>WBNM01031700.1:0-34544 GCA_013399055.1 Ramphastos sulfuratus | reverse complement strand
CATGTGACTCCTGGTAAAAAGAGTCTCCGTCCTCTTGGATGACATTCTTTATGTGCTGGTATGTGATAACAAGGTCTCACCTAAGCCTTCTCAAGGCTGAATGAACTCAGTTCTCTCAGCTTTTCCTCATATGCAAGGTCTTCCAGTCCTCTGATCATTCTTGCGGACCTTCTCTGGACAATTTTCATCCTGTCTACATCTTTTCTTGTACCACTGGGACCAAACCTTCACTCCAGATGTGGCCTGACAAGTGCTGAGTAGAGTGTAACATTGACTTCTTTATCTCTGCTGGTAATGCCATTGTTGATGCAACCCAGCATTCTGTTGGCATTCTTTGCCACTGCAGCACACTGTTCACTCGTGCTGAGCTTGTTATTCACCAATACTTCCAAGTTCCTTTCCACATGGCTGCTCTCCAGCCAGGTGAATGCCAGTCTGAGCTGGAGTCCTGGTTTATGCACTCCCAGGTGTAAGACCCTCCATTTGTCCCCCTGAGTTTCTTGATAGCCCACTGATTCAGCCTGTCAAGGTCCTCCTGGAGGACGTCTCTCCCTTCTGGAGTGCCAACCCACTCACTCATTTTGTTGTCATCTGCAAACTTTGTTGTGGTGCTCTTGATCCCAGCATCCAGATTACTTATCAAGATATTAAATAGCATTGAGCCCAATATTGATTTCTGGAGTACCTCACTTGTGACTGCATGCTAGGCTGAGAAAGAACTATTTACTACTTCCCTCTGGATACAGCCTATCAGCCAGTTCCCCTTCCACCACATAGACACCCGTGTAGGCCATAAGGTGTCAGTTTCTCTGGGAGGAGGGTGTGGGGGACTGTGTCAAAAGCCTCAGACAAATCTATATAGACAATGCCAACTGTTCACCCTTCATCAACCAAAACAACTACTTTTTCATAAAGGTGATCAGGTTTGTCAAGCATGATTTGCCCTTGTGAATCCATATTGCCTTGTACCTTCTTCAGCTGACTTGTGACAATCTCCAGGAGGGTTTGTTCCATAACTTTTCCAGGGATTGAAATGAGACTAATGGCTCTATAATTACCAATCTCCTCCTTGGAACCCTTCTTATAGATGGGAGTGATATTACACTTCATATAGTAATCTGAGTTGTCCCACCAAGTTTTGGTTATTTCTACAATATCACAACTTTCTGTCTGGGCACAGAGCTCCATTTCTCCTTTTCGTTTCTCAGACTCTGCATTAGTATACATAAACTGTAGGTGGAGTTTTGTTGTTCATTTGTTTCTCAGTAAAGGAAGCAGATGAAGCACATTTTATACTATTCTGGTTGACCTGTTTGATTCCTCTATTGGTTGTAGTGGTGATGTTGGCTGGAACATTGTTCTTTTGGATCCTTCTCTCCAAGTCCTTCAGTTTAAAGCCTTTCACACCAGGTTGGCCAGCTTGCTGCCAGAGATTCCCCTGCCTCTTTTAGACAGGTGGATTCCATGCCTTCCTAGCAGGTTGTAGTCCCCATAGAACGTTAAAGTAACATAAAAGCCAAAACCTTTGTGATGACACCAGCTGTGTAGCCAGAAGTTGATCTGCATTATGTGTCTATTTCTGTCTATCTCCAATCCTTGAAATCCTTCTTCTCTATGAAAGAAAATATTATTTGGGTGTCAAGATTTTTCATTTTTTCCCCAGGAGTCCTATAGTCTCTCTTGATTCTGCCTCACTTTTGCAAGGCCACATGTTTTCTTTAACTAACTTAAACTTGTGGTCATATTTGTTATTTTGGTAATTTTAATTTTTTAGGTTATATCAGTAATTATTTTTTTAACTTTTCTTTTTATTATATTTACTTTTACTATTTTTATTTTCACTTTTTCTTCTTCCAGAGGAAGTCACATAGTTTATTACAGAGGTGTATGATGTATGACAAAGATGCTATGGTTACACACATCTTCATGTGTAACCATATACACCTACACCTAGCAAAAGACCTGACTCCTGATGTCTGTGATCACACCTCATTGCTCAACAGGCTATTCTTTCACCTTTAATTCCCATCTCCACATTTCTCTCCAACATCTAAAGTTGTACAAGGAATCATAGAATCGTAGAATCAACCAGGTCGGAAGAGACCTCCAAAATCAGCCAATCCAACCTATCACCCAGTCCCATCCAAAGAACTAGACCATGGCACTAAGTGTCCCATCCAGGCTTTTCTTGAACACCTCCAGGGAGTTGTATAAGGTTTCAGAACAATTTGCACAACTCGAATCCCTCCCTTATTATAATGACAAAAGATTTGTCTAGTCAAAGATGAAGTAGTGCTCAAACATTGTGTGATGGTTTGGGAGTTACCCGCCCCCCCACACTTTGTAAAATCACCCATACTAGACTCAGCCGGCTGGAAGTTAAGGACTGAAGCTCTATTTACAGCTTAGCACAATGTACAAGCAGATATAGACACAATATACAGGAAAATTTACAGAAACATACAAGTTAAAGGTAATATAGAAATCAGTCTCCTCCCAGAAATCAGTCTCCAGGAGGTGCTCCCAACTACCCTTCCATCTTCTTTCCACCCCTCTACCTTACCCCAGGGTCTGCCTTACATGCAAGGTGAGTTTGGAGGATTAGCAAGGGGGATTAGAAGCAGTGTGATTAGTTGGGTTACACAGCAGAAGGCCAGAAGACACAGCAGCACCCAGAGAGAGAGAATCTTTGTGTTATCTATGTTTGTGTTCTTGTTTTTATACATCTCAGCAAGCCTATGAGTGAAGCAGACATCACCATTGTTTGCTTTTCACAGCCTGTAATTAATTTTTTTCTCATTAAAATATTCCAATTAGCCTCAAACCAGCACAACACTAAAGAAACATAAATATGCTGTCTACTACTATCAAAATGAATTAGACTTGGAGTAAAAACTAAAAAGAAAAAAAATCTATTATTAAATTAATTAATTTCAATTAAGGGGGAATTTATACACAAAGAATCCAAAATTTCCCAATGAATACTAAGCTAAGAAATAAAGATATATTTTGAATGACAGATTATAAAAGGCTTGCTACTTGAAAAGGTCTCTTGAAGAAGTTTTCATGTAGCTTGTCCATAGAAGTATTCTCTTTCCAGCAAAGCTTTTTCCCTTCCAAAAGCTTCCAAGGTAGAGTTTGGAGTATTGTAAAAGAATTGCTCAGGTTTCTGCCAAGGAGATGCAAATGAGCTAAGGCCCCCTATTGCTAGGTTCTGCATACACATGTAGGAAAGATTTAAACTACAAGGCCATGACCCTGCAAATACTTACACAGCTGCTGATTAACTTTGTGAATTTTAATAGATTCTTTGAATTAGCTGTTAAAGTCAGGCAGATATGTGAGACTGTGGGACTGAGGCCTGATTTACACCAATCAGGGAAGCGAAAAAGGCTATGCGGACAAAGATATGCAACTTAATAAGCTGTTATTATCTAATTTAGTTCCTAAGCTACTACTTTGATATTAAATTCTTTGTGACAGAGATTGTGTCCTTATCTTGCGTCTGTGACTTTCTGATCTGTAATACAAATTACTCATGCAGAGAAACTACATATACTAAGAAACCTTTATATTTTATCTAAAAGGAGAGAAACATTTTTTAAATCAGACTCTGTTTTGGCCTACAGCTTCTCAAATACATTTTTTTACTTTTGTCAGACAATATATAATCCACACCAGTTAAAGGTAAGTTTGCCATTTAAAGGGCATATCTATAAATGCATACAATAAACAATCTGTCTTATAAAAGTAAAGATTTCTTTCATGAAAGGCTATTAGTGTGATGGTTTGAGGCTCGTTTCTTGGCTTGTTCCTTGGCTTGGTTTTCAGGTGAGATGAAAATATTCACAGAAGAACTGGCTGAACTTCAGTGTCTACGTTTAGTAAGAGACATCAGCTTTTCAGGAAAAAAGGTTTCACCCTGCACTCGAACATTTGTTTATTTAAAAATACTAATAAAGGATTTTTTTTCATAGAATCATAGAATGGTAAGGTTGGAAGGAGACCTCAAAGATCATCTAGTTCCAACCCCCTGCTACAGGCAGGGACACCTCCCACTAGTACAGGTCACTCAAGGCCTCATCCAACCTGGCCTTGAACACCTCAAGGAAGGGAGCAGCCACAACCTCCCTGAGCAACCTGTTGCAGTGTCTCACCACCCTCACTGCAAAGAACTTCCTCCTAACATCCAGTTTCAATCTCCCCTCTGCCAGTTTAAACTCATTGCCCCTTGTCCTGTCATTGCAAGACCTTGTCAATAATTCCCCCCCCAGCCTTCCTGTAGGCCCCCTTCAGATACTGGAAGGCTGCTATAAGGTCTCCTAGAAGACTTCTCTTCTCCAGGCTGAAGAGCCCCAACTCTCTCAGCCTGTTCTCACAGGAGAGTTGCTCCAGCCCTCTGATCTTCGTGGCCTCCTCTGGACCCACTCCAACACTTCCATGTCCTTCCTGTGCTGGGGGCTTCAGAACCGCACACAGAACTCCAGGTGGGGTCTGAGGAGAGCAGAGCAAAGGGGCAGAATCCCCTCCCTTGCCCTGCTGGCCACGCTGCTCTTGATGCAGCCCAGCACTCGGTTGCTGTCTGGGCTGTATGCACACACTGCAGGCTCATGTTGAGCTTTTCATCAACCCAGACCCCCAGGGCCTTTTCCTCAGGGCTGCTCTCCAGCCATGCACCACCCAGCCTGGATTTGTTCTTGACATTGTGCCTACCCAGGTGCAGGACCTTACACTTGACCTTGTTGAATTTCATGAGGTTGGCCTGGGCCCACCTCTGCAGCCTGTCCAGGTCCCTCTGGATGGATCCCTGCCCTCTAACAAGTCTACTGTGCCACACAGCTTGGTGTCATCTGCAAACTTGCTGAGGGTGCACTGATTCCTCTGTCCATGTCACTGGCAAAGATGTTAAACAACATTGGTGCCAGCACTGACCCCTGATGGATGCCACTTGTCACTTGTCTCCAGATGGACATTGTGTCCTTGATCACCACTCTCTGTGTGTCACCATCCAGCCAATTCCTTATCCAGCAGTGCTCCACCCATCAAGTCCATGTTTTTCCAGTTTGGTGACCAGGACTATTTAATTTAAGCTGAATGAAAATATTCTACTTGAACCAGTACTGCTCTTTAAGAGAAAATTATTTGTTCAGGCATGAACTAAGTCCAACTCTAGCCTATACAAAATAAATAGTTTTCCACATACAAAGGTTCAGCATTCTCGTCTGATGCCATCATGTTTCCAACCTATGCAATATTCTGATTTGGATGAAATAATATTATTTCTTATGAAAAATATTCTATATTTTGTATAACTCTATTTATGAAGATTTTATTCCTCATTTTTTCATGTTCTGTGGAGTATAAAATTGTTTGTTTTCTCCAGAGAAAAAAGACCAGATTCTATTTATACCTTCCACCCAAAAGAAAATTGTTACAGATCTTGTTATATGTAACTAGTTTATGATCTTGATAGACCATAACTGTGTCTTTTTTTTTCCCCTAAGGTATCGGAAAATAACTTTCAATTTACATAATCTGGCCTGCTGTTGAGAATTATTTTTTTTAAGTGCTACGGATGCCAGATTAATATATTAAAATCTTATGTTTCCTCATATTGTTCTTTTTGTGTATCAAAAGGTTTTTCTTATTTTACACTGATGCCACATTATACCATCACTACTGAATATAGATATAAAACAAATTAAATCACTCCAATTCATACATAGGAGCTTTAAGGCTCCTGAAAATTATCAGGATAAATCATCTTGCTTTGGATGATAATCAAATCCTTGTTATTTATATCATGTCAAGCATCCTGAGTTTGTATCTTGCAGACAGAAATCTTCCTTGAAGGGAAAACTATTTCCTTCTAAAGTTATTCTGTGTAGAGCATCACAAAAATGGCACTTACCACTACATGTGTGACAGTTACCTGCTTTTAAAATAATTTATCTGATGGTCCTGAAATAGATCAAATGTCTAAATAATGATATATCTTCAGGATCTACATAGTTTGCTTTAGCTATGTAAATGTATGCAGAGATGAAGAGAAATGAAAGAAATTATGGGAAAAATTTTCATGTGTCGAGTTTTGGATTCCTCAGGAGTGGGACCTTAACCAATATGTCAGTGATATTTTATTTCCACAGAATTAAGCAGTGACTACTTTGCAGGTATGCATTGCAACTGTTTGAAAGTTGATGAAAACCAGCAAGCCTTTCCTTTATTTCATAATACTTTGGGATTTATTGATGTTACTTGGAGGGAAGAACAGAATATCAAAACTGTTTGGTCAGAATAAAATTGTTATTGAATAAGTAACTTCAGCACCAAAAGTATTTTTTGAAAGACAACAGAAATTATTTTTGTCCAAAAGTAGAATTTCTCTTAGCATATCAGAGGATGTGATTTAAACCCTTGCTCCTCTGACTCAGTTGTGAGACTTGAATCTGGAAATTTAACGTCCTATGTGGTGCTCAGTCTTCCTGTGTGAATTACCTGTAAATTTTTCATCTGTTTTTCTGGTTTTGTTGTTTGAGTACATCCAGAGATTTTTTGTAATTAGGGACTATAAGAACCTGAATACAGACCTTCAAAAGCTCATAGAAATCCCAACCTCTGCCAATATCTATTAGTTAACTGGAGATAGAACATTCTAATTTATTCCTGATTAAAAAAAAAAAAAAAAATCCCAAATCCATAAAAGAAGAATCTCTTGTTTTCTTTCCACAAACAAATGTAAACAACTTCAAAACCTCTGGAGTTTCACATAAGATATAATTTCTACTTTCCATTCTCCTCTACTGGCAGTGATCAGCTACTAAAATGAGTAAGCACAAGCTATTTTTATTTGGTTCTTCTGGGATGTACTTATTGAGGTAATGAAAGTTGGAAATAGTGACTTCTAGTATTCCTTTCTCCTGCTGTGTGTCAAGATTTTACCACTGCTGTATGTTATTCATGCAGGTTAATTTTACAGGAAACGGAGAAGTAGTGATAGATAATTATAAATTATATAGAAGGATAAGAAAAGAATTAATATTTAACACACAAGGCTGGGAAAAAAAAAGTGAGAATAAGACAAATAAAATGTGTTAAGAGCTTCAGGCAGAGTTTATCTGAAAATAGGCTGAACATCAGGAAAAGGGTGTAGAACAAAACAACATACACACAGGTCAAACTTAGATTAAAGTGGGCTGGCAACAAAAAGGAATGCAACAATGGAAGCCTTGGTTTATATGAAGAGGTTATGTCAGGTTCTGGACATCTCATAACAAGAGTTATGCTCTGCTGAAAGCTTGGATTAATGATGGGCAAAAAAAAAAAAATCAAAGAACTCAAAAAAAAAGAGATTATGGTTCAGAGAAACTAAACACTGAAGATGCAATCATATTTCTAAGAAAGATGAAGAGGACATGAAGGTTCCCTAGCTCCTCCAGAGAAGACATATAGGACAACTTGAGGTATGCTGTCACATCACTGGCCTACATCAGGGGGAGCTCAATGAAATGCGTGACATATGGTGCATTCATTTTGCCCAAGGCTGTTAGCATTTGATTCCCAAATCTTCTCTTCCAGCTTCTATTCCCATAGGACATTAGTATTGCCAGTCCTCCCAAAACTGTGGTTGTATTGCATCCTGCATCCCTTTAGTTATGAAGAGATTTCCTACTCTTTCTAACTGACTGCTGAACCTGAGCAGGTCTGGAGAGTTCTGGCAGCGAAAGTGGCTCAGTTCTTGTATTTTCTGAGAATTTCAAAATCTAGGATGTTGAAGATGGTTATCAAAACCCAATTGTAAAAGAGCTTGGGGAAGTGTGCTGGTTTGAGGCTAATTGGAATATTTTTATGAAAAGAATTAGATTATAGGCTGTGAAAAGCAAACAATGGTGATGGCTACTTCACTCATAGGCTTGCTGAGATGTATAAAACAAGAACACAAACATAGATAACACAGAGAGAGTTTGAGTCTCTCTAGCTAGTGTGTATGCCTGACCTAACTAACCACTCTGCTTTTAACCCCCCTTGCCAATCCTCCAAACTCACCTTGCATGTAAGCCAACCCGTGGGGTAAGGTAGAGGGGTCGGAAGAAGGTGGAAGGGTGATTGGGAGCCCCTCCTCGGGGCTCTGAATTTCTGGGAGGGGGATTGTGTTTCTGTATTACCTTTAACTTGTATATTTCTGTAAATATTCCTGTATATAGTGTATATATCTGCTTGTATATTGTGCTAAACCGTAAACAGAGCTTCAGTCCTTAACTTCCAGCCAGCTGAGTCTAGTCTGGGTGATTTTTTCATAGTGTGGGGGGCAGGTAACTCCCAAACCACCACAGGAAGGTATTGGCCACTGTCTTTCAAGAAACACTGATTTTCTAGAAAAGCAGTAAAGTACCTTAATCTGTGCAATACTGAAAGGACTAAAGCTTGATCAAGAAATGGCTTCCATTTTGAGAGGCAAAGCTGAGGAGACCTGATTTTGTTCTAAGTGGATTAATTGTGGTCAAGGAGAGATATGAATTGTAATATTACAATTAAGAAATAACAAACTATCTGAAATATGGATCCTTCAGGAGTAACTTAATCTCAACACCGATTCTCCTATTCCCCTTCCAATTTGCAAAAACTCCATCCACTGTGCTTTCCTTCATTGAAAACAAGCAAAAACCAACAAATTTGTAATGGTGTACTGCAAGGCAAGGTTACTATAAGTAGCAATGTGTGGCACATATAAGCACACTGTGAGAATTACAGAAGCCTGACAGACAGCTAAGAAAGGGCTGAGGCTTGCTACAGGGTTGTTAGAAGCTGCTAAAGATCAGCTTGGGCCTCTCAGACATTAACCAGTGCCTTCAGGCCCAGAAGTCCTTAAGCTGCTTGTCTGTTGTATTGTGGGCTTGGCCCTTCAAGTAATCAGAAATGACCACAGTGCACCATCAAATTAGGATTTGCATGGAGTCCTGCTACAAAGTCATTTTGAGTTGGTCTCCATGCAGCAAGTGCCCTGGCAGTCACCTTCTCTGCCCTTAGAATGGGACACCATCTAAGGATACTTCTTCAGACTGGGTGAGTGATCACCACTCCTTTGGTGAGTCTGTATCTTGGGTACCCTTGAGTGGGAGGTTTCTACTTAGTGAGTGAGTGTGTGCACATTTTGATTCAACTTTCTCAAAAGAACAGTCCTTAAAGCTAAGGTTAAAGCTTAACTGGTTCTGTAGTAGTGTATTCCAAACTGACATCCAAATGTACAATTGAATTGTGTCAGAAGAATTACCAAGTAATTTTGGTTACAATGAATTCACATTTTTTGATAACTCTTGCTGTTTTCTGGATGTCTCCATGACAGAAGGCAAAAAGTGATGCTAGAAGTAGCATAAAATACAAGATTTTCTTTAGAGAAAACACATTAAAATGGCTTATTATGCTTAAAGATATGGTTATCATTATGTTAATCTGTTTTGTAAGAGTTTTATTTACTTCATTAAAATTGCTTTTTAATATTATTGCAAAAGGAGACAGAGCAAAAACCAAAAAAACTAGGAAAGTTATAAAAACAAACTGGTTTGTTTTTCAATTAGATCTGCTCACTTAGTAATAGAATATGAGTTATAGGCATGGTGTCTTGTTGAGAGTTCCCCTTACAACTGCTAATGATTTTAAGTTACCTGGAGAATACAGGATTTGGAAAGATGGGCAAGATAGCCCCTATCAAGTTTGATCTGCAGTCATGGGCTTAGCAGGCTCTCCAAGCCAATAAGAGTAGCAAATGTAAGGCCTATCTACAAGAAGTGCAGAAAGAAAGATCTGGGAAACTGTAAACCTGTCAGTCTGACCTCAGTACCAGGGAAGGTCATGGAGCAGCTCATCTCAAATGCCATCATACATCATATAGACAACAACCAGGGGATCGGGCCAAGTCAGCATGGGTTTATGAGGGGCAGATCCTGCCTGACCAACCTGATCTCCTTCTATGACAAGATCACCTGGCTTCTGGATGAGAGAAAGGCTGTCAATGTTGTATTCCTAGACTTTCAAAAAGCCTTTGATACTGTTCCCTACAAAATTCTTGTAGACAAATTGGTTAATCATGGCTTGGATTAACAAACTGTGTCCTCAATAAAGCACTGGCTGGACAGGAGGGCCCAGAGAGTGGTGGTCAATGGAGTTAAATCCAGTTGGCAGCCAGTCACTAGTAGTGTTCCTCAGGAGTCAGAGTTGGGACCACTTCTTTTTACCATCTTTATTGCTGACCTTGATTCAGGCATAGAGAGTGTGATCAGTAAATTTGCAGATGACATCAAGTTAGGTGGCTGTGTTGATTTGAATGAGGGTAGAAAGGCTCTTCAGAGGAACTTGGATAGGCTAGACCAATGGGCCAACATTAATGGGATTAGTTTCAAAAAGGCCAAATGCCAGGTCCTGCACTTGGGTCACAACAACCCCAAGCAACTCTACAGGCTTGGGGCAGCGTGGCTGGAGAGCTGCCTGGCAGAAAGGGATCTGGAGATTGTAATACACAGGCACATGAATAGGAGCCAGCAGTGTGCCCAGACAGCCAAGAAGGCCAACGGCATCCTGGCTTATATTAAAAATGCTGTGGCCAGAAGGAACAGGGAGGTGATTGTCCCCTTGGACTCAGCTTTGGTGAGGCCACATCTCGAGTATAGTGTTCAGTTTTGGGCACCACAATACACGAGAGATGTAAAGGTGTTGGAGTGGGTCCAGAGGAGGGCAATGAAGCTGGGGAAGGGCCTGGAGAATAAATCCTATGAGGAGCAACTAACAGAGTTGGGAATGCTTAGTTTGAAAAAGAGGAGGCTGAGGGGTGACCTCATTGCTGTCTACGACTACCTGAAGGGAGGTTGTGGAGAGGCTACTGGTGGTCTCTTCTCACAGGTAATTGGAGACAGAACAAGGGGGAATGGTCTCAAGCTGAAGCTGGGGATGTTTCAATTGGACACTAGGAAGAAGTTTTTCACAGAGAGAGTGGTCAGGCACTGGAATGAGCTGCCCAGGGAGGTGGTTTAGTTACCCACCCTGGATACGTTTAAGGATCGTTTGGTTGCAGTGCTTGGGGATATGGTTTAGGGTAAACTTTGTAAAGTAAGGTTATAAGTTGGACTTGGTGATCCTGAGGGGCTTTTCCAACCTGGATGTTTGTGTGATTCTGTGAATGTTCAGATACAAAAGCATCATCACTCCTTAAGCCTCCTTTTAACACCCTTTGCTTTGCCCAAACCTGTCCAGCCAGCTTGGCTTCCTCCCACGGGCAGCCAAGAGCTGGCAGCTGCGGCGATAGGAGGGGATTCGCCCTGCTGCAAACTGGACTTGCAGTGGTGGGAGGGTGCCAGCTGGCATCGGCTAACAGCTCAGCTTTGCTGGGAGAAGGATCTCTCTTTCTCTGCCCTGTCTCCTAGCTTGCTTTATCAGGGGGCACATTGATTCTGCTACAAATATGTTTTCTTGACATTTATGGAAGAGAAAAAAGAAGTTCAGTATAGCTCTCCTGGGAGTTTTCGTAGGAATCTTTTCAAATTTGAATAAACTTCTTGTTGCCAGTTGAGACCTGGCAGATTCTATCTGCAGCTCTTATTCCATATGCCTAGCTTCGTCACAGCAACCTAAGTCAAAATCTCTTGAGTGTCAGTCTTATCTTAACTGCAAGACTCCCAGGTGTCTCACACTTAAGAGATGTGGGTACTCTTGTTAAGTCATAGTTTTTATAGTCTATTGTCTTTTTAAGGTTGTCTTTGCTGGCTCAGATGTGAGAGAACTAAAATAAAGAGGGAGAGTGTCAGCAGTGAACTTGATCTGTGTCATGGGTTTAAAGAGCTGACAGAATGAAACTCTCAAACAAATTGGAGAAAAAACGGAATTATATTTGGAGAGAGAGTTACAGACAGAAATTACAAGGCAGGTGCAAAATCCATAGTGAACCCCCTTGAACTTTCTCCCAACCCAAAACTAAATCTATAATCCCCAGTGCTCCAATCCTCCCCCCCACCATGCCTCTGTCATCCAAGAAGCCTAAACACAGCCTCTGGAGGCCCCAAACCAGGCCTGCTCCTTACACATTTGTCCTGATAAGGCAGCTCCAGGCAGACACAAGGCTGGAGGGGGAGGAAAGGAGAATGAACTGGCCTTGTCCTGAGTTTATGAAGAGATAGCAGAATTACGGGATTGAATAACAATCTTCTAGTCCCTAGAGGATTTTTTCAACCCTTTAGTTCCCAAGCTGTGATAATCTGTAAAGATTTCAAATAAATATCTGAAAAAAAAAGGTTGGGGTTTTTTTTTTGGGGGGGTGTGTGTGTGTGTAATTTCTTACACTTAATAGAAGAACACATTTAGCAAACAGCTCATAAACACCTATACTATTTCACATTTATATTTCCTTAGTCTCACTTTTCTAGAGTGGAATTGGTTCACAATGGGGAAAATCCATTAGGGTCTGAAAAGGCCAAAAGTCCATTAATTCAAGTGAGACGAAATCATTTTTCTACAGGCAGACCCATAAAACATGTTGCCATAGATGGGGGAAATTTGATGAAAGTACCACTGAGGCTTAATTAGATTTTTGGAGTGACTCCACGCTGCAGCACACAAAGACTGTTGACCACTTTTCATTTTAATGAAAAACAGTCATGCTTTCTGCCAGGGTCAGATTGCTCACTATGCCTAATTAACTAATGATTCTTCCAATGCTGATTTTTAGCCATGAAATGTTGTTTGGCTGAGTTGCTTCACCATACCCATAAAGAGAAAAGAAAGTGACTTTAGGCAGCACTTCTCTTAATCTTTAAAAAATAATTCTACTCTTCCTTGCTCTGAGAACAATTTACAAGCAGCCATCTCTTGTAACAACTGGTATCAAAAGTAGTCCCAAACATGGAGAAATGATAGGGTTGCCTGTCAAATGTATTTGATTCAAAACAACTTGAGTGCAGCTACCTTCTCTTGCAGAGTTTCCCAGGGATATACCTAGGTATTTTGCAGGTCTGGGAACTTGAAAAATGAGGTGAGCCTAGACTAAAGGTATACATGCCTGAGAAATCCAGTAGCTCAAATATCACCAAAGAATAAATTGGCTTGGCCAAAAATGAAATCTAGTGTCCATATGATTTTGAGTGGGGAATGCAGTTTATTCAAACCATTTTTAAATAAAATCAGCAAAATAAAACTACTTCTGGATCAGTCTAAAATGGTTGATTAATTTATCTCTAAAATACTGAAAAACTGTTTTCTTTCAGTTTGAAAACCAAAATATATGACATTTAAAAAACAAACAAAACCCCAAAACCAAAAACTATTGCATTACAACCATCAAAATGAGACATTTGACACTGAATTCCAAAACAAAATATTAAAATTATTTGAACCTACTTTTATCTCATAAATATACTACTAATTTATATCCTTCTAAAATTAACTTTTGCGACCAAATTGCCATTAATTGAAATATGTTTAGGTCTGTGGATAGGGTATAAGCAGCCCCTACTGAATTTTGTGTTTTGGTTTGGTTGGTTTTTTTTTTAAAGTACCTAGTATTATGAAAGATAAATGGAACCAAAAATCTCACATTTAAAATTTTTACTTTAAAAAAAAAAAAAAATTCCTGTTTGTTCTACCAAACTTTCCTAGATGTTTCTTTTTTGTTAGGCAACCCAGAGATTAATTCTTTGTTCTATATCATCTTTGTGTTAGTCATGGTATCATTGATCTAGATTCATGCAGGTAGGTGGGAGATTTATTTCTTTTTATGGATTTAAAAAAAAATAAATAACAAGAACAACAAAATACAACAAAACAAACAAAAAACCCACCAAAACCAACAAACCAACCAACCAAAAAATCCCAGTCAACCAATAACTTAATCCATGCATACATGGCAATTTATCAGCCAGAGCTTACCTTTATGGATGTGTAAGACAAAGTATACTCAGCCTTGAGAGGAACTGATTAGCTGATTGATCCTAGGGAGTCAAGAACCAGTGTTACCCAATATACAGATTTCTCTGATGTGCTCTAGTGTGGCAGACAAAGCAACCAGTTCCATCATGTCTTACCAAAATCAAGCTCTTAATTACAATATTCCTTGTACATAGAGTACAACCAGAACAACTGTAACTATGTGGAGCCAACAAATTATGTCCACCATTTCTACCCTGGCTAAAGATATCTAAACCACTGTACTGATAGTTTACTCTCCTTTCCTCCTCAGATACTCAAGGAATTTTAAGATTAAGTATAGAAGTCGTGGACTGTCCTAGTTTGCATTAGTGCCTCTCGTTAGTCAGCCTNCTCACACTGCAGGCTCATGTTGAGCTTTTCATCACCCCAGACCCCCAGGTCCTTTTCCTCAGGGCTGCTCTCAGCCATTCACCAGCCAGCCATTCCACCATTTTCATTTTTCCATTTCACCATTACAATTTAAACCATATAAACAGTGTATTTCTTTGGGTTTGCAGTCTTGCGTGGGCATGCAAGAGTGGAATAAATCACTAAGAGAAGAATAAATTCTTAGAAATGGCAAATAGAATTGTTGATTGAGAAGTTTCCTGATACTTTGCTTGATCCTAAACAAAACCAAACTTTCTGCTCTTGGAAAGCTTTAAAACATTTGAATGTCACTTTTCCATTGCATGTTGTACAACTAGCCTTTAAAAAGTATTTAATTTTATCATTAGTAATTATCTTAGATTGTGTGCCATGCTTAGTCATGAAGAACTCACCATTATTGATGCTATGATGTATAATGTACCCCTCCAATACAAACTATTAAAGAACATACAGAACTTCATTCTATTATATATTCTATATTTTTTCAGAAGACCTAAAATGAAAGCAAAAGGGGATCTTATCATACAATATTTAGTTCGAACCAAAATTCACTTTCCAGGCCACAACATTTGCTGAAGAATGAGCTTCTTTGCTGGAGAATTATAGTTGAACAGAATTCCAACTAAAAAGTAAAAATAAACTAGTTTCTCAGTATGAACAAGAAAAAATTGAACAGATTTATTAGTTTTAATAATTCACTTACTGTATCTCTAACTTGAAATCTCAGCAATGTCAAAAGGGGACTGCAGCCTTTTGGAGAAACTCTTCCTTAAATCTCTTGTAAGAACATATGTCCTGCTTGGAATTCTACAGAGCTTTGCCTGTGAATTGACATAACTGATACAGACAGGTGACAGTACAAGAAACAATTAAAAAATTCATGAAATATCTAGGAAAATCAAACTTGTCCAGCATGAGAATTGTCTCTACAGCTTCGTGTTCAGAGTAAAATACTCTGGGAATAGGTCTCAGGCCTGTATAAAGCAGTCACAAAAAGCAGACACACCAAGGAAGATCCTCAGCAATCCACACAGCAGGGCTTAGACAGAACTTAGCAAAGCAGGTGCCTCAATGGGGTCCTCTGCTTGGTCCTACACACTGCTTTGTTTCTTGACTGTTCGACAAATGCATAAATATTCTGTCAGAGATTAAATTTTAAAACAAAGAGAACAAGACTGTTCTTAAGGGTAAGTCTAAGATGTTCAAAAGAATAATTGATAAGTGTAAACTTGTCATCTAGCCCAGTCAAAGCTGTCAATAATGTAGGAGTAAAGGTTATCAACATGGATTTATTCCATGAAGAACCAGTTCCTAACAAAAGCAGAACTGATGATTGTCTCAGACCGTTTTTGTGGAAGAGCTGCTTCTTTGATGCAAAACAAAACCTCAAAATCTCCTCAAACAAACCCAAGAAGGAACTGAGCACTTGGTTGAATAAAGAACTTGAATTTTATTTTGCTTACATGTGCAAGGGGAAAAGTTAGAAATATGGGAAAGAAGGGGAAAAAAAATCAAGAGATAGTAAAAGCAGACATAGTCACCACTGTGGATACAGATGATGTCTTTATGGTTCCAAAGGCCTTGTTTGATGGGGAGCTCCAAATTTCCCTGTTACCATTGAGGGTTTGTACCTTTTCCAATCCCATATGTAGTCACAGTTTGTGATTCAGTTGCCATGGTTATAGCATGTGTGACTGGTGTTAACACTGGTCCCACAGTTACATGCATGAGCCCTAGGCCCACGGTTAGATACGTGTGTTGGTCCCGGTCTCATGGCAAGTTGTGTTGTGTGCTCTTATGGCTCTAAGCTGCTGTGTCAGTCATTTGTGAGGGTGCTCTCCATCAAAAGACCCATAAAAACATGTCACAATGAACCCCAGTTTGCATCCCAACACTCTTGAAAGCAGAACGCATGGCCTTGTCTGGTTATCGGCTCCTATGATCACAGAGCTTGTGGTCTTGTAGATAAGCATTGATCTTCCTGGGACAATAGTGTGAAAACACTGCAGGACAAACAATGTTGAGGCAAACATGAGGAAAAAAAACTTAACTCCTTACAATGATGTCTGTCTCTTCCCATCAGCTGTAGATAAACCCTAGAAAACAAGTTTATACTACATGTCTGCCTCATTATTTGAAGTTGTTGAAGTTAGGTGATATTCAGCTTGTGATAAGGGTGGAGAGTAGATTATTTTTGGAGAATAAAATCCCTTTTGGTTCAGTATAATAGGATTGAATTGATTTAACCTGATCTATTTCCAAATCAATTGACCTCAGCACAAAACTCATATGTAGACCATAGAAGTCAGAACCACTGCAATAAAATGTATATACCTAAACAAATAAACTGGCAGAGTACAGACAAGAGTAGCATTTGTTTCTCTTAATTCAGTGTGGTATTTTGGTTCTGGTGTTGGAAAGTGTGGTGGGTTGAAAATTACCCCCAGTTAAAATCACCAGACTAGCTTAGAAGGCTTGGAAACAAATGAAGATATATATTTACAGCAAGCTAAAATCTAAAAGCATGTAATACAACACATATGTATAAAATGTATTTACATATATTTGTAATTATTTACAATTTAGAAATAACACAGAAATCCCCCTGGACAAAGCCCAGAAGGGGCCAACTGTCACCTTCTTCTCCTGCAAGAAAGAAAATATCTACTCAGCCAAGGTTAGTGTAGAAGTCAGTCAGGACGGAGAAGTGAAGGTCGAGAGCAAGAAGCAGGAGGCAGAGAGGTGAAGGAAAGGAAATTGTTTATGCAGTAGACTTTATCCTAAACAGCAAGGGAATGAAATGAAGTAGACTTACCTATTGTTCTTCTGTATCCATGTGATGGTTTGGGAGTTATCCACCCCCCCACACTATGAAAATCACCCAGACTAGACTCAGCTGGCTGGAAGTTAAGGTCTATTTACAGCTTAGCACAATACACAAGCAGATATATACACAATATACAGGAATATTTACAGAAATATACAAGTTAAAGGTAATACAGAAATACAATCTCCCCAGGAGGGGCTCCCAACCACCCTTCCACCTTCTTTCCACCCTTCTACCTTACCCCAGACTCTGCCTTATGTGCAAGGTGAGTTGGAGGATCAGCAGGGGGGGTTAGAAGCAAAGTGGTTAGTTAGGTTAGCAGAGAGGAGAAGACACACCAACAGTTAGAGAATGAAACTCTCTCTGTCTTATCTGTTTGTGTTCTTTTTCTTATATATCTCAGCAAGCCTATGAGTGAAGTAAAACATCACCATTGTTTCCTTTTCACAGCCTGTAATTTCTTTTATTAAATACTCCAATTAGCCTCAAACCAGCACAATCCAATCCAATTGTTTATTTAAAACTTTGAATAAAACTAGAGTGTTAACTCTAAAACTGCCATAGAAAGCCTTTCCAAATCTGCAGTCTGCAAAATGAGTGATTTCTCATGCTCTGAGTTTTATTTTTCTTCAGTACACCTTGAAGTTGCACAATTTGATGTTTTTTGGGCTGGTCACACCAGAGGCTGTTTTCAATTGGTTATGCTGTAATCTTTTTAGGCTTCTGGGCTTTTTGCTATTTATGACTTGAAGGATTCTTCTAATAGCATTCTTATTATCCTTTATCATTGTCAAGAAAAGGCAGTTTCATAACTTTACTGATCATTCCACAGAAAAGGCAGGACTTTTTGTAGCACAGGAAGTAGCCAGTTTTTAAACAGATGTGCAATACATATCTGGAATTCAGGTATAAATCTTCTGATATTTTGGTACTCTGTTTATGCCTTAACATTTGAAAGGATAATGTACTAAGAGCATCTTTTAAAGATTTAGTTTCTTTATGAATACAACTTTGTATTACTAGTAGAGCTTAACTGTCTAGATTTTTGGCATTATTGTAAAATGTATGTAAGAGCTGCTCTGGTATCATATTTTTAAAGTGAATGCTCTAGACTAAGGAGCCTAAGAATCCTCAAACAGAGATGTGCAGTTCTGAAATCTGCTCAACTCTGGGGACTTCAATGTATTGACAATTTAAGGCATTTTAGAAATTTAACATATACCAGGTTGCATGTACATGTCCATATATACACTGACAAGTTTGCAGTTTGCCTTTGCCCTTTTGCATTGTTGCCTTGTCTAAGTTGGATGACTTCACATTTGCCATGACAGCGTAAATAGAAAGTGTTAGAGCTGCTCAGTAATGCAACAGATTGTGATGCCCTGAATTACAAATTTGAGCTCTAGAAAATAGGTAGTAAACTGCAAATCTGCCCACAATAATTGTGAAAGATGTAACTATTCACAAAGCGGAAGTTTCTCTTATTAATAACTTATTTAGAAATATAAATGTTATTTAAAGCACAGAATGTTTTAATTTTCTAAAAATATTGTTCAGGGACTCCACTTCAGATTTAAATCCATCCTGACATTATCATTTTGTGTTTATAATGACAGAGAAGTTGACTTCTTTAATTTGTTATTGGAAGCACATTGATTAATCACCATGTTGAAGACATAAAATAATTGCAAAACTAAACAGAACAGCTCGAAATCCACATAGAAGTCAGAGTGTTTGTTTCTAAACAGTAAAGTAAATGAATACAGTATATTTGTATATGAGGTATATAAGGGAGGTGATTCTGCCCCTTTGCTCTGCTCTTGTCAGACCCCATCTGGAGTGCTCTGTGCAGTTCTGGAGCCCCCAGCAAAGGAAGGACATGGAAGTATTGGAGCAGGTCCAGAGGAGGGCCACAAAGATGCTCAGAGGGCTGCAGCAGCTCTGCTATGAGGACAGGCTGAGAGAGTTGGGGCTCTGCAGCCTGGAGAAGAAAAGGCTTCGAGGAGACCTTATAGTAGCCTTCCAGTATCTGAAGGGGGCCTACAGGAAGGCTGGGGAGGGACTATTGACAAGGTCTTGCAATGGCAGGACAAGGGACAATGGGTTTAAACTGGAAAAGGAGAGATTGAAACTGGATGTTAGGAGAAGTTCTTTGCAGTGAGGGTGATGAAGCACTGGAACAGGTTGCCCAGGGAGGTTGTGGTTGCTCCCTCCCTGGAGGTGTTGAAGACCAGGTTGGAGGAGGCCTTGAGTGAGCTACACTAGTGGGAGGTGTCCCAGCCTATGGCAAGGGGCTGGAACTAGATGATCTTTGAGGTCCCTTCCAACCTTACCATTCTATGATTCTATGATTCATCTCTCATCTACTCTGACTGGATAAAATGAGGATCTTGGATCTTCTGGCAAGAGCAACAGCCAACCAAAATGTCTGAATTTAAATTATTGAGAATACTTCCCATTCTCTTAGCAAAAGTAGACCACTGTTGACCATCAGTGTTCTTGTGCATCATTAAAAAATGTAACATAAAAAATATAATACAAGATACTCAAAGTCCAAGAATTCATATGGCTCTGTGCATTGGATTCATTCACCAGCACTTCCTGGGTCACAGTTTAATAATCTCTGGTTTGTTAAACCCTTAAAAAAAATTGTAGGCATTATATAATTTTTTGTTGTTTTCTTTCTTTTTGTTTGTTTTTTGTTTGGTTTGGGGGTTTTAGTTCTGGTTTTGGATTTTGGGTGGTTTGGTTTTGTTTTGTTTTGTTTTATTTGCTTATTTATTTGTTTGTTTTGTTTTATTTCTTGGGTTTTTTGCTCCTAAAAAAAAAAAAAAAAAACCTCAAACCAGAATCATAGTCTTTTCTTCTGACACTGTTTATGTACTTTCCTTCTCCTCTTCTTGTAAGCAAAACCAGCTTCATTATCAGTTTGAACTCAAATATTACAAATTGTCTTTATAGCATCCTTTGTGAAAGAATAAATTTCAGGTTCACTATTCCTCTCTATCTAGACTTACTTAGATGTGGCTTTCCTTTTTTCTCTATTCACCATCAGGTTAAATAAAGTTGTTACACTATAACAACTATAACTATAACTATAACTATTACTGGGACTTACAGAGGCTAGAATGTCTGCAAGAGTAAATTCAGCACTCATAAAACATCTCATTTCTAAAATTGAAAACAAGTCAGAAAATTAAAAATTTTATAAATATATGTCAGGTGAAAATGCAAGGGAGAGAGCTGCTCTTGATTTTACCAAATGTATTACAGTGTAACTCTTAAGATTCAAAATGGGAGAAGGTAGATGAAAGCTACTCCTCTGGTCTTTACCCTGAATAAAATATATTTTCAGGATCAAAAATTTTCAAATGCCCAGAAGATACTTAGGATTCTACCTTCCTTTTACTCTCAGTATTCCTCATCACTTAGCAACTTAAGACTATATTTTTTAAATTAAGCATAGGTTCTTTAATCAGTTGGATACCATTAAAATTTTTATCCTGTGTCTACTTTGCTCTCCATGACCATGCATTAAGAATTTCATTCTACTCTATCTCTCATTCACTGCAGAAGATACCCCTTAGGAGTGACTCAAATTGCCTTTGAACTACACAGCTCTCAGCTTGATTACTTCTGCACAGTTCACTTCCTATAAAACAGCACTCAGTGTGTTTTCTTTTCCCATTCTATGCAGAGATTATTCCAAACCTTCAGCCACAAGGGATTTAAACCTATTTTTTTACCTTTTCCAAAAACTTGCATATAAAGTATGAGTTCACTGTACAATGAAGTGCTACTCTTCAGAGCATTTCTGAAACACTGCATAACTCTATCCCTCTGGCTGTTCCCATTAACATTTCTTCCACAGTGCATTATATTTTTGCAAGTAAGTTATATATCCTTTCTTAGAAATATTGTCCTCTTCAACAGGGAACTCAATTCTCTGCGACTTGGATTCAGTACTTTTTATGCTGTGCATGATATATTAACAAACAAACCGAAACTTTGCTTGTATATTAAGTGAGGTAAAAGTTAAAGGAAAGGAGGTTGAAGGTTTGGAATAACAAGCCTTAGAAAAAGCCTGAGAGAGCCTGACTGTAATGCAGAACTGTGATTTCCCAGAGAAGAAAAAGAAGAAGAGAAAGAAGGAGAAAGGAAAGTTAGCAAAGGATGGGTAAACATTATGAAAGCTGTAAACTAAACTCAGACTGAGATGAGGATATAAGATGAAAATACTTCAGGCACTGGAATGGGCAGCCCAGGGAGGTGGTTGAGTCACCAACCCTGGATGTGTTTAAAAGTCATTTGGATGTGGTGCTTAGGGATATGGTTTAGGGTGGATCTTGTAGAGTAGGGATGTTGGTTGGACTTGGTGATCCTCAAGATCCTTTTAAACCTGAATGATTCTGAATGAAAGACCAGTCCTCTTTATGATCAGAATTGTCAGGTTAGATGATTTTTTTCCCCTTTGCTTCCCATTGGTACTAGAAAGTAGAGGAAAGGGAATTATTTTCCTCATTTGATCTAAATGTATTCTAAATGATCATATTTATAAAGCAATTACGGCAATAGGAAAGTAGGCACATGATATTCTCCTTCTATTAGAAAATTACTAAGATATGTTTACAGCATGTATTTGAAGAAGTAGTTTCCTTCCACTTGCAGAAAACAGACTGATGTAGCAGTCTTTTGTCTCAGTAAACAAATATAACACACACACACCCCACCCCCCAAAAACACACAGCTTATTATTTATACAAGAAAGAATCAGCTTAAAAAGTGTCATCCTCAATGCCAATAGCTGGGTTACAGTCTCAGCTCGTCTATGAGTGGTCCATTAGGAACTGCTGCCTTGTCACATTTGTAGTGGTGCAGAAATTCTGGAAGACTTACCACAGTGCACTGCTACCACCTTAGTAGGTCCTATTACAATTATTTTCTTGCAAAACTCACAAGAACTACTGGTTACATTTTCAAGAAATGTTTTCTGATTGAAAAATAATATTGTGATGCTCAGAAGGCTGGAACAGTTCTGCTATACAGACAGGCTGTGAGATTTGGGGCTCTTCAGCCTGGAGAAGAGAAGGCTTTGAGGAGACCTTATAGTAGCCTTCCAGGATCTGAAGGGGGCCTACAGGAAGGCTGGGGAGTGATTATTTACAAAGTCTTGCAATGACAGGACAAGGGGCAATGGATTCCAACTGGCAGAGGGGAGATTCAAACTGGATGTTAGGAGGAAGTTCTTTGCAGTGAGGGTGGTGAGACACTGGCACAGGTTGCCCAGGGAGGTTGTGGTTGCTCCCTCCCTGGAGGTGTTCAAGGCCAGGTTGGAAGAGGCCTTGAGTGAGCTGTACTAGTGGGAGGTGTCCCTGCCTATGGCAGGGGGTTGGAACTAGATGATCTTTCAGGTCACTACCAACCTTACCATTCTATGATTCTATGATTTTATGATCACTACATTGAATGGAATGTCTTTTAAGATAAATTCTTGGTCTTGATAAATATTCCCTGTCTTGGTCTTCAAAAATATTTCCTGTTTAAAAAATCAAGAAAGCAAAAAAAAATTCAAAACAAACAAACAAAAGTCTAATTTGTAAATACCACAGTAATGCATAGCTCATTAAAAAACTAATATATTAGAAAATTAAAATGATACTTAAATATTCTGGTAGCATGGCAACATCATGAGTCTTCTTTGGTTTAACAGCTGGGAAATATATATGCATTTCTGTATATTTTCTTGCAAGATGTAAAGAGACATAAGGTTAAAGACAGAAAAAGGAGCAGAGAGAGAAAATAAGTTTTTCCAAAGCAGTAAAATAATCTCACTTTCTGAACAGCTCTATAGGCAGTGGTTGCCTCTATGCTCCAAACATAAGGGCATTCATTAATCTTGCAGGCAATATATCTGAACTGAATTGTTAAGAAGAAAGGCTCCCATAACTAAAAAAGATGACATCACTTATAAAATCCACTTAACATTCATTCTATGCTTGCTCCTGAAAATAAAACATAGTTGGGATAAATTTAGTGGGTGAGTGCAGCAGGCTGAAGGATGGAGGCTAGCCATGACTGTGACCTAGTATGGAATCCACTGCTAGGAATCTGATCAGGGTAATAATCACACAGCCACACGGCTCCCCATGTTTATCTCAAATAAGTTTCTGTGCACTATGGTAACAGTGAAGAATTTGTCTGACTTGTATCAGCTGCAAGTAGAAACTGGAGGATTTCTCCCAAAACTCAGACTGTTAGGGAATTCCAGCATACCAAGGCTAGCTTTTATTCTTTTTGATTTTAGTGGGACTATAAAGATTGTTGCATCAACAACATAAATTGTTAAAATCCCATTGAACAGATATTAAAAAGACTGGAGTGTTAACCTAGAACTATGTGAGTATGTGTAAGGATGGAGAGAATGAACATCCAGTTTGTCATTGTAGAGAGGTAAGCTGCCAAATATCTTCTCAGGGGAAATATTTGTTAAGTATCTGACTTCTGAGGTAATTGCATTCAATTGTTAAGTGCTTTCCACTGCACTTCAGAAGTACTCTGCAACAAAGACAATTTAAGTGAAGAACAGCAATTTCCAATAGTGACAGAGAAGTCATATTTTTCCTCACTTAGCTCTGTGCTAAATTTTAGCAATTTATCTTGATTATGCTTGGTATTAATGTTCAGGCTGTTATTTCTCAGTCTGAGATACTCTGACCTCTCTCTTTGAACCTCTAGCTATATTATTGGCAGGGTTCTTGGTGAGCAAGGTTTCAAAAAGCAAAGTATTTAAAACGTCACATAATAAGAAAGTTTTCCCAGTGAGCCACTTCAGAATAAATAAAAGAAAGCTGCATAGAAAGTCCAAATGAAAATAAAACTCACACATGAATAGATTTAATCAGATTACCTCAAGGAAAATCAAATTTAGGCATCCATCTTCAGAGGATAACCCCCTCCCACTGCTTTTGTACTTCAGTAGAGGGAGGTTTCTCCAAAAGGAACGGCACTGCTGAATGCACAACCTAACTCTCACTCTCTCCAATCAAACAGTGGAGAGCACTGAAATTAAGCTGCCCTAGTTACAAGGAATTAACCCAATATGATCCATCCATTTTTTTTCACTTTAATGTTAACAGGTGCTCAGCACCTGGACCTTTGATCTAGATAGTGAAAATTAAGCAGAACAAATGTTCAAAATGGTAACCAGCTAAAGCACAGCTACTAAGTTATGCAAAAAAACCCCCTACTTAATCACATTAGTTAAATTCCTTAGTCAGGTGCTCATACTCAAAACAATTAAACAAAAATCTGAGATCATAAAGAATGATAGATGACAGCCACATTTGGTCATGTTTACATTTGTGAAAATCTGGATTATCTCCAGTTATTTCAGAAAATATAATTTTCATGAACACTACAAAATATGAGTAGGATCTTACTTAATATTAAATGATTAACCATTTTTAGGACAGGCTAGCAGTTTGATGCTCTTGTGGCATAAAGCACTTCTGAAGATGACATAAAAATCCATAAAAGTATTACCTACCTGTAGGTAATCGTTCTGCAACACTGGTAGAAAAGTTTCTAACCCACTTCTATCTCCCAGAAAAAGTAAAAGAGCCTACTGTGAAGGGTCTGTGGTCTGTCAAACAGACAGTTATTTAACCCATGTTTCCTACTTTGGTCCAAGGATAAAGTTCTCTCTCCACCTGTTTTTTGCTTGATAAAGCCTTTAGACTTAGCTGTAATTCAGGTACTGACTAAAAGCCTAGGGGTCCCAAAGAGGCCTCCTGGTTAAGCCTTTTCTCTAAAAAGTGTGTTGATTTCTTTTAAAATAAGTTGAAGCCCTGTCATAGTCACAAAGACATCTATATGTGTCACCTGTATAAGAGGCCAGAGAACAAAACTCTACACCTCTGTAAGCTCAAAAAGCCAAATCCACTTCTCTCATTTTCCAAGATGATTAGATCACTCATCACAAGACTTTTCTGAAGGTGTCCTGGTAGGGCATAAATCCTGCCAGGCCATTTTGACCCTTGTTCTCCTCCTCTTGTTGCAGGTCCAGGAGTTTAGAATGGACAAACAATGGAGCAGCAAAGCCTTGAGAGCTAGCAGCTTAGCACCATGTGTCAAATGTCTTGTGCTGCCCCTCAACATGCCTGCATGGTCACACAAGGCACAAAACTTTGAATTCATCGGACAGAAGAGTGATGCTAGTGCCTATTGACCAATTTCACTTTAAAAATTATGTATTTAATGGGAGGTGATTTAGAAACAAATGACTTTCTGCCTTTCTGCCTTTTCTGCCTTTCCTGCCTTTCTGACCCTCCACTGGGAGCAGCACCCCATTCACAGCTCATTAACTGGGAATCCAGGTGGCCACCTGTTTGCAGCTTGCACCAGCAGCTTAGCAGCAACTTGGTTCTTCTCTCCTTCCCTCTGCCTGGAATATTTTGTATTTTACCCCAGGATCACTATGGTGAGTTTTGGAAGCCTCCTTGTACAGGAAACTTACTCAGGGACCAACGCGTCATGAGTACATCCTCACAACCATTGATAGAAACCAAGAAGTCATCTGTGGTATGGTCCAAGGGTAGCGAGGTCCAGCTGCTACCAGCAGCTCTCTCAAATGGACCCCAGGACTTGCTAAGTTTGCAAATTTGCACAGAATGGTGCAAAAATGGGGAGAACCATCCAAAAGCAGGGACAGCGCAAAAGGTAGGAGCTTTCCAAAAGTGGGGACAGTCCAAAATGGGAACTCTGTCACAGCAGAAACCTGTCCTGTCAGGAACTTTGTCAAGGCAGGAGCTCTGTCAAGGCGGACACCTTGCACCTTGTCCCTTGCTCTATTTATGCTTTTCTAGACAAAGTGTCCATTTGCCAATTCATCCTGGGTGCGAAGACCCGGCCAACCACCAGCCTAATTCCCAGTGCAGGCTTCCACACACCTCAGTACACGTGTGGAGAAAGACACCTTTTGCTGTTCCCAATTCAAGATCACGGGGCAGGGTTTGGGGGTGGGGGAGCAGTTTGCTTGCCTTTTTCTCCTCCTCATTCAACCCCCCAGAGATGGGGGTGGGGTGGAGTGGGAGAAGGAAGGAATTTGGAGTGCTCTACAACAGCTGTGGACTTGGATACTCCTGTTTTCTGCTTGTTGTCTTGTTTGCTGATTGCTTTTTCTAGCTTGTCTATTTTGCTCCTTCACATGGACATTGTACATTATATTATTCCATTAAACTATACTTATCTCAACCCACAAAGCTTTTTAAGCTTTTTGTGTTGTGTTTTGGGGTTTTTTTTTGTTTGTTTGTTTGTTTTCTCTCCTGTGCTGTGTGTGGGAGGCTTGATTGTGAGCAGAACTTGGCCAGTGGCTGGATCTTAAACCAGGACACTGAAGCATGTAAAAACTGGTAAATATTTCCTTATTATTTTCTGTGGTGCAAAAGTTTTTAAGAATATAAGAAATACAGTTTCACTTAGTTTAATCTAAAAAGAAAAAAACTCATCCTTGTAGAATTTATTTCCCAGGGAGAAATTAGTGACTTAGGATTCCTACAAGAAAAATATTTTGGGCTTTTCTTTACTTAGTGTTCCAGTGGGTTCTCTGGGGACCAGGGAATGCATGCACACATGGGCACCCCCCTCTGGGTACAGTTTCAATACTTTATTATAGCCCAAATACTAAAACCTTAAAGAGAAAAGTATACTGGAAACTACAATGCTTATAGCTCTAATACTAAAATCATAGAGAGAAAGGTATACTGGAAAAACTACGATGCTGAGAAAGATATGAGAAAGAACGCTGAGTAGCTCTATTGATTGAAGGGCAGGCTATACTCATCCTATCCAACTGGCCAGCAAAACTCCTGAGATTCATAGATAGCAGAACTGGTCAGCTGCTGTCTCAAAAGATAGGTGTCCCCATCATGAACCAGCACCTGTTACACTGGTGAGATTGGTGCCGCTCACAGCTCAGCCACCTATGCTCCTGTTTATATGTGTTAAAAATTCTGTAACTTGCAGCCAGTACCTCCCAGAAGGTTGAACCAAGGAGAACAAAGCTCATCCTTTATTTTGCAATTTGTTACATAACAACTTTCTCTACTGCTCATGTGCATAGTTGGCTTCCCCTAGCGAGGGGAGTCTTCATCATCTTCATCTCCCTCTGTAGGTGGTTGTCCTCTGTGGAGCCTTTCAAGGTCTTTACTGGCTCCACATGCTGTTTAGCCAACCCCACATTCCAGCCTTTGATTACAGGGATGGTACTTGCAGGCTCCTTAGTTTTATCACTTGAGAGATCACAGGCCCTGTTCTCCCCAGGTCTTATCTCTGGTAACCTGGAAACCACTGGCCTGGGCCCTAAGTCTGATCAGCCACATGCCAATTCTTCCCTCTTGCACTTAGTTATACTAAGTGCAGAATTGTCAGCTTTTGACATACTTGCCAGTAGCTTGGGTGTGAAAGCAAGGTTGCCCAGAAAGTGTTGAATTGTCAGGTACTGGAGAAGCCATTAACACTTAATCCAGCTATAAAAGAATTGATACTTTTTAAGTATCTGGGCTAATAAATAGAAAATGTAGTCCTAACAGATAAAACTGAAATAAACATGATTTGGAGCAATGGATAAATAAAGTTTATCTGTTATATCAAGAAATGCTGCTGACAAAGGAATGGGATTTGACCACTTTCAAAAAAATTCCCCAAAGTCTTCAGCTTCAGAAGGATGTAAACATTATTAAGAAGGAAATTAACAGAGGAATACAAGAAATCATCAGAGAATACCACTATCATGCAAAGTTACATCTCTCAGTTATAACAGCAAAATTCTTTTGCAGATCCATCAGTAGAACTCACTAGGGCTTTCATCACTTTTGTCCTTAATGCATGGAGACACAGCACTAAATTTTCTAACTCAGGACTTGGGCAAAACTAAAGTGTTCTTATTGTCCCACAAACATGCTAAATAAAGAGCTGTACTCTGATTTAAAGACTCAAATACTTTTACCACCACCCCACCACCCCCCACCAAAGGTAAGAATGTATTTGTATTCCCTTACAGGATCTGTTTGTTTACTTGAAGGAACTAAATAACAACCAGCCAGTACCTTCAAAAGCTAAATTGCTAGATGGTAAATCAGCTTTTCAATCATTCTACAATCTATTTTTATCCAGTGCAGGTAAAGTGATATAAGCTTAAAAAAAAGACTATGGCTTGACCTTTGTAGAACTAAGATCAGTCTGAGAAATCACCCATCGATCACCTCAATCGTCCGTGAATTACAAACAACCAACCAACAGTGGCCAGTGATAAATAACAGCTCCCACAATCTAATAAATTGGTGGAAAAGGATGTTGTGTACTGAGTCTACCATGTACACTGACACATAACCCTGAACTCACATGCAAAGGAGGGTTGCTTTGTAAGGGCACAAAGCAAAGAGGCTAGATGGGCAAACCTGCATCCTCAGAGAGAGATCCAGCCAAACTAATGTTGGGCTACTGTGCAGTGTTCCACAGATGTACCTTTGATGCTTCTAATTTTGCAACCAGTTTTCTCTGACCTATGCTCCACCTTATGGCCAAAGATTATTTAAATAATTAGAAGAAAAATTAAATAGAGAAGTAAAAAAGCCAGGTGTAAGTAAAAGTGGACAATGGAGAAATTCTTGACCCAGTGCCTCCCTCAGGGCAACCCTAAGATTCTATATATCTTGGAATATATTTGCTTTGCTTTCCCACCAGTGTTTGCTTCTACAATTTCACACTTTAAATTATTGGTGAACATGGGCTTACCTTCAGCTGTATATGACTTCTTCAGCTCCTCCTCCATCGATTGAATAGTTAACACAATCACCTAGTTGACAAGTATTTAAAATATATTACCAACTTACCCTGAAGTCGCTAGGATTTTATGTCTTTAAACTTCTTAAGGTGCTTGACAAAAGTTTTAGTAATGTTAATAATCAATGCTCCGTGTCCTAAAGCACTGTGCATCTAGCCGAGGGCTACTACTCAGTTTACAGAACCAACCTGAGCTTTGTTCCTTGCAAGGACTTTTCTGTTTCTGCTTAGACCTTTCAAAACAAAGGACGTGACTGTGCAAAGAAGATGCTAGGTCTCAGCAGAGTTATAAATAGCAATTATGCCTTATCACACGACCCCGTAAGACACTCAACATGGGTGCCTAAGCATCTGCCACCCCTCTGTAAAATGTTAATTACGTGGCAAGGCACAGAGAGCAACATCCTAAGCACTTCATAGCTCTGCCATTTATTGCCTCATTAATAACTGTAGTGGTTTGACCCTGGCTGGGGGCCAAATGCCCACCAAAGCCACTCTATCACTCCACTTAGATGGACAGGAAAGAGGGGAAAATATAACAAAAGCAATTTCATTTAAAAAGTAATTTAATAATGGTAAGCACAAGCAAAGTGCAAAGGCCACTTGTGGATACAAAAGCAAAGGGAGATATGTTTTTCTCTACTTCCCATCAGCAGATGATCTTTGGTCCCAGGAAGCAGGGTTCTACACATAACACTTGCTCTGAAGGAGAGATGCCATGAGTGAATATCCCCACATTTTCTTCCTCCACTTATTTCTTATATTTGAGCTGACATCATATGGCATGGAATACCCTTTTGGCCAGTTTGGGTCAGCTGGCCCAGCTGTGTCCCCTCCCAAGATTTTTCCCACCCCTGAGTGTACTCCTGGGGCAGGGGTATGTTGAAAAAGCTGTATGCTTGTTCAGCAGTAGCCAAAACATTGGTGTGTTGTTAACGCCCAGCTACAGCACTGCGAAACACAGCACTAGGGAGATGTTCTCAGGAGAATTAACTCCAGATCAGGAAATTAGTGGCCAGAGCTAATTAGGTATGCCAATTCTTATTCAGAAAGACATCAATTCAGAAAGGAAAAGAAATGTTTGAACAATAAAATGAACCTAGTTGTTCATTACTATAAATAAAACTCCAGTACAAGCAATAATGCTGCACTTTGGACTGTGTCGATGAAGCATTGTTAGAAGCAAAGAAAGGTTTCTCTGTATGCCTTGACTGGACAACAAAAACTGTTCCATGGACCATCAGAGACACCTTCTCCTTGCAGTATTAAATATGTCTGATCAAAATACACCATTTTTCTTCCAGAGGAAAATTGGTTTGGCTCCAAAAATGGAGCATCTACCCTATGAAGAGAGGCTGAGAAACCTGGGGCTGTTTAGTCTGGAGAAGACTGAGAGGAGATCTGATCATTGTCTACAAGTATCTGAGGGGTTGGTATCAAGTTGATGGGACCAATCTCTTTTCAGTGGTCAGCAGCAATAAGACAGGGAGCAATGGCTACAAATTGGAACATAGAAGGTTTCACCTCAACATGAGGAGAAACTTCTTTGCAGTGAGGATGACAGAGCCTTGGAACAGGCTATCCAGAGAGGTTGTGGAGTCTCCTTCTCTGGACACTTTCAAAACCCACTTGGATGCATTCCTGAGCGAACTACCCTAGAGGATCCTGCCTTGGCAGGGGAGTTGGACTCGATGATCTCTGGAGGTCCCTTCCAACCTCTAAAGGTCTGTGATTCTGTGGTTCAATGATTCAGCATTTTTTAGATCACAGATAGAGTAATCACTCTGGGACTCTGTTGTACAAGGAAGACACCAGTAAACTGGAGATGGAATTCAGTGAAGGCTACTACAGTAGTGCAGAATGGAGGTTATGTCTTTTGAAGTGAAACTGAGGGAGCTAAACTTATTCAGTCTGGAGAAGAGACAGTTTTGGGATACCCCAACAACAGCCTCTAGTGACCAAGGTGAAGCTACTGAAGAGCTGTGGCTGAGCTTTTCAAAACAGTACATTGAATTATGAGGTAATAGCCTAGAGATAGTAGAAATGGAAGCAATATACACTCAGACTAGAAAACTGTTTTGTACATGACAGCAGCCAAATACTGTCATTGGCCACCCAAAGAGGCTGTACAATCTCTACTCCTGCAGACTTTTAGGCCTCAACTCTATGAACCCATGAGAAGCCTGATCACATGCTCTGGGGACCCTGGCTGGAGCAAAGTATTTTTCTGGAAAACCCCTGGATGTCCCTTCTAACTTGTATTGTGATCCTGTGATTCTCTAATTCATAACATGGAAGCAAACCACATGATTTTCATATGAAGAAATATCCAGTTTCGATGACATAAATGAAACTTTGTTGTTGTATCACCTTTTAATTTCAACCCATACTTCAGCAAAACAATGAAACTCCTTGTTCTGGAGCACTCCAAATTCTTTCCTTCTCCCCTTCCCTGTGGGTTTGAATGGGGAGAAGGCATGAAAACTGTTTCCCTTCCCCCCTCCACAGGTTTGAAGGGGGAAAGCAAAAGGCCTTTCCGCAGGTGTGCTGAGCCATGTGGCAGCCCGTGCTGGGAATCAGGCTGGTGGTTGGCTGGGTTTTCATGCCCAGTATAAATGGCAAATGGACACTTTGTCTAGAAAAGCACAAATAAGGCAAGGGAGAAGGCGCAAGTTCCTGCCTTGAAAGAGTTTCGGCCTTAAGAGTCCCCTGCCTTGACAGAGCTCCTGTTTTGGACCGTCCTCGCTTTTGGACCGATCCTACCTTTTCACATGGCTCTTGGTTTTGCACTGTCCCTGCCTTTGGACAGCTTTCCTTACTTTTACACTGCTCTGTGCAAATTTGCAAGCTTGGCAAGCCCTGGGGTTCTTTTGAGAGAGCTGCCGGTGGCACTTGGACCCAGCTGCTCTTGAGCCTTACTACAGCCATTTTCCTGGCTGCTATTCCAAACTGGGCAGACCCAAGCAGTTTGGCTCTCCCCTGTTGCTGAAAAGGCAGCATTGCTTCCACGAATCCCTGTCTTGTGGCAGTTGTGTTTCGAGACACTTCTGACCCTGGCAGCTTTTCCACTCACTTTGGATTTCTGCCACCTGGATCCAGGCTATTGGATATTGCTTGCAGTGTCAGAAGGCAGCTGAGCCGCAGAGAAACTCAGCAAGGGATCATTGCCCAATACCTATCTCACCTCTGTGAGTAAAGCCTGCTGCTGCTCTCTTAATTCTCTGCTCAGCCTGATTGATAGTGGGGTGAAGCTGTGTTTGTAGCTTAGCCTTTTCCATTTCCTGACTTCCTAAATCTCTAAAGTTGTCCATAACATCCTGTTGAAGAATTCCCAATTGAATTAGAACCTGTAAATAAACTTAAACTAGTTTTATGCATAGTTTGGAGGCAAGGCTTTCAGGAAAGTAAAATAATTCTATTTTTACAATTCCTGACTCGGCCACATTAATTCCCTGCCTCCACAACATTCCTCAAGGAAGGTCTGATGCTGATGGAACAGCAATCTTGGATTGAGGATGGCCTTTAAAGAAATTTTCAAACAGTTCCTGCAGGAATTATTTACATCAGGAGAAAGACCTGCTAAGGTCAGTAAACTATTGCTGATTTTTTATTAGCATACACTGGAAGGGACCATTGCATGAGAAAGCTGCTAATCTCAAAGACACAGCAGGAGATAAATGAGGGATAAATTTAAGATTTAACTTGTCTTAGTGTAATTTGTATGCTACAGGCATTACTTCTGGCAACATAAGCCTCAGAACAGATAGATTCAGAAGCTGTTTAGGTTTTTTATTAGTTCTATGTGAAATCTGTAGGAAAACATAAAGAGGAAAGTCACATTTGAGTTCCTGGAACTTTCTCTTTTTTCCTTCATGTGGCCAGAGGCAGCAAAAAGAAGAGTTTGAGATCTCCCTGTTTTCTGCTCCATTTACAGTGACAAGGGACCCACTAAACAGCTGCATTTACAAAGTGGAAAATAAAGTTTATTTTCAGTGATCCAATACAAGTGGCTTTGTGACAGAAAAGTATTAAAGTCTTCTTTCTGAGCAGCTCAGCAGTGTTTCAAGAAAGATGGCTGGAACAGACCTATTCTTAGTCCTCCGTTTCTTCAGAGCTGTGTCTCCTCCACGATGTCTTTCAATCTCCTGTTTGAGCTGATCATTAAGGAAAGCATTTCTGTATCTGCATGGGAGCAAGTTAGTGATTTGGTTGGGGATTAGTTGGCTGAGGCAGGAATTACAAAAATAGAATTACTTTTATTTTCCTGAAAACCTTACCCCCGAACTACATACAGAACTAGTTAAAGTTTATTTACAGGTTCTAATTTGGTCAGGAAATCTTCACAAGGATGCTTATGAGCAAGTTTAGTGATTTAGGAAAGTCAGAAAGTGGAAAAGGCTAAGCAACAGCACAGCTTTACCCCACTTACAAATTAGACTGAGCAGAGAATCTAAGGGAACAGCAAAGTTTACTCACAGAGGTGAGGTAGGAATTTGGTGATGATCCCTGATGAATTTCTCAGCTTGGTAGCCTCCTGAAACTGTGAGCTATTTTCCCATTGAGGATGAGGATTCACACAGCAAAGTCCAAGGCTCAATAAAACAGCCAAAGTCAGAGTGTCTCAGACACAGCTTCCACAAGACAAAAGAATGTAGAGCTGTACTGCCTCAGCAGCACAGGGGAAAGCCAAACTGCTAGCGTGCTGCCCAGCTCAGGTAGCCAATAGGAAGTCAGGACATGGTGTTGGTGGGTGGCACAAACTGCAAGAGTGGGACTGCACAGAACCATGCAAAATGGGAGCCAGGCGAAAGCGGAAGCTGTCCAAAAGTGGGAACTCTCTGAAAGGGGAACGCTGCAAAGTGGGAGCTCTGTGAAGGCAGGAACCCCATGCTTTTTTCCTCACTCTACTTATGATTTTTCCTAGACAATGTATCTACTTGCCATATATACTGGGCTTGAAGAATCCAGCCAATCTCCAGCCGATTCCAGTGCTGGCTTTCCCACAAGTCAGTACAGGTGTGGAAAGGCACCTTTTGCTGTTTCTCCTACAAGCTCACAAGGGGAGAGGGGAAAGCAGTTTTTTTTTGGCTTCTTCTTCCCCCACTCAATCCTCCAGAGATGGAGTGGGGGGGAAAGAAGGGATTTGGAGTGTCCCACAACAGTCACAAGAGGTGCATTCACAGCACTATTCAAATACTTTGCTTAAAGAAACTTATTTAGAGACTTATAACATCATTTTTCAATCAGAACAGATTGTTTTCATCAAACCAGCAGACAGACTGTTTTCTAAGCACTGGTCTTTCTACTGGCTGGAGGAATTTTCTTCCTTTGAGAGTCTCCCTTATAATTTCTAGAGATGAATAGGTGCTTCCACATTTTTAGAGGGCTATTTAATCCATCTAATCTAGATGTTCATTTTAAGATGAGATGACTCACACTCTAGAAATAGATCTATATCAAAAGGACAAATAGAATTATTTACATGTCTTGGGAAAGTCCTGCATTTTGGATTTACTGATGGACATTGAAGTGTTGGAGT
>WBNM01031699.1:0-20508 GCA_013399055.1 Ramphastos sulfuratus | reverse complement strand
AAAACATCAAAAAAACCCCAAAAACCCTTCAATTGGAAAGATCCTGTTTAAAAACAAAAAACTCTTCGCAGTAATAAAAGATTTCAGTACTTACTGGCACGGAAATCTGAGGATTATTTCTGAGCTTTCCAAGCACAGCAAAGCCATCAGTGCTGATTTTCCCTTTGGGCTTGATGTTTAAGGACTCTATTCTGATGCAGTCAATAAAAAGCGTGACGCTGCTTGCTTCCACAATGATCATGAGCTTGTGCCACTGGGAGTCAAACAAGAAAGGCAGGTGCAGAAAGGACACGACCTGGTGGCGCCCATCCGCCCCTTTGTAAGAGAACTCGACGCTTTTCCTGGGGCCGTTAAGATTCACCCCCACTTGCTCTTTTCCTGAGGAGTCCTGGATCTGCCAGATAGTCCAGTATTTCTGAAGGGTGGCCCCAGTCATCCGGAAGGTAGTCAGAAAGGAATATTCATCAGGCAGGCCGTTGGAGTAGATGGCACTGTGGAGGATCAGATGCGGGACAGGCATGATGTTGGCGGTGCAGCCGTGGTGGACAGCTCCACATGTCACCAAGGAGGCATCAAAAGCACTGACTCAGTTCTTGTGGCTTAGATTTGGACCCCAACCAATTGAAATTTAACTCTTGAGTAAATCACCAAACAAACTTCCAGAACTTGGAAGCACAAATGAAAGCCTTGCAGAATCAGAGAATGGTAAGGTTGGAAGGGACCTCAAAGCTCAGCCAGTTCCAACCCCCTGCCATAGGCAGGGACACCTCCCACTAGAACAGGTCACTCAAGGCCTCACCCAGCCTGGCCTTGAACACCTCCAGGGAGGTTGTGGAGCACAGAATCACCCAACCTGATCAAAGATCAGGTTGGGTGATTCTGTGCTCCACAACCTCCCTGGGCAACCTGTGCCAGTGTCTCACCACCCTCACTGCAAACAACTTCCTCCTAACATCCAGTCTAAATCTTCCCTCTGCCAGTTCAAACCCATTGCCCCTTGTCCTGTCATTGCAAGCCCTTGTCAATAGTCCCTCCCCAGCCTTCCTGTAGCCCCCTCATCAAAGAGGTAAATCCTCAGTGAAGATGTAATTTGGGTTTGAAGGTGTCAAATTGCCTTTTACAAAGGTGTTTTCTTGTTCAGCCTGACAAATAACCATTTTGTGAAGGCAGCAGCCATCACTCCAGGAGAAATTAGGCAGCAAACCATGCACCAACAAATACATGCTTAGGAAGAACCCCCACAAAATAATATCCTGTCCTGTGACATTCACCCACAAGACTCCAAATAGCAGGGAGCAAATCTGCCACAGATTTGTAGGGAGCAAATCTGCAAGACTTCATTCTTTTGCAGTTCCTATCAGAGGTGAGACCTGGGAGCACAAACGAGCGCTGCTGCCTGTGCCCCTGTGCAAGCCAGGAATGCCATCTCTTTGTCTCAAGGGTGTCAGTCGACATTTAGAGCATCTAGACTCTTTAGAATCAGTGGAATAGTCAAGGAATAATCCATTTCCTATCCTACGGCTCATAAAAATCATTGTGTCATAACCCAGCTGACAACACCATCTGCCCACGTTTCAGAACGAGTTGTGTTTGATTGCACTTCTGCAGCACGGGGACAGGCAGAGCTATCTTGTCCCCAGCATTCATGACAATAACTTCCCAGGCAAAGAGGCATTTTGGGCAAAGATGATTTTTGAGTGGCAGATCAATCCTATCTCGGCAGCAATTTAGCCAGCCTTAGGGAGCCTGAGGTTAAGCTAAGGAGGGAGGGGGACACAAAACAGAAGAAAAGTGGAATAAATCAGTGCTGATTCTGTATGCTTGGTGACTGCTGATTTAGTAAGAGAATACTTGCAGATGAAGCCTCCCCTGCCCAGTCTGTAGCTCGCTGTCCCAAGCTGTAGTGCAATCATATTCCAGCAGGCGACGGCACAGGCTCAGCAAGGTTTCGGTGAGCACCCAGCACGCCTGGCGGCAGCAGCAGCTTCACCTTCCTCATCAGCTCCCCAGACTGCTGCTGCTGCTTCTCTTTGCCCACCAGCCTGAACGCTGCTGTCCGAGGAAGGGCAACGTTTAGCTCGAAGATTAGCTCATTGCGCAAGGTGTGGGGGAGATACTCAAAGCTGGAAGAGAAGCTTCCTTGCCTGCCTGTGACTTACTGTTGTCGACTGAGGATGCAGTGCTCTGGTTTTGTCTGATAGGATTTTATCTAATTTGTTGTGTTCTCTTCTTGTTTTCCTTCAGTTTGTATCTTGCCATCTCCACTGCAAATTGTCAATGTGTGCACTTTGTACCTTTCCTCCTCTTCTGGGCACTCTCCAGGGTTTACTACTGTCCCCTACGCTTCCTTGTGTCATGCTTGTACCTTACACAACACAATTATATATTCTTTCCTGCTGCAGGAAGAGACTCCCTGTGCAGACACAGTGGCTCTTACTAGGCTCCTGATCCAGTACAGGACGATTTTTATGGCTCTCTGTCCTTCTCCCTCTATAACATCTCTTACACAAGCTTTTCAGTCTCCTCTGCTCCTAAAGCCTTGGCTCATTCCTCTCTCTGGAGGTCCTGAATCCCACTGTCTGTTCTAGCACAAGAGCTGGGTTTAATACTGCAGGTGGTACTGTTAGGCAATTTTTTAACCAGTCTACTGTGATACTGTGACATTCACAGAAGCACAGAATGTCAGGGGCTGGAAGGGACCTCCAAAGCTCATCTAGTCCAAACCCCCTGCCAGAGCAGGATCACTTAGATCAGATCACACAGGCACACATCCGAGTGGGTTTTGAATATCCCCAGAGAGGGAGACTCCATAACTTCCCTGGGCAGCCTGTCCCAGGGTTCTGTCACCCTCAAAGGGAAAAAATTCCTCCTCATGTTGAAATGCAACTTCCTATGCCTCAGCTTCCACCCAGTGCCCCTTGTCCTAGCATTGGGCATCACCCAGCAGAGCCTGGCTCCAGCCTCCTGGCATTCCATGTTCTCATAGATTCATAGAATCATAGAATAGTTTGGGTTGGAAGGGAGCTTAAAGATCATCTAGTTCTAACCATGGCAGGCAGGGTGGAACTAGCCAGCAGTGTGCCCAGGTGGCCGAGAAGGCCATCAGCATCCTGGCCTGGATCAAGAACAGTGTGGCCAGCAGGACCAGGGAAGTGATTGTCCCTCTGTACTCAGCACATCTTGAGTAATGGGTTCAGCTTTGGGGCCCTCACTACAGGAAAGACATTGAGGGGCTGGAGCAGGTCCAGAGAAAGGCAACAAAGCTAAGGAAGGGTCTGGAGAACAGGGCTGGGGAGGAGCAGCTGAGGGAGCTGGGGGTGTGCAGTGTGGAGAAGAGAAGGCTGAGGGGAGACCTCATTGCTCTCTACAATTCTCTGAGAGGTGGGGGGTTGGGCTCTTCTCCCTAGGAACAAGTGACAGGACAAGAAAAAGTGGCCTCAGGTTGCAGCAGAGGAGGTTTAGGATGGATATGAGAAGAAACTTCGTGACTGGAAGGTTTCTCAAAGCCTGGCACAGGCTGCCCAGGGAGTTGGTTGAATCCCCATCCCTAGAGGTGTTTCAGAGACGTGGTGCAGAGGGACATGGCTTACCTCAGTCTCAATGGTTAGATAATGGTTGGACTCAGTGATCTTTTCCAACCAAAACAGTTCTATGATCTCTTCATTCAGATCAGCTTCACATAGTTTTCTCTACTCCTTCTACATAGTCTCACTGCACAACCTCACTCTCTTCCCCTCATGACTCTCCCCTTCCTTCTACCAGAGATTTAGACCTTCCTTTGGCCTCATCATTGGCCTTAACCTGGCAGTGCCATGGGAACAGTTTGGTCTAGGCAGGAGCAGGCAGTCCCATCCAGCTGGCACCTCCAGGGTGTGCGCCAGATGGACTTCTATCGGTAAAAGATGCCAAGACTCTTCCCTCTAGTGACAGGAGCAGGGGCACGGCCGGGCCAGCCCCGCGGCCGGCGGCGTTTCAGCACCGCGGGCAGGGACAGCTCCGCCCCGCCGGGCTCTGCGCAGCCCCAGCGCTGCCCGCGGGGCCCCGCACACAGCCACTCTGTGCCCGTCTGGGCAGAGGGCGGCAGGGCAAACGCTGCAGGGGCTCCGGCTGCCTGGGGGAAAGCCAGAGCTCTGCAGGTGCCATTAGGGACGCTCAGCCTTGCCCGAGGTGCTCTGCAGAACTTGCTGACTCCTGCACAGGAGTGCCAGCATCCCGAAGTGGCAGCGGTTAGAGCCACCCTACGGGCTACAGTATCATAGAATCATAGAATCAAGCAGGTTGGAAAAGAGCTCCAAGCTCATCCAGCCCAACCTAGCACCCAGCCCCAGCCAATCAACCAGACCATGGCACTAAGCGCCCCAGCCAGGCTTGAACACTTCCAGGGATGGGCACTCCACCACCTCCCTGGGCAGCCCATTCCAATGCCAATCACTCTCTCTGCCAAGAACTTCCTCCTAACATCCAGCCCGAACCTGCCCTGGCACAGCTTGAGGCTGTGTCCTCTTGTTCTGTCCCTGGGTGCCTGGCAGAAGAACCCAACCCCAGCTGGCTACAACCTCCCTTCAGGGAGCTGCAGAGAGCAATGAGCTCTGCCCTGAGCCTCCTCTTGTGCAGGCTGCACACCCCCAGCTCCCTCAGCCTCTCCTCACAGGGCTGTGCTCCAGGCCCCTCCCCAGCCTTGCTGCCCTTCTCTGGGCACCTTCCAGCACCTCAACATCTCTCTTGAATTGAGGGGCCCAGAACTGGACACAGCACTCAAGGTGTGGCCTGAGCAGTGCTGAGCACAGGGGCACAAGAACCTCCCTGCTCCTGCTGGCCACACTGCTCCTGAGCCAGGTCAGGATGCCATTGGCTCTGCTGCCCACCTGGGCACACTGCTGCCTCATCTTCAGCTCCTCTCTCCCAGCACCCCCAGGTCCCTCTCCGCCTGGCTGCTCTCCAGCCACTCTGTCCCCAGCCTGCAGCACTGCTTGGGGTTGATGTGGCCAAAGTACAGAAGCCTGCACTTAGCCTAGTTCAATCTCATGCCATTATGAAGATTGTGTGGAGAGTCCAGGCCCTTCTGAAAGTTACTGGAAATGACCTAAGACTGTCTGGTCGGAAGTCATCTGAGCATGAGCCAGCAGTGTGCTCAGGTGGCCAAGAAAGCCAACAGCATCCTGGCCTGGATCAGCACTAGTGCGGCCAGCAGGCGCAGAGATTGTGCCCCTGTACTCAGCAACAGTAAGGCTACACCTTGAGTACTGGGCTCAGTTTTGGGGGCCTCACTACAAGAAAGATATTGAGCAGCAAAGAGGGTGAAGAGTGTGGAGAACAGCTCTGGTGAGGAGCAGCTGAGGGAACTGGGGGTGTTTGGAAAAGGAGGCTGAGGAGAGGCCTCATTGCTCTCTACAACTCTCTTGAAAAGAAGTTGAAGCCAGGTGGATGTCATTCTCTTTCTTCGAGAGACAAGTGACAGAAGGAGAGGAAGTGGCCTGAAATTGTGATAGAGAAGGTTTAGATTTTATATTAGGGGAAAAAATTGTTTCCTGAAAGAGTGGTCAGCTGTGTGGTGCAGCTGACAGGCTGGAGGGCAGGGATGCTATCCAGAGGGACCTGGGCAGGCTGGACAGGTGGGCACAAGTCAACCTCATGAGGTTCAACAAGACCAAGTCAAGGTCCTGCAGCTGGGTAGAGACAATGCCAAGCACCAATCCAGGCTGGGCAGTGACTGGCTGGAGAGCAGCCCTGAGGAGAGGGACTTGGGGTTGCTGGTGGAGGAGAAGCTCAACATGAGCCAGCAGTGTGCACTGGCAGCCCAGAAACCGAACCAGAGCCTGAGCTGCATCAGGAGAAGTGTGGCCAGCAGGATGAGGGAGGTGATTCTCCCACTCTGCTCCCCACTGCTGAGACCCCACCTGGAGTACTGCATCCAGTCCTGGAGCCCCTGAGACAAGAGGGATGTGGAGATGCTGGAAGCTGTCCAGAGAAGGGCCACGAGGACGAGCAGAGGGCTGGAGCTGCTCTGCTGTGAGGACAGACTGAAAGAGTTGGGGCTCTGCAGGCTGGAGAAGAGGAGGTTCCCAGGTGACCTTCTTGTGGCCTTGCAGTGTCTGAAGTGGGCTACAAAAAAGCTGGGGAGGGACTTTTTAGGCTATCAGGGAGGATAGGACTGAGTGGAATGGAGCAAAGCTGGAGGTGGGGAGATTCAGAGTGGAGGTGAGGAGGAAGTTCTTCAGCATGAGATTGGTGGGAGCCTGGCAGGGGTTTGCTCAGGGAGGTGGTTGAGGCCCCATCCCTGGAGGTGTTTAAGGCCAGGCTGGCTGAGGCTGTGGGCAGCCTGATCTAGTGTGAGGTGTCCCTGGGCATGGCAGGGGGGTGGGAACTGGCTGATCCTTGTGGTCCCTTCCAACCCTGATTGATTCTATGATTCTGTGATCCTGTGATCAGCACAGGCTGCACAGGTAGGTGATGGAGCCATCATCCCTGCAGGTGTCCAGGAATTGTGTGGACATGACTCCTAGGGACATGGTTTAATGGCCATGGCTTGACCAGGGATAATTTGCCTCTATCAAGCATATATCTGACTAGAAGCATTTGGAACAGTAAGTTTAAACTTTCTTACAAATTAAAATATTATCATTTTTATAGCTCAAACTGTTTCTCAGGTGGGAAGCCTGAGCTGAAAGAACACCTTTTGGTAAAATGAAGATCACATTTGCTGTCTGTGGCTGCCTCTAGCAGCCTTGATTTGCCAATCCAAGGAATCAGTTAAGCTGCAAACCAACTTAACCTGGTGGCTATGAAGGCAGAAGCCAGGGAGAACTGCAGCAGGCAAAAGTTGTCAGTGATAACTGGAGTGTAACCAAAACATTTTTGCACTCCAATTATTCCTAGCAGAAAAGCAGTCCAATTAAAGGTCTTGCCAGTTAATTGCTAAGTAAAGACATTCTTAATTACATAAGGTGCTGGACCAGAATCCAGACTTGCCTAAGTCTGGCAGAGGCATCTCTAGCCTGCTGTACTGTCACTGTTGCTTCACTGGCAGCAAGTCTGGGCTGTAAAGCACAAACACAATTAGATTCCTAACTCCTGGCTCCTCATGCAACTTGCCTGTGACATGCTTAATAAGAGTCTTCATATTTTATAGATTAAATACCCTTAAATCAGCCAGGAACATGCATGTATCACTCATCCAAAAAGCAAAATATAATCCTTAACATGCAAGCAATCATCTTCTGACCTTCCTTATCTCTGCAGCCCTTCCATGAGCAGTAAGACCTCTCTGTGTCCATGTCTTGAGAAAACTTTCCTTATTCTCCCCTTTTTCCTTTCCTCTCTCTTTGTTTTCAAGTCATCAGCAAATTTTGCCTTAACTTCCTAGAGGCAAATCAGCAAATCTTGAGGCACCCTGAGCTGTATCATTGGTAGAGAGAAGTGGAAGGGCCCTGCTGTTACAGAACTGATCTGCAAACGGCCTTGGGAGGTTTAGCTTGAACATTAGGCNAACCCATTGCCTCTTGTCCTGGCATTGCAAGACCTTGTAAATCATCTTAGAGGTCTTTGCCAGTCTTAATGAGTCTATGGTCTGATGGTGGCAATGAAAATAAAACCCAACAACTTGAACTCCTCTTTCCCCTTCCAAAAGCTTCCAAAGCTTCCAAAAGCTTCACAAATGAGGTCTGATCTATCTGAGGACAGGATCTACCCCTGAACAAATCCCAGAGTCATGGATTGCATTGAGTTGGAAAGGATCCATGAAGATCATCTTGTCCAACACCCCCAGTCATACTGCAAAACACATGAAGGCAAACAGCAAAATGCATTACCTGGTTGGGATCCTGAAGTCTGCATTGGGTCCCAGTTTATAAGCCACCTGCAGAGAAGTGGAACCCACTACTCTCTGAATAATTCCTTGGGAAGCAGCTTTTTCTATTTGGAACTGAGAAATCAGGTCAAAGCCTATGAGAAAGGGGGTAAAAAAAAAAATCCATGTCCAGAACATTCATTTTAATTGAATTAGAGAATTGTGCAGCCACAGAGCCGAATATAACCTGATAAAAGATTTCCCTGAGACCATCAGGATGCTACTTGCCTGGTAAATCATCTTGGCCAATCCTGATCGTTGGGCAGATGTCAGTTCTGTGACTGGCACCCAGAATGACTGGCAGTCCTGCAACAAAAGGGTGACTTTATTAACCATGGACCTGCACATTGCCTCAGCCCACCTTAAAAACAAATAATGAATGAAGTGATGCAAACCTAAGAATATTGTTAATTAGAGCTATAAATAACAATAATTTGATTTAATAATCAAATTAAGATGCACTCGGTGAAGCCAGAGGTTTAAGAAAATAAGCTTCTGTTTCTAGAGAGCTCCAATCTTAGACTTACAACTCAACTGCTTAATTGATTCAGTTCTTTCCAAGCCTTTAAAGAGTCTTGTAATAAATCTCCCCTTGCAGGGCTGTGGAGAAAGAGCTGCAGCAAAATGAAGTCCTGATGTGTGAGGAGGTTTGGGGTTGGAGCTTTGCTTGGTTTAAGCAAACTTTGCAACACAAGAAGCCAGTTAGCTAAATCAAGTGACCTTAGACCTAAGGAAACTCAAACAAACCTGAAGCCAATTAAAGAGGCTGTTGAGAAACCCTTGGCATCTTTCCCACCCTCTCTGATATTCCAGGTGTTCACACCTTTGATCAGGGAATGATCCCCCACAAAACACAGAGAGCGAGCAAGGAGGACTCAGAGCCCTTTTTGATTCACCCAGACACAGATGTAGAAGAAATGCCTTTGAGGAAACCCAATTTAAAACTCTGTCAGAATAATAATCTGTCCAAAAGCCTTGTAAGGAGCATGGAAAGCTAACAGATGCCCCTAATTTAAGGAAGGAGGAAAGCAAAACAGATAATTATTTGAAGAGTTTAAAAGCCATGTACCAATCTGCCTGTTAATCTGGGAATGGCTGCTGGAGTCTGGGTGAGGGAGAATGGAGTGTGTGAGTTGGAAGGAGATGCATTTCTACCACAGAAGGCCTCTTGTGTGCTGCTGAGGCTCAACCATAAACGTGGATTTCCTTCTGACAACACAGACTTAAAGGGAACATTCAGGTTGAAGTGTTACACCTTGGAAACAGCCTCCTGCTCTGTTACTTGATGAGACGTGTGGCAGGGGTCCAGCCATTTACAGTTTGTGCCCAGCACATAAAACAGACCCAGTCTGTTGCCACACAGCACAGGAGAGTGTCTGGCTAGAAGCACTGAAAGACAAGAGGAGGTTGACATCCTCTATACCCCACTTATATGCAGATTTTCATCCTTACCTTTAAAATACATTTAATAGGGAGTTGAAAATAACACAGAGAGCTTGTGGGGTTTCCCCCCTTTTTTCATATGGACACATCCATCCATCCANCCCCTCTCTGGTGTCTAGGTAGAGAGGATTTTAACTTGAAGTGAGCCCAGAAGAATCCTTCTGACAATATTACAGTGAGAGGAAATGCAGATGAAGTCTGTTTCCTTACTTGATTGATGTTGGATGGTGGCTGAGGTGAGAGACCACAGAGAACTACACAGGTAACAGAGAGCTGCAATTTTCCTGCAGACAGAAAGCAAACTCCAGTGTGAATCTGTAGCTGCTGACAGATGCTGCTGTTGACTTTCTCCTCAGAGCCATGCCTATTAAATGCATAAAATCTCAAATCAAGGATTAACTAAGAGATGTGACAAGAACCTTTTTTTTTTTTTTTTTAACATGAGAACTTTTCCTCTTTCCCTAATAATAAACCACATTAATAAAGCTCTTTTTTACTGCCTTTTCCTTCACAGAATGCTGTCATAAACCCAAACAACAAAGCCCAGCAGCTGGCAGGGACAACTCTCACTGCTCTAATCTCTTATTTACAGGTTTCTCTAAATCCCACTTGTTCTCTTACCAGTTGCTTTTCATCTTCACTGCTGCCTTTCTTCACTCCTCTTGTGTGAACAGGAGGTGGATATGGTCACACTCCCTGCTCCCCTTTCATGAGCCCTGCAGGAGAGTGCAGCTCTGGGTNAGGTAACAGAGAGCTGCAATTTTCCTGCAGACAGAAAGCAAACTCCAGTGTGAATCTGTAGCTGCTGACAGATGCTGCTGTTGACTTTCTCCTCAGAGCCATGCCTATTAAATGCATAAAATCTCAAATCAAGGATTAACTAAGAGATGTGACAAGAACCTTTTTTTTTTTTTTTTAACATGAGAACTTTTCCTCTTTCCCTAATAATAAACCACATTAATAAAGCTCTTTTTTACTGCCTTTTCCTTCACAGAATGCTGTCATAAACCCAAACAACAAAGCCCAGCAGCTGGCAGGGACAACTCTCACTGCTCTAATCTCTTATTTACAGGTTTCTCTAAATCCCACTTGTTCTCTTACCAGTTGCTTTTCATCTTCACTGCTGCCTTTCTTCACTCCTCTTGTGTGAACAGGAGGTGGATATGGTCACACTCCCTGCTCCCCTTTCATGAGCCCTGCAGGAGAGTGCAGCTCTGGGTGCCCGCAGCTCCTCCTGCCCCACGCAGGACCCGCCAGGGAGGGAGGTGCAGGCTGCTGGCTCCGTTTTAATCTTGGGAAGGGAAGGAGGTGGAGGCTGGACAGACATGTGTGTCCTGGTGGGCTCTGAGGGCGGGTCTCTGGAGCCGGCTGAATATAAAGAAGCCAAAACAGCGAAGGAAAGGCTGCTGCTTGCACCAGAGGCAGGGCAGGCAGCTTAGGGAAGTGTGAGCTCAGAGGAGCTCTGCGGGGAGATGGAAGAGGAGTCTGAGGAAGATGGTGGTGACCTCTAAAAGCCTTGTGAATGAGGGAAGCCTGGTCACACAAGAAGGCACCTCCACGTCTGGTCACGCAGGGAAGGCGCCTCCACCTCTGGTCACGCAGGGAAGGCGCCTCCACGTCTCGTCACGCAGGGAAGGCGCCTCCACCTCTGCTCACGCAGGGAAGGCGCCTCCACGTCTCGTCACGCAGGGAAGGCGCCTCCACCTCTGGTCACGCAGGGAAGGCGCCTCCACCTCTGGTCACGCAGGGAAGGCGCCTCCACGTCTCCCTGATTTATCCATCAGATTGCCTCAGGAGCAGCCTGGCTGCTGCTGTCCCAATTGGTTCTTCTGAATGACACCAAAGACTCTCGCCCTTCCCACTGGTATAGCACCCACATGCCATAGACTGTTGGACACTCAAAGGCTTTTAGTCACATTTCTTAGATTCATAGAAGAGTTTGGGTTGGAAGGGACCCTAAAGATCACCTACTTACAACCTGCCAGGGACACCTTTCACTAGAGCAGGATGCTCAAAGCCTCATCAGCACCTCCAGGGAGGGCACATCCACAACCTCCCTGGGCAACCTGTGCCAGTGCCTCACCACCCTCACCTGGACATGGTGGTGAGGGGTTGAGGGTTGGACATGATGGCCTTGGAGGTCATATCCAAACGAAACCATTCTGTGATTCCATTTAGCAAATGCAATCATCTCTGTTGCCTGCTGAGGGTCAGAAGCAGCAGCTGAGTAATGAACTCCCTCACCCATCCCACTTTGCTGCAGCTCACACTTCCAGTGTCCATAGTTGCAGCACTCCTGGTGTTCAGAATTTGGTGGTTATTGTTAGAAAAGGAGCAGGCAGAGCACAGAGGGGAACAGCTTGCCATGCAGAGGGTCCCCTTCTAATCTATACCAAGCACATCTTAGAATCAGAGAATCAGGGCTGGAAGGGACCACGAGGATCATCCAGTTCCAACCCCCCTGCCATGCTCAGGGACGCCTCACACTAGATCAGGCTGGCCACAGCCTCAGCCAGCCTGGACTTAAACACCTCCAGGGTGAGGCTTCCACCATCTTCCTGGGCAACCCCTGCCAGGCTTTCACCACTCTCATGCTGAAGAACTTCTTCCTAATGTCTAATCTCAATCTCCCCTCCTCTAGCTTTGTTTCATCCCCCCCAGCCCTATCACTCCCTGACACCCTAAAAAGTCCCTCCCCAGCTTTCTTGTAGCCCACTCCAGATACTGCAAGGCCACAAGAAGGTGACCTTGGAGCCCTCTCCTCTCCAGACTGCACAGCCCCACCTCCCTCAGTCTCTCCTCATGGGTGATGCTACTTTCCTCCCCCCAGCCCCCTTCAAGGCAAAGGTGCAGGCAGGTAGCCTTGTGGCTCAGAGATCCACCCACTAAGCCCTAACTGCTCAGGAAGTGGATTAATTGAGCAACTCAGCAGATTATTCTCCACCAGCTCTCTGCTCCTTAGCTCAGGTATGGTGACTTTGTTCAAACAGCACCTCCAGGAAGGAAGGAGTGGAGGAATGGAGGAATGGAATCATCTCTGGAGCTTTTTCTTAAGTGTCCTTCCACCTCTGACCTCACATTCCTCTCCTCAAGTACCAGATTCCATATCCCTGTTCCTCTGTGTAGCTTGGGTTGCAGAGCATCTATTCACAGAGCTGCCTGCTGGGGCTGTGGCTGGGTTGGAGGGAAACAGCAAATCAATCAGGTGGGGCCAGTTTCTCTTGTGGATATATAAAGCTTGCTCTCCCTGATGAAAAAGGTAGCAGTGGAAGGACTGCAGTTAAGACTTGCAGAAGGTGTAGCCCAGCACAAGCCACAGAAACCAAAGTCTGGCTCAGAAGGAGCTGTTAAATGTGGCAGGGAAGAAGGTTCCTCAGTTCAGCTTTGGGCTGATGGCAGGTTGGGGGTGGACTAAATTAAGCCACCTCCTGCTGGTTATTGTTTGATTGAGCTCAAAAGAAGCTCAATGGCAGGCTTGTTTCTTTCAGAAGGGTCTTGAGGAGGGACGTTTTTGTCTGAAAAGCATTTGTGGTGCATGTGCAGGCAGAGGGCTTGACAACAGGCTTAGGGACTGGAGGAACATAGAGTAGGAGAATCAGTGAAGGCTGGAAGGGACCACAAGGATCAGCCAACCCCAACCCCCTCCCATGCCCAGGGACACCTCACACTAGCTCAGGCTGGCCACAGCCTCAGCCAGCCTGGCCTTAAACACCTCCAGGGATGAGGCTTCCACCACCTCCCTGGGCAACCCCTGCCAGGCTCTCACTACCCTCATGCTGAACAACTTTCTCCTCATGTCCAGTCTGACTCTCCCCATTTCCAGCTTTGCTCCATTCCCCGAGTCCTGTCACTCCCTAATAGCCTAAAAAGTCCCTCCCCAGCTTTTTTGTAGCCCACTTCAGATCCTGCAAGGCCACAAGAAGGTCACCTGGGAGCCTTCTCCTCTCCAGACCGTACAGCCCCAACTGCCTCAGTCTGCCCTCATAGCAGAGCAGCTCCAGCCAGTCCAGCCCATGTCCAGGCTGACTCTCCCCACCTGCAGCTTTGCTCCATTCCCCCCAGTCCTGTCACTCCCTGATAGCCCAAAAAGAACAGAAGTGCAATTTGCTCTGTTGAAGTCCCATACTGAGTGGTGGCCCAAAGGAGCCCCCAGCCCTACACCACTCCCCCCACACATGGCTGGAGGGGAGAGGAGTAGCAGAGAAGACTGGAGGGATGTCACTTACTTACCTCACATCTCCAAGGGAGTTCTACACCATGTGGGTTCTTCTCCATTGTGCCCTTAGTCTTTTTGATGTTCAGTCTTTCTGTGTGCAGTTCTGGAGCCCCCAGCACAGGAAGGACATGGAAGTGTTGGAGCCAGTCCAGAGGAGGCCACCAAGATGCTGAGAGGGCTGCAGCAGCTCTGCTGTGAGGCCAGGCTGAGAGAGTTGGGGCTCTGCAGCCTGGAGAAGAGAAGGCTTCCAGGAGACCTTGGAGTGGCCTTGCAGGATCTGAAGGGGGCTACAGGAAGGCTGGGGAGGGACTATTGACAAGGGCTTGTAATGCCAGGACAAGGGGCAATGGGTTTGAAGTGTCAGAGGGGAGATTGAAAGTGGATGTTAGGAGGAAGTTGTTTGCAGTGAGGGTGGCGAGACACTGGCACAGGTTGCCCAGGGAGGTTGTGGAGCACAGAATTTTGTGTTCCACAACATTCCTGGGGGTGTTCAGGACCAGGCTGGATGAGGCCTTGTGTGACCTGTTCTAGTGGGAGGTGTCCCTGCCTATGGCAGGGGGTTGGAACTGGCTGAGCTTTGAGCTCCCTTCCAACCTTACCATTCTGTGATTCTGTAATTCTAACTTCTTGCAGCCACCTTCTCTCTTCAGTTCAAAACAACAAAAGTCTGCTTTACAACCAAAATCTGCTTTATATGCTTCAGTCTTCTCTATCCATGCCTCAGGTAGCAGGGTCTCTGGTCCCTGCATTTGGGCAGACTCCAGGGTAAGTGTAGATCACTCCCTCCAGTGCTGTGAGTTTGTTGTTGGGCTCCAATAGCTCAAGGTCAGTGTGTGGCAGTCAGTGATGGCCCCTCTGAAAGATTTGCCTTTCACTAATCACTCTGAGAGTTAAGACAGCTTGAATCTGTGACTGGTCTCATTGACACCAGGGGCCAAACTTGCACTGGCTTAAGCCCCTTGCAATTAAACCAGCAAGAAATAATTAAGCCAGCATCCATGAGCGGAGCCTAATTGGATAGACAGCAAAACTAAAATCCTCCTCAAGCCCCAAGGCATCATTGGAATTTAGCAAATCATTTATTACTCGAGAAATGCTTACCTTCATCATAAAAATGTGCTTTTCTGTCCAAAATGGCATGAATTTTGGCAGGGGAAGAAAAAGAGCTTTGCTTGCTGAGCTGTTGGGTGCCCACAGAGATCACATTACTGCTGTCTAGGAGAGGCCACTCAGAGAAGCCTGGGAATATGGATCCACAAATTGCATTGGCTTGGAAGGGACCTTCAGAGGTCATCCTGTCCAACCCCCCTGCAGGCAGCAGGGACATCTCCAGCTAGAGCAGGCTGCACAGGGACACATCAAGTCTGATCTTGAATGTCTCCAGGGACAGGACCTCAGGAGAGGCTGAGGGACCTGGGGCTACTTAGTCTGCAGAAGAGAAGACTGAGAAGGGATTTAATCAATGTTTCTAAATCTCTGAGGGCTGGGGGTCAGGATGGGGGGGACAGGCTCTGCTCACTGCTGCCTGGGATAGGACAAGGAGCAATGGATGGAAGCTGCAGCACAGGAGGTTCCAGCTCAACACAAGGGGGAACTTCTTGACTGGAAGGGTCCCAGAGCCCTGGCACAGGCTGCCCAGAGAGGTTGTGGAGTCTCCTTCTGTGGAGCCTTTGCAGGCCTGTCTGGATGTGTTCCTGTGTGCCCTGAGCTGGATTGTCTGGTCCTGCTCTGGCAGGGGGGTTGGACTGGATGAGCTCTTTGGGTCCCTTCCAACCCCTGGCATGCTGTGAGCTGTGATCCCTGAGCAACCTGTTCCAGTATTTCCACTCTCACTGTGCAGAACTTCCTCCTGGTGTCCAGTCTAAAGCCTTCCCTGCTCCCATTTCAAACCATTGTCCCTCCTCCTATCACTCCAAGCCCTTCTAAGCAGTCCCTGCCCAGCCTGCCTGTATATCCCCTTCAGACTCTGAAATGTAGTTAGGAGGTCTCCTCAGATTCTCATCCCTTCAGCACAGTTCTCTTTCCAGGTGAATTCCACTGTCACAGCAACATGCAGGTGGCAAAGCCTCTCAGGATCACCAAGCCCAACCTAGAACCCTGCTCTGCAAGACTCACCTTAAACCACAGCCCCAAGCACCACATCCAAACCACCCTGAAACACAGCCAGGCTGGGTGACTCCACCACCTCCCTGGGCAGCTCATTCCAGTCCCTGACCACTCTCTCCATGAAAAGCTTTTTCCTAATGTCCAATCTAAACCTGCCCAGCCTCAGCTTGAGGCCATTCCCCCTTGTTCGGTCTCCAGATAGCTGTGAGCAGAGCAGAGCCCCGCAGCAGCCTCTCCACAGTGTCCCTTCAGGTAGCTGCAGGCAGCAATGAAGTGTCCCAGCACTGCAGTGTGTGAACACCCAGACTGCCCCAATGCAACCCCCAAATTCCAATGAATCCCTCTGGAAAAACCTTGGAGAAGAAACAGAGGTGCAAGTGGTCAGCTCAGTTTGCACCACAGCTCCACACCTCCTTGTCACAATAATTCCTTTTGTGCAGGAGGTTTGCAGTCAGCTCCCACTCGCTCTTAAAAACAGCCTAGCTTGTGGTGTCTTTTCTATTGCCATTTCTTTCTAGGTCAGAAGATTTGTCTCCAGGGGTGCCAGCCAGCCATTACCCCTGAATGTTACAGTCAGTGATTCCAATTATCTTAAATACAGGAGAATTTATTTTTTTTTTTCCTAGTGGAATGGCAAAGGGAATCAAAAGAAAAGTCAAGCAGACTGCCAGCAGAACTATGCTAATATTGCAAGGAGAGCTGTTGTGTTTTGGCAGAAATTAGGACTCTGATCTCACTCAACTTCCATCTGTCCCCATCTACTCATGGCACTGATCTCACTGCTTCTCAACCACTAAAATAACAGCAGCAAACAGGCTCTGCCTATTTGGGTTAGTTATTTGTTGAGCATAAAAAAAGCAGCAAAGATTTTCTCCTTTGCAGTAACAAAGAGGCCCAAAATTCAGCATTTCATCCAGATAAAACCCCCCAAAAAATCAGCAAGACTTTGCAAGTGTTTTCAGCCCCAGTTCAGTAAGTCACAGTGATCTTATAGAATCATAGAATGGTAAGGTTGGAAGGGACCTCAAAGCTCATCCAGTTCCAACCCCCTGCCATAGGCAGGGACACCTCCCACTAGCACAGGTCACTCAAGGCCTCCTCCAACCTGGCCTTGAACACCTCCAGGGAGGAAGCAGCCACAACCTCCCTGGGCAACCTGTGCCAGTGTCTCACCACCCTCACTGCAAACAACTTCCTCCTAACATCCAGTCTAAATCTTCCCTCTGCCAGTTCAAACCCATTGCCCCTTGTCCTGGCATTGCAAGCCCTTGTCTAGTCCCTCCCCAGCCTTCCTCTAGTCCCCTTCAGATCCTGGAAGGCTACTCTAAGGTCTCCTGGAAGCCTCTTCTGCAGGCTGCAGAGCCCCAACTCTCTCAGCCTGTCCTCACAGCAGAGCTGCTGCAGCCCTCTCAGCATCTTCGTGGCCTCGTCTGGATCCACTCCAACAGTTCCATGTCCTTATTGTGCTGGGGGCTCCAGAACTGCACACAGGACTCCAGGTGGGGTCTGATGAGAGCAGAGCAAAGAGTAAATGCTTGGGAATTCTGCTGCCAGGCTCCTTAATGACCCATTTCAAAGCAGAAGGTAGGTTATTAGTGGAGCCCCACTGAGGCTTGTGCAAAGACCTGCGTCATTCCAAAGATCCACAAATGCCTGCTGGAAGGTGTGGGAATAACAGGGAGGTGACATCTGCAGGGGCAGAAAGTTACCTGAGCTGGAAAATGGAAGCTGAGCTTGCTAATTGTGGGAAGGTCTCAAAATACCTGCTAAAATCCCAGAGAAGTAAAGAATAATTCATAGAATCACAGAATGTTATGGGTTGGAAGGGTCCTCTGGATATCATTGAGTCCAACCCTCTGCCTGAGCAGCATCACCCAGAGAAAATCACACAGGGACACAGCCAGGTGGGTTTGGAATGTCTCCAAAGACTCCACAACCCCTCTGGGCAGCCTGTGCCAGGGCTCCAGCACTGTCACAGTAAAGAAGTTTTCCCTCATGTTGAGGTGGATGTTCCTGTGTGCCAGTTTGTGCCCATTGTGCCTTGTCCTATCACTGGACAGCACAGAAAAGAGCCTGGCACCTTCTTCTTGCCCCTAACCCTTCAGATACTTATAGACATTGATCAGATCCCCTCTCAGCCTTCTCCAGACTTAACAGCCTCAGGTCTCTTAGCCTTTCCTCATCAGACAGATGCTCCAGCCCCTTCTGCATCCTCATATCCTCCTTTGGACACTCTCTAGTACATCACAGAATCACAGGGTTGGAAGGGACCACAAGGATCAGCCAATTCCAGCCCCCCTGCCATGGGCAGGGACACCTCACACCAGCTCAGGTTGCTCAAGGTCTTATGCAGCCTGGCCTTGAACACCTCCAAGGAGGGGACATCCTCAGTCTCCCTGGGCAACCTGTGCCAGTGTCTGCCACCCTCACTGGAAAGAATTTCTTATCATAGAATCACAGAATCAGGCAGGGCTGGAAGGGACCACAAGGATCAGCCAGTCCCAACCCCTCTGCCATGCCCAGAGACACCTCACACTAGATCAGGCTGGCCACAGCCTCAGCCAGCCTGGCCTTAAACACCTCCAGGGATGAGGCTTCCACCACCTCCCTGGGCAACCCCTGCCAGGCTCTCACTACCCTCATGCTGAACAACTTCTCCCTATCATCCAGGCTGAATCTACCCATTTCTAGCTGTGTTACATTCCCCCCAGTCTTACCACTTCCTGACACCCTTCTCCCTCCTGAGCTGGGGAGCTCAGAACTGAACACAATTCTCCAGATGTGGTCTCATTAGGGCAGAGTAGAGGGGGAGAAGAACCTCCCTTGACCTAATGGCCACACTCTTCTAAATTGCACCCCAGGATCCTGTTTGCCCTCTTGGCCACAGGGGCACTTTGCTGTCTCATGGAAACTTCTTGTCCACAAGGACTTGAAGCTCCTTCTCCATGGAGCTGCTTTCCAGGCTGTCAGCTCCTGGTCTGCACTGCTGCACGGTGCTGGTCTCTGTTCTTGTGCTTTCCTAAACCTAAGTACTTCACAGTCTGTTGCTGTGACTTACTCATCTATAAATTCTGGATGGAGAAACCTGCAGCACTGTGTTCAGCTGCATTTCTGTGAGGGCAGGCCCTTGGTGTAGCACCAGCATCAGTTAATTTAAAAACAAATCATTTCAATCAATTTAAAACATAATCTCCTGCAAAAGCATTAGGAAGGTGATTGTGGATTGGGATGGGGCCAGGCTTTTCCCAGTGGTGCCCAGTGCCAGGGCAAGGAGTTGAACTTAGGAAGTCCCACCTAAACCTGAGGAGGAGCTTCTTTAATTGAAGGGTGCTGGAGCACTGGAACAGGCTGCCCAGAGAGCTGCTGGAGTCTCCATCTCTGGAAAGGGTCAAAGCCCTCCTGGATGTGTTCCTCTGGGAGCTGCTCCAGGTGAAGCTGCTTGGCAGAGAGGTTGGATGATTCCCAGAGCTGCCTTCCAACCCCTCCTGTTCTGGGACTCTGTGAACTCTGGCTGGCAGAGAAAGAATCTGAGAATCATTAAAGTTGGACAAGACCTCTAAGACCATTTGAGTCCAACCATCAAACCAAACCCACCCTGGCCATTAAACCATGTCCCCAGGTGCCATGGCCACACATTTCTTGAACACCTCCAGAGATGAGCACTCCACCACCTCCCTGGGCAGCCTGTGCCTATCCCTGACCACTTTTTTTTCCTAATATCCCACCTCAGTGCCAAAGGACTTGCCATGAGAACAAACAGGAAAGTCTCCTGTGTGTGGAATTCTCACATCCATCCATGGGAGCTGTGCATTAAAGAAAAACCAAAAAAAAAAAAAAGGAAGGAATAAAAATAACCTAAATGCAGAATCACAGAACCTTAGAGGTTGGAAGGGACCTTCCAGAGATCACTGAGCAGGGTCCCCTAGGATATTCTGCACAGGAATGCATCCAGGTGGAGTTTGAAAGCCTCCAGAGGAGGAGACTGCACAACCTCTCTGGGCAGCCTGCTCCAGGGCTCTGTCAGAAGTAGTAAAGAAGTTTCTCCTCGTGTTGCGCTGAAACCTTCCATGTTCCAGTCAGCAGCTGAGTCCCAATGCTCTCAAATGCCAAAGACATTTTTCCCCAGTCCATGTGATCTCACCTGGGCTGTGCTGCGTGCTGCAGCCCCTCTGGAAAGCAGCCAGCAGCTGCAGAGACTTAGAGCAGGCTTTGAATAGCTGAGAGGCAAAGGCACATGCTCGGGGGAAGGCAGCAGCGCAGAGGACCAGCAGTGTGACAGAGACTCAGGTAGCACTTTGGCATTGCAGAGGCTTCTGGAGATCCTCTGATCCACCCTCCTTGCCCACAGCACAGCTCACCTCAGGTTGCTAAAGACCTACCAAGTTGTATCTCCACCATTCTCTTGCTTTCTCACGTGGGTACCTGGTAAATATGCTTATTTCATAGAATCACAGACTTGTTTTGCTTGGAAAAGACATCTCAGATGGAGTTCAACCATCAGCCTAAGACCCCCATGGCCATTAAACCAAAGTGCTGTGTCCACACATCTTGAACACCTCCAAGGATGGTGACTCCAACACCTCTCCCAGGAAAGAAATTTCTCCTAACTCCAACCTAAACCTCCCCTGACACAATTTCAGACCATTTCCTCTTGTTCTATCATCTGATACTCAGCAGAAGACCTCAAACCCCCCCTCAGCCTCACTCCAACCTTCTCTCAGGGAGCTGCAGAGAGCAGTGAAGTCTCCCCTCAGCCTCCAGACTAAACAATCCTTGTAGCTACCTATCAGCATCCCAGCTGAACTGCTTGGCAGTCCTGGAGCACAGGAGCACCATCAGAACTTCCTGGCACCATCAGCACATAAACACAATACCTGCTGTCATCAGGAGGACTCCT
>WBNM01031698.1:16788-46258 GCA_013399055.1 Ramphastos sulfuratus | reverse complement strand
AAAGGGCAACACCCCCTCCCCTTATCCCTTGCCCTGTCATCATAATAACATTGACTGTAAATGACACAGCTCCTAGAATTTCTCTCTGTTAAAAGTACTTCTGGGCACACAGGTGAAATGACTAGTTCTGAACATAAATGCCATTAATAATCTAGTGATTGAACACAGAGTGTCATAGGCTGAGGAAAACACATGGAACAAGGGGCAAGAGTAGTTGCTATAGTGACTCTGATAAGATACTCTCTACTGCCTTTACTTGTCCCTACCCAATCATGATAAAGTCTAATTTTAAAAAACCTCTCCCATTAATTATGTCTTTTCTTGGTATCCTGTCATTCAAAAACATACAGAGAGAAATTCTGCATTGTACAACACACCACATTTCCTGTTTTGGGGAGATTCTTGAATCCCAGCAATTTCCAAGTCTGTCAGATAAAACTTGCTATAATAAAGCTTGATGAAGGGTCAGTTCTGCTGCAATCCAGAAACATATTAACACAGAGGCTGTAATATAAGGCATAGATTAGTAAAGTACTGATGTGATTATTACCACTTTACCAGCCCAGCAATAACCACTGTTACATCAATTAATTCTCCACCTGTCTGGAAACCAGCAGAAGAGTTATCAAGGAATTAGTGATACCACATTTGTGTCCAGTTCACTCTGTAAAACAGAAATCCCCTGCAAAAAGCTGCCAGAAAGTCAGTTTCTAGCAGAAAGTTAGGTCCCTGTTAAGACGCATACCAGAATTAAGTTTAAAACATGGGTACCAAGTAGTACTGGGCTTTCTTCAGTGAGGGCTATCTGTATGATTATGCGATTTCAGGAAATAAATTGCTTCAGCAAAAGCCTTTTTCTACAGCAAAGCCTTTATCCCACTAATCAAGCTGAGCAGAGATGTAGCACTAAAGGTTTTTCAAACTGACAAGACTGACTCCAAGTTTTATAATAAATTATTGAGTATCAAAGGGAACTGGATTAGAGTTAGGACCAATGTTAGCAGTTTCTGCCTTCTAGTGCTAAACTTAAACTATGCATGGTTCTTTCACATTACTGTAACAAAAGCTAATAATGACTTCCTAAGGAGGAAAAAAAAAAAAAAAGAAAAAACAACCAAAACAGTCTGTAACTAAATATTGCTATTACAGTATTTGCAAACAGCAACTTTTTAATGGTGCCTAATGTACTGCCTAACTAAAACCAGAGATATCATTAACATAATCTTGTCAGAGACCTAATTCACTGAGCTGGAGTCCACATTGAAGTGCTATTGCATTTTCCATTTATTCTGCTCAAATTCTTAAAAAAGTATCTCCCAGAAACATATCACACAACAGCTTCAACCTACTGTAACATTACACACACTGACACAACCCATGACACTGAAAACAGTTTGATTACTGTTGAACTTGCAGAGATGATAAGTGATGTATTCCTCTGGTTTAAGTATCGAAGGTTGCGATACAGAAGCATATGAGCAAACCCATTAGTTCCACAACGTTTTTTAATTTCACATCACACGTAACCAAAGCAAAAAAGAGATGCTGGCAAGACAATGCTGCAGGAATACAAATATCAAATGGATCTAACAAAAGCAACAGCCAAACCTTTCATTTGCTGCCAAACATTTCAAAAACTGTATTCGCAGAGTTCAGGTTTCATCAGATTTGCTATCACAGAACCACGGGTCAACTTAACCTAATTTTGACCTACTACCTGTGTCCTTCTCATTTACTGCCAGAGTCTGATTTCCATGTGCACCGCTATCTTTCTGCACTCCACACACAAAAGAGAGGCAAAGCTACAGGATAAACTGTCAAGGTAAACAAATAAGGTTTTCATATTAAGCATAAACACCTGCAAGAGAGGGGACAAAACACCTGACGCTCACCTCTAGTTTCAGCCACAGCCACTTTCAAAAAGGCAACCATTTCTGAAAAGTGTAGGTGCATAGCCAGGTCTTGGCTACTAGGCAGCTCACCATGAATTCACTTATATTTCATGTCATGCGTCAGTGAGAAACAGCTATTGGTATTTTTTTGTTCTTCCAATCATACATTTTCATGAGAAAAATATTTTTAGCAATGAAAACCAAAAAACCTTTATTGCGTCATGTATGATGTCAAGCACATGGACCAGTATGCAAACCCGGGACAAACATGGCAAAAGTGACTTAAGCATTTTGTCAGATGGCTTCAAATATGTGGGGTCCTACCAGCTTTGTGATTTTTTTTTCCACAAAAATACTATACTGCTAAATCTGTTATTTAAAGAGACAGCAGGTAGTTCACTTTAAGTACTACATCTACTATAGGACAAATGTGCCTTTGCATAGATAGATACAAGCTGAGAGGTAAAGTGAGGTTTTGCTACCCATAGAGGCAGAAAGGTATTTTGTAGTTCCTCCCCTTTTGAGACAGGAGTACAGCTAAGATGGTTAAGTTACAACCCACTACGGTCTTTGTTTATGCTGATGAGCATCATGGGATGCAAGGCCAGGAAAACTCTGCCACCTTGCCTTCTTCTACTTAGGTCTTGTATTATTCAGGCTTCAAACTGACATTTTTGCAAGCATTCAGCTCTCCAAGGTACTCAGTATAGGAGGTTTCTACATGTCACGTTACCCACTGCAAAGGAGAGAAGACATTAGAGGAAGGAAAACAGTATAGCAAGGTTGGAGGAGACCTCAAAGATCATCAAGTCCAAACCTGCAACCATGTGCAATTACAGGTGGGGTGTTTCTGTCTGGCTTTTTTTATTTTATTCCTCCAAAGGATCGTAGTTTCAAAAGAGCACAAGAGTAACTCAGAAAAGATGAACTAGCTGCTTTATGATTTAACTTGGACAGATGAAGTTCTATGAAAATGGATGATTCCTGCAGGACAGTAACTGAAATGGAAGAGGTAAAGAAACCCAACCCCTCTGAGAGAAAGTGGAGTGCACCACTTCTGCTGAAATGCCTCGCTGTCATGCTCTTGCAGTAGCTGCTATACCTTGTGCACCCTTCGTTACAAGCACCAGCAGTCAGTTTGGTTTGTCAGAGCTTTGGCACAGTCAGTGCAGGCAAGCAAGAGGGATGAGTTGTCGATTTCACACTCCCCCTACACACACTTTCTGGTTACAGAGGCTATCTGTTTTGCTTGAAGCTGGATTTAGCCCTGCTCTGCTCACTGCCTAATGGAACTAAGTAAAAAGTGGCTGATAGAAGAAAGGAGTATTTTTACCCTTTGTTAATGCAGACAATACTGAAAGAGAAGAGTTCAGGATTAAATAAATGGCAGTTTAAAGAGGACGATCAAGTCGACTTTAGTGATTAAAGTCAGCTTTATTTGCATACTGGTTCTTGGAGAAAAGATATTGCTCATAAAGGCAAAAATCCGCTTGCAAAGTCAGATGCCAAAATCCATACACTTTCAGATTGACAAGCTCTACAGTGAAGGTAGAGAAAAAATTAAGTAGGTAAGTAAATAAATAAACCCCAGTTATTTTTTCAGTGCAAGAAAGGAGGAATGTTTATTGTGTCTACATTTACAGCTGAGAAAACAAGAGTTTAAAGCAGCTGCTGTCTTGCATACTCCTTTTCAATTTTAACATGACACATACAGGCTCAAATTGCCACACTAAGAAAGCGTTGTCAGTTGTTTAAATGCTCCCTGAACTAGACCCTGAGTCAAATCCTCACCTGGTTTAATGAGACAACATATAGTTCCCTCAGAAACCAAGGTCCCGTCTCAATTCACCAAGGACCTGGCACACCACATAGAGGCATGGATCACTAATTAGACAAAAGCTGGAAGACAAGGACAACTCCAGCACCTTTCAGGGATGTGCACATCCCACAAAATCTGTCAGACTGGTGAAGATGAAAACCAATTGCTGAGAGCTGCCACAGCATTATTCCTGAAATGACCGACACTACATTCAACAAAGCCCCTCAGGCTTTCAGACTGATGCAGCAAAATGGAGACAGGGAGGCAGCTGATAAACCTGGGGACATTCTCCTTCAGAGAGAGGAGACACATCAGGATTTTAGGAAATAAGTAAGGGGATACTATCACCTGATAGTAGGAGCTTGGGCTTCTATGTTTACCTTGCCCATCCTGTCCTGTCACTCATCCTTGTCAAAAAACAAATGTAAAACCCCAAACGAACAAAAACCCCACTGCCCAACTAAAACAAAAAAACAACCAACCAAACCAAACCAAACCAAAACAAGGAAGTAATTCTTCTGCCTAGGAACCAAAGATTTACCAAGGACAGAAACAGAAGAAGAAATAATGGGACTCTGCCAGAAGGAACAGTTGCAGGTAGCCGAGTAGAGTGACTGGAGTGCTTGGTACAGAGAAGCACTGAAATGCAGCTGGCCTCCTTCTAGCATAGGTATGTTACCTAGAGCAAGCAGCTTTAAAAATAGCTATTAAAACAATGCATCAAAAGAATAGCAACAAAAAAACGACCTCCCAAAAGTAGGCACCCCAAATAACCTTTTTTTCCCACTCTGCTACCGGGCATCTTACATTCAGAAATCTGCACTTTAACTTCCCACTTCTGGAAAACAGAATAATTACTGCAGAAATCACCCCAGCAAGATGCTAAAGTATGATTTTTGCTTATCAGTACCTTTATTCTGTTACAGAAAAGCTTTGTTTTGTGGGTCTGCTTGCATTAACAGCTTCTTCTGCCCTTAGGGTGTAGAATACTTTTTCACAGGCATGGATGTATATGCAGAAATAAGCAGACAAAAAAGTTGAATAACGGTACCTGCTTACTTCCATTTTTGTTCTGCACTAAACGGTTTTTGGACACCTCTAATGATGAAGTATTTTGAAAATATTAATGTAAGCTAGTTTTTCTTACATTTATTTATTATTGCAGTCAAAAAGAAATTTATGGCCTGACATATAATCCTGAATGTCTCAATAACTCATTAACCAAACATTTTCAGTCCTACAAAAGGATAAGCATCCATTTCTGTAAATAGAAACATCCAACTATTTGAAAATTTACATTCTCAAATCACTTATAAGCTAAAAAAAAAAAAGGTGTAGATGAAAGTAGTCCTTTCCTCCTGGGTGGTCACCAGACTGAGGGAGGTTTCCTCCCATTTTACTCTGCCCTGGTGAGACCTCACCTGGAATACTGAATTCAGTTTTAGGCTCCCCAGTTAAAGAGGGACAGAGATCTATCTACTTGAAAGAGTCCAATCGAAGGCTACAAAGACGATTAAAAGGCTGGAATATGTGCCCTGTGAGGAGACGCTGAGGGACCTGGGGTTTTTGGTCTGGTGAAGAGAAGACTTAGAGGGGTTCTAATTGATATTTATAAATATCTGAGGACTGGATGTCAAGAGGGAGGGGACAGCCTCTTCTCGTTTGTCCCCTGTGATAGGACAAGGGGTAATGAGTACAAACTACAGCACAGGAAGTTCCACCTCAACATGAGGAAGAAATTCTTTACTGTAACAGCCATGGAGCACTGGAACAGAGACGTTGTGGAGACTCTTTCTCTGGAGACTCTGAAGACATATCCGGGTGCACTCCTGTGCAACCTGAGCTAGATTCCACGGTCCTGCTTTGGCAGGGGGGTTGGCCTCGATGATCTATAGAGGTCCCTTCCAACCGCTAACATCCTGTGATTTTGTGATATTTGTCACAGGAATTTCTGTTTTTCTTGTAACCTTATTTTCTATAATGAGAATATTAGATTTATACCTGTGGTGCATTATTTGATCCATTACCACGGTCTCTGTAATCTTCTTTTCATTTCCAAAGGCTTTCATGGAACTTGCATCACATTCACTACCAGTTACTACATACTATGCGGCAACATCCATCAAAACTGCACGTGTATTCTCACAGCACAACACAACAGATACTCTGCTGGATCACATGACCAAGCTGAATGTCTTCACTACTGAGCAACAACGCACAGAAAATTTTCCTGGACTATTACGATGTCTGATATAGGCCTTTTTTATGCGCTTGAACAGACTTCATCTTACATATTCAGTGGAACACAGGAAGCTTATGTGCAACAATGATTTGTTTAAAATAAAACACAGAATGTTAGGGGTTGGAAAAGACCTTGAAAGATCATCTAGTCCAACCCCTCTGCCAGAGTAGGATCACCTATACCAGGTCACACAGGAATGCATCCAAGCAACTTCTGAATGTTTCCAGAGAAGGAGACTCCATAACCCCTTCGGCAGCCTGTTGCAGTGTTCTGTCACCCTCAGAGTGAAAAAAAAAATCTCCTCATGTTTCCATGGAACTTCCTATGTCTCAACTTCCACCCACTGCCCCTTGTCCTATCACTGGGCATCACCAAGAGCCTGGCTCCATCCTCTTGGCACTCACCCTTCACATATTTATAAACATTAATAAGACCACTCCTTAGTCTCCTCTTTTCCAAACTAAAAAGCCCCAGTTCCCTCAGTCTCTCCTCATAAGGAAGATGTTCAACTCCCTTAATCATTTTTGTGGCTCTGCNCCTGTCCAACTCTCCAGCCTGTCTAAGTCTCACTGAATGGGAGCACAAATAAAGATAATCTGGATTTTTCCCTGTACACAGTAAAGGTGCAAAAGTGTTCTCACTGAAAACGTACATGATCCTTGTATCTCACATGTTGGCCAAGGTAACACACAAGAAATATTTTATTGCCTTTGTTCTTCTCTCCATCATGAACTGATGCCTGAAAATACTTGTGTTACAGGAAGAGAGTTTTCTGAATGCTTTTTCAGTGTCTTTACTGATGTTTCTCCCCCAGTTCAAAGCACAATTACATTGGGTACCCCTTCTTGGATGAGATGTGGTTGTAAGATCAGCCTTGCTGAAATCTGGCTCCAGGTTCTGAAACGTAGTTGCTAGTTAATTTCGCTAGGGCTTCCTACGGCTCTGACAAACCACATATGTACAGACAATGACAACAAAGAAACCATGAAATAACTGGATGCTGGATTGAAAAAAAACATCAATGAAGTCTCTTATGATCAGAATGTTTATGTCTGACAGAACTGGTTTGGACAGTGACCAACAGTTCTTCCCATGAAGCAGCATCACACACTGGCCACCCTAATGAAATGGCATCAAACATGGGTATTTCTGTCATTCATGTGCAATTTACTGGAACATTCTAATAAGATAAACCTCTCTGGTGCTTTCATTCCTTTCCCCGTCTTCCAGTCAGTCAAGAAGCAGCCCAGATTATCTCCAAAATGAAGTTATTTTGAATTGCTCTTCTGAAATCAGTGTCCAAACTGGTGAAAGATAACATTCTGGTTATACAGTGCATTTTTTCTTTCAGATTGTTCTACCACTTGTCAATATAATTTCAAAATAAAACTGCAACATAACTTGAAAAAACACAGTTATTCTGACTCATTTATTTTTATAGTCACTTGTTTCTTATTTTATAACCATGTATTTCTCTGGATGGACTGAAAGACAAGACCTGATGAATTGATAAAGTTTGTGTCAACTACAACCTTGCAATCCATCTCAAAGGAAGAATATGCTGCATCTCTTCTCTTTTTTTCTCTGTGTGCTGGAACAGTTTAATGGTATTCATTACATCCTAGACATTTATATACAGAAACAAGATATTAGTGGGAATCAATGCTATACAAAGCATATTTTAGGAACATATTTCTTTGGCCCATTGTGATCATGTTATACGCAATACTTTTAACCGAAAGTGTGTCTTTTGAAAGTATCAAAACCTGCAGCTTCACCCACAGAACAGACATGGAGACACAGATACTGCAACTACTGATATACTGGCATCATAAGGAGTAGGCACAAATTCATATGCATGGAGTCCTGTAGTCCTGAAATGATTTAATGGCTGAAACCAGGCCTCAAGACTGCAACTTGCTACCATGAAAGATACAACAAAACATATGTAAAATAACTTCTAATAATTGCTGTTGTCCCATTTTGTAATTATAATGAAGTACTGACAGATAAATCCTGTAATCTGCAGAAATTATTCCATTTCGCAAAAAAAGCCATTATTAATCAAGTAAAGGCAATTAAAAAGTCTAAGTAGATTGTGCAAGAATTTGTAGAGCACATGCACACAAACATTCACATTTTTGGGACAGCATGCATAACTTTCCATACAATGGGCCGTGGGTTTAATGCAATTAAAAATCCTCCTAAGGAATCTCAAAACTTCAACACATTGCAAATCTTTTTTTGGCACAAAACCTACATACAGAATTCACAGAGTTACCCACCACAAAACCTGTCTTTATTGTGCTAATGTTTCTATCATATGAAAAACACCCTGATGTGAGAAATAGTGATATCTCAGAAGAGACAGGACAAAGTAAGGCGAACTGCAGGTCTTTGATCTGGCTGAAAGTGTTCTGCATTCTAATTAGAATTTCTGCCGGGATCCTAGGAAATGAAAGGATTTTCTTAAGTCTGACAGTTAATGGACGGGGAGAGTTATTCAGAAAAGAACAAAAAGAAGAGCGCTGAAAGCAGATGATGTCATGCCTCAAAATGGCGTTCACCATCTTACTGACATTTCCACAATGCAGCATAGCACTTTCCACACAGCTATTCTTGAGAGCTCCAGATCCTCTGTGGAGACAGTATGGCTGGAGATGTACTGCTTTAAAAGGATAGAAGGCTGAAACATTTCTAAATATAATACATGTATTGTATTTCAGCACCCTAAATGCATTACAGTAATTCTCCAGTATACCACTTCTGTAACACTGTTCTGCCTGACATACTACAAGGAAAGTCTCCAGTTTACAATGTCTGCAAGTTCTAGTACTCCCATCTTCATGAAAATCCCACACAGCAACCATGGAAACACCATTTACTTTCCTCTAATTCTTCCCACAAACAGAGTTTACCTTTTTGTATACACAGATCATCTTCCAACCTTGTAGGGCCCTTGGAACTGACTAGTCTTTACCTCAGGCTGCCAAAGGCACCCATCATTGAGGAGAAGATATAAAAATCTCCCACTTATAATCTACAAGCAGTCAAGAGAAAACAAACAAACAAAAACTACACAGGACTCTGGGAGCATTCTGCTTATTAATCTTCCTGCGTATCCACATACAGCCAACTTATGAGGCCATGTACGTGCCATTTGCTCACAATGCATTTGTATACTTTAGAAGATATTAAGAAGTTATTCACAGGTACTGCCTTTATTTGTTTTTAGAAGCTTAATTTCCTTACATGAAGTACAAAAACTATGCTTTGAACTACTTCTCATTAAGCCAGAAAGATGAAAGAAATTTCTTGTTAAAGCTTCTCTGTTTCTTAAATTTCCCTCTCTACCACCTTTTTTGTGACTTACATTGTGGCAGATTTTGCTGGATTTTTTCCGTAAAATATCCTCCTAGCTGCAGTGAGGCATCTTTATAAAGTTGTCCCTCATTTAAGCTCCAGCCCATTGCAAAATGTAAAGAACAGTAAATGGGGCCTTGCAGACACGAATCATGTCTCCTATTTTTCCTAATGCTAGCACACTTATTTTCATTTGAAAAGAAAGCTGATGTCATAATTGGGATTTTCACATTTCCACTTGAATTACAGACCTCTCTACACTGTTCCACCACCTGCATATAAATGGATTTTGAGACCAAAAGAGTAAGTAGTTCACAACACCAAGACAAAGTAGCATTACAGAGACACACACAAGATAAATGCAGCCAAAGCATGTCACATAAGCCACGACTCATCAGTACCTCTATTCTCTCCACACAGACCACTAAAAACTGTATCAACTGCATATAATCATATTTGATGTACATGTTAACTACAGTCTCACCAGCCGCAGATTTCTTAGAGAAACTGTAAATAACTGTAATTATTTTTAAACTGCAGATCTCTCTTTTAGAATGTGTTTTTAAGGACAACTCTGTATTTTAAACTGATCACAGAATGTTATAACCAGGGACAGATGAAGAGTAGAAAGGATATTGGTACGTTAGAAATTCCCATACTATTCTCTCCCTCTTACCATGGAACATATACTGTGCTTGTAATTTTTTGTCACTCTCTCTGAATCTTGTTTTCAAGAAGAACCTGTAAGATACAGTATGCATGAACAGCTCACTGTTAATCACCTCTATTTTGTCTGTACTGTTTTGAGACTCAACTACCACACTCTCCACCTGGCGTCAGGGCATTCCAAGGTCTTATCCTACAGGACCCAACACTATTAAAGACCTTAAGTCTATGTGGCACAACATACATTACAATTTTTGAGAGTATTAGCAAATGGTACAAATAGCACAACTGTAAAACAGAAACAATGGCCTGCCTTAATCTTTACCTTCTTTTGTTTTCATCTTACCTGTTGCAGGATAGAAAAACCATTTCTGATCACAGATTCCAACAGAACTAATGAATCTTTAGAAGAAGAAATTAAAACTCTCCGTGAGAGATTATTTTTCCTTTTATTTTTTTATTCCAAGATATTGCTAGCAAACTGGCTTTCTCTTGTTTCTGTCTTGAAGCTCTGAGGTTCAGATACTTCCTCAGCAGTCCAAGACAATCAGAGAGATCTGTAGTTTAATACAGTCATAGACTTACAGCAATGTATATACTTAAAACAGCCATCCAGTAAATTTCTTCATTAAAGTAACAATCATTACTACTTATGAATAACAATACAACATCATTTGTAAATATGTCTCTTACACACTTTGACAGGATGGATTACTTCCATCAGGAAATCTAGCTCTCAAAATCCATGTGCAACCATCCATAAAAGAACTAATTTATTTCAGTGATCAGTAAGAATTACTATCCTCTTAAAAAAGTCAATACTGAAATGTACTGACATGAAGCAAGCAAGCATTTAACCTGACACTAGCAGAAAAGATATCCAATGCACTTAACACAAAAACACAGAAAATCCTAACCAGCCATGTGTACAGTGACCTACACAGCTTACCTGGAGAACATAAAGTACTAAGAGGATAAAATCCAAAACTATATTTAGCCTTGCTGACCTGATCATTACCACAGCACGTCCATTCTCATTTTAGTTTGCTGTAAGGGAACGACGTTCCCTGAGTCCTACACTTACATATGCATGTAGCCAATTTAGTTATGACTTGGGGGAACAAAAACCTACCAGAAGTGAAACTGTGAACAAATAAAATTCCTTGTAATTTCAGCATCTCTACTGGAAATCACAGCTGGAGGTTGTATTAGCTGTTCAGTGGCTCAGGCTAACATGCTTGACAGGAGTCAATGCTAGAGGTTCAGAAGGAGGGTAGCCATAACAAAGAAAGCACTTAAGATGTGCTTAGAAGTGGATACACAAATTTTACAAAAGAGAAATCAAAGTTAACAAGATGGAAAGAGTCAAGAGTCTTTAAAGGGCAAGAGTTCATGGTATTTTTTTGTATATCTCAAAGTTCATGTTGGGGGGAAAAGATGCTTACTTGTAAAGGTAGTATTCTGCTTGATCCACTTCCTCTCGTGAAGAAATATTATCAACAAACTGATTGAATAAAAAAAAAAAAAAAAAAAAGCTTCAGAAGGATTGTTTACAAAGCACATAAGAAGAAAATGCAACTTCAATAAACAAAATACATTTGTTTTACATATTCAGGTGTCCAAAAGTACTAGAGATCTTCAAGTTCTTGCTTGCTCCTACTCAGGTTTCTTCAAGACTTCTAAAAGTTCTAAACTGAGACAACTCCCCTCCTTGGCTCTAAGAAACGTTATACGCTTTGAAGACATGGAGACCATCTGAGAATTATGTCAGCTTAGCTCAGTGCCCCTTATTTTTACTGCTCCTCTCTGGATTTTTGCCCTTTAATCATACCCTTTAATTTGAGAATACATTCAGTGTTTCATCTTCCTCCCCACCCCACCCAATTCTGAGTGAGTCTCAACATGTCTTACTTATCTTTCTGAAAAGTATTTTTTTCCCTATGTTTGCCTGTTCATACTAAAAATCCTCAAGGACAGACACAATGGCATTTTGTATTTCACCACATTTATAAATAAAAATAAAAATAATCCCCCGCTGTAAAGCATAATTAGCCTCTCACTTAAACCCCTGTCCACTCCAGGCAATCTCCCAAAATTTCCAGTGCTATGAACTACTTAAATAAAAGCCAAGTTTTTAACCAGACTTTGTCTTGCGGTAACAGCGAATCCTGTTTTCCTGCAGGTTTTACTAACATTAAGTGTAAAATAAAGATTCTAGAAGACTCCTGTCTTTCCAATATAATACCTTTAGCTCAGAATATATGAATAACCTATTCCCAAGGTCACTAATTCTCTTAATCCTAAGCATAAATTACAAATAACAGCTTCATCTGACTGGTACTTTTTCTCTGGTCTTAACTCTTTGAATGCTGTGTACACACAAATTTCATCTTGCATGTGTGACAATAGTATGCCTCTGCACTTCTTTTAAGTTTTAAAAAATAAGAATCTTATTTGAGCTCCAGGTATTGGAACGAGAGGCTGTCTGACAATCTAGAAATGCCACTTAATTAGGGAAGAGGTCGGGCCAAAGCAGGAACATGAATAAAAGGAATAAAGCTGATTAAGTAGTAAAAGAGAGGAACACCATATACACTTTCTCTCAAGCAGTGATCAAGAATGTTTGATCTCTGTAAATGCTTTATCTTGTAATTCTACCAAATTTCTTTGACTCCTCATTCATTAGTGGTGCCAATAATCCTAATGAAAGGTGTTACTGAGATACCAGGGTGTTGACTCAGTTTTATTGGGTGATTTTGAAGACTGAAAATAGTCTGGTTTAGGTTTGTTTTTTTCAGTTTGGTTTGGGTTTTCTTGTTACTGGAGAGGTTTTGTGCTTGTTTTTTGGTGTATGGTTGTTTTTTTTAAATCGTGACATTTATTCTCCTTCTTCACTACACTCAGTTGCACAGGGAACTTAAAGGGACATCTCACATTTCTGCCTTCATTCCCACTCTCCAGATTAATCCATCCAGAGAAAGGAACTGGTTACTAATTCCAATAAAAATAATGGTTTGGTTTATCCCATACCAACATCTTTCCTGCCCCAGTCTGCTGAGGTGATGAAAGAAATGATTAAGGCAAAATTTACCCACCTTTGACTCACTCTGAAAAGAGCCTGGAAACGGAAGAAGATGAAGGCAGACAAGCAGTGTGCTAGTTCTTTGCATTCCTTTAATAGCCTGAGTTCTCATAATATGCTCGAGGAGATGTTAACACTCTCATTAAGACAGAAACCACAGGCAGACAAGGAATATATATCAGGGAAATACATTGCCAAGAAACAGAGAGGCTTGGTTTTACTGAAAAAAAGACTATTTCTCTTCAGAACACTGTGCAGCCCAGGTACTAACTAAGGAATGCAAAGTAACAACAAAACAGATTCACACAGCAATTTAACAGTATAGCTACCCATTCACCATCCCAGAACTCCCAGCAGAGGTGATAGTATTTATTCCCTCTCAGACAACTTGATTGCAAAAGCATCCCACTGTGATTTCCTTTGCTTTATAATTGGTATTTATTTCCTTACCCGGGTTATTGTCAAAGAGCTAACAGGCAGCTTCCGTTCATAGGTTCTGTCCATTAAGTGGGCTAAGTCAGCTGGAGGAGAGAGAAGAGTAGTATGTTTAATCAACTAGCATTTCGAGAAATCTGCAGAGCCATCCTATAACCTTAAACAGAAACTCTGTCCATGAAATCAAATTCTGGTTCCTTGTTAACATCTCACTTTGAATTTGTATGAAAACAGTTATTGCTAAATACTTTAACTGAAAATAACACATGGGAAGATTCTCAACAAGATGATTCCAACTTATTAGAAGAAAAAAAGCAAACTATCCTGTAATATGTTGGATAAAATTAGCACAACTAATACAACTAATCTAAAACATTTGAATCCCTATTTGCTTTCATTGTTAACATATGCTGGACACTGCTTTATTGTACCGTATAAGCAAGACACAGAAACAAGCAGTATACCAACAAGCAGTTACAAACAGCAATTCAAAGAAATCCTCTTAATCAACTGGGTACCCTGGCAGCACTTCACTAACTTTACAGCATTCTGCTCTGGCACTTACATAACAATACTAATTTGGCCATACAGGAACTTTAAGCTTCTGCTTGTTGAAAAAATAGTAAACTATTGCATTAATTTGAAGTAAAATTAATTTAATGTGGAATTTTAGTTATGTACTCTTCCTGGAAATTAATTATGTCTCAGCAGGAGTAAACCGTTTATTGTATACTAGCATCAGCTGTTTGATTCTTATCTGAGAAATGAGCTGATGATATCCAATCTATAAAATTTAGAGATTTTCTTCTATTTCAAATAATTTCCTTCTGTTCTAGGACCTCCTCCAAGATCAGGAATTCAGTGTATTCTCTCTGCATCACTAGCACTAGCACTTTGCTTTATCCTTTGCACCCCAAGACTACAATTGTTATTAAATAAACCTCTTCTTTGACACCTCTCATTTAAAATTTCTGGCCATTCTTCAAGAGCTGATAGGTTGGATTACTGGACAATTTATTTTCCAAAAAGGTCATCTGACCTCCACACCTTCAATGAAATGATGTGAATGCTACTCACAGGATCACATCAGAACTGACTAAACCTTCTACTCCAGCAGTTAAGTCAGGTCCAGAAAGCAGCACTGCACTATTAACATGTCTCTAAGGAATGCAGTCAATGTACATTCTGTCCACAAGCCATATCGCTACTCATCATGTTAAAAAACAAACTCACACCGCTAGTAAATACTGAGGGATATACAGCTCTAACAGTACGAATGGCATTCAGAGCTACTCTGACTGTATAGATACCCTCTCAAACTGCAACACATCTGCAAAGATTTTTGTTGCAGTAAAATGATCGAGCCTCGATTTGGAATAAAATGTTTGACTCTTTGTGCAATGTTGCTGCCTTCCACATAGCAGTATTTTGTATTTACCTAACACCTTTCTTCCAGAGGCACTTTGAGATGTTCCTCAAAACACAAAAAAATAACATTTATCTCTGAAGAAAGGCAAGCATTTCATGATTGTGAAAGCAAACGTGAATGTGATGCAAAGTCACTGAGCCAAGCACCAGCTCCTATGAAATACAATGCAAGATGCTGAATTGATATGGGCCACCAAGGTCATGCAGTACTAGGTAACTAGTGAAACATCAGATCAACTTCTTTAGTGGTAAAAAAACTTCTGTGGGAACACCTTAAAAGAACTGTGTGTAATTTACTTTATATTACCTATTTCTCCAGCACTCACAAAGGTCATGATGGACCAAGTAGGTAAAGATTTCGGAAGCATTTCCAGCAATGACAGAAGCTATATAGAATGAACGTTGCAGTCAAGTAAACTTGTCAGGAACTAACAACTGGCTAGATCCTTGTCTAAACATACTAAGCCACCTGTCATACAGCATTCTTCACCTGCATTTCAAGATAGATGGAAAAAAGTATTCATTCTAAAATCTACTATGTTTGATGACAAAGCAGCACGGACCTGATACACAACTGCAGAGGTTGGGAGTGCACTTTTCTATTTCAAAATCATTTCTGTTATCCATCTCTCACTGAAAAGTGCAAGGTAATAGTCAAGTCCATTTTGGGCCACACTCAAACCCTGAGCTTGGTACTTCTTCTGTCTAGGTGCTCAGGAAGATGAAAAGCCTACTTCAGGTAACACTGCACAGCTAAGTAGAATATAAACTAAATTAAAACAATGCTGAGTTCAAAATCTCAAGACTGTTAGCCATTTATACATAGGCCTCCTCTGAGAGAATTCACACAGAATTTTAATGACTGACCATTTACACTGTCTACAAAGCTAGAACTCTTTATCAGAACTTTAGCACAGAAAGCAGTATGAAGCCACTATCTATCACCTCTGCTATGAGTCACAATAAAATGAATGCTGATTAAACCTTAAAAGAAGACAAATCAAGTTAATGGAGAATTTAGCTTTTTTTCTAGACAAACCAGTTTCTGCTGTAGTTTCTAGATACTAATAACTCACAGTAATTCTTCATACTCATTACATAATTCAGCTACCTTTTGTAAATTAAGTTTGTTCCTTAAGCTTGTATTCAATAAACAAGATTTAAAGCTTCTTCTAAGTTAAAAACATTCCAACAGAAATATTAGAATGTAAAAATGTGAATACCTCAGTTTCTCAGCACCATTGGCAGTAGGACTTGAGTGTTAACATTGGGTATAAACTAAATAAATGTTCAGTGGTGGAAGTAAAATTCTGTGTACATTCTAACAGATACATGTGGGTTTTTTACATAGTGCAAGTACTTGGTCCATCAGTTGATGAAAAGCTCAACATGAGCCAACAATGTGTACATGCAGCACCAACTGTATCCTGGGCTGCATTAAAAGTGACCAGCAGGATGAGGGAGGTCATTCTATCCCACTCAACTCCGCTCTCATGAGACTCCCATCTGGAGTACTGCACCCAGTTCTGGTGGTCCCCAACATCATCGATCTGCTGAAACAGCCCCATGAAGATGATCAAAAGGCCAGAGCACCTCCTCTATAGGGACAGGGTATGAGAGTCAGGGCTGTTCAGCCTGGAGAAAAGAAGGCTCTGGGGAGACATCGAGCAGCCTTTCAGTACCTGGAAGGTGCCTACAGGAAAGCCTGAAAGGGACTTTTTGCAAGGGGTTGTACTAAAAGGGGAAGAGGGAATGCATCGAAGCTTGAGGAGTGTAGATTTAGACTAGACATTAGAAAGAAATTCCTTATAGTAAGGATGATGAGACATTGCAACAGGTTGTCCAGAGAGATCGTGGATGCCACCTCCCTGGGGATGCTCACAGCTAGATTAGATGAGGCCTTGAACAATCTGGTCTAGTGGATGTCTCTGTCCATGGCAAGGGGTTTGGAACAAGATGATCTTTAAGATTCCTTTGAACCAGAACCGTTTTATGATGCTATGATTTGTATGACAGTCATTGCATACACATAATCTCTCATACACATTGTCTGTAAAATACATTTCTAGAAGATGAAAATTCTACAAAACTTCAACTTCTCATAAACCTATTTCTGGATATTGCACAACAACGGCTTCAAACAAACTAACAAAACAAACCATATGCCTGGAGTCAGGTTGTGTATTTCTGGACATGACTTTACAATTACCTCTAGAATAATGGCATCTGGTATTTCACATTCACATTTGTTTTCATCTGTCTTGCTGTCTGCAAAAGAGTGATTGGGAAAATACCAGCCTTTAACTCCCAGGTTGGTGGTTACAACATCTAACACCAGTTTGGTGGCCTAGGAAACCAACAGAGTTTCAGTTTGATTCACAGTGTGTACCTATCCGCAGTACGTAGCCACATCAACAAATGGCACATATTGCCATGATGTAAGTTCACTACCCTCTTACTCTTATCCAAGATGCAGTTGATATGGCAGCAATGGGAAAGCAGATACAACTGTACACAAAGTTTACCTGCTCTGGGAATGATGGGCAGACCGAGTATCTTAACTCAAAGGCTAATATTTTGTTTTCATAAAGCCTTGTTTTATTTTAAAGACTCAGTTAAAACATAAAGGAAGCATAAGCCAAGTACTTTGTCTTACAAATTTATGTTTCACATCTTAGTGTCTCTGTATTTCCACATCCCTAGCAGCTTCCGGAAAGCTTTGAACCAAAAGTGGTTTTGAATAGAAAAGGCTTTGAATAGAAAAGTTTGTAAAGGCAGTACTGCCACCTGGTGGTGTGGATGGGCCACCTTTGGTACCATTTTTTTCTAACAAAAGAAAATATTTTTCCTATCTCATTTGGATTCTGCCATCCCTTGAGATTACAGTAATTGCCATTCTGTTTATCAAGATACTTACTGTCACTTTATTTTGCCCTTGTTAGTAATGAACAAACTGAAACATACCTCTCATTTCCTTGATATCTCAGTTTCAGTAAGTGGAGCCCAAATTACTTCCAGACAAGAAAGCTCCTAGCAGTAAGCATTTTCTAACTTCTGAATTAACATCTTTTCAATTGCTATCTTTATGAAACAAATATGCTTCTGTCTGTCATGACCTGTCAAAATACTGTCATGATCTTTCCCATGCTTTCAGTACTGAAGTTTGCTAAAGTCATTCATGCTTGGATTGCCAAACTGAGACTAGAGAGAAGACAATAAAACATATCTTAGTTCTCCAGAGATCAGTCCTGGGTCCAGTCCTATTCAACATCTTTATCAATGACATTGATGAGTGCACAGAGTGCCTGCTCAGCAGCTTTGTTGACAGTACCAAACTGGGAGGCTTGGCTGATACATCAAAGGCTGTTTGGCCATTCAGCAAGACTTGGACAGACTGGAGAGCTGGACACAGAGGAACCTGATGAGGTTCAACAAGGATAAGTGATGAGCCCTGCACCTGGGAAGGAATAATAAACCGCACCAGTACAGGCTGGGAGGCAATCTGCTGGAAAGCAGTCCTGTGGAGAAGGACCTCGGTGTCTTGGTGGACAACATGNTCCTCTGTGATAGGACAAGGGGCGATGGATGTAAACTACAGCACGGGAAGTTCCACCTAAACATGAGGAAGAACTTCTTTACTGTAACGGTCACAGAGCACTGGAACAGGCTCTCCAGAGAGGTTGTGGAGTCTCCATCTCTGGGGACTTTCAAGACCTGTCTGGATGTATTCCTGTGTGACCTACACTAGATTCTATGGTCCTGCTATGGCAGGGAATTGGATTCAAAGATCCCCAGTGGTCCTTTCCAACCCCTAACATCCTATGATCCTGTGACAGAATATATCTGAATATATTTGAATCTGGGATAGCACCACATCACTGCAGCAAAGGAACTGACTTTAAATCAAAAATACTCCTTTTTCCTTTAAATGTATTCTCACAACATAGTTCTGCAGAATATCAGTTCTAAAACGGTGCTTGAAATACACAATTAAAACAAAAAACTCCTGAATACTAGGAATTCAGTCCAGCTATAACTATGAGTTACTATACACAAGACTCTACATGCAATCATGCAGCTGACAGCTACAGAGCAGATATCTGCAGAGCTATTTCATCTTTGAAAATACAGCTGATACCTGTTAGCTTGTTTTCTCTTTTCTGTAAACACAAAATGAAAATGCAGAGCAGTTATTTTAAAATACATGGAACAGACATCTGATCTAGATCAAATCATCAGCAGAAGGAACTGTGCTGGCCAACAGTCACAAAAGGTCTTGCCATGCCTGGGGAAAGCCAAACATGGACTTTACCAGCACTTGCACAGCAATGTTTTCATCTATAGCGGATCTCTCCTGCCCATAACACTTGGAAGTAAGAACCCTGCATATGGAGGTGACAGTTTCAAATGCATGCCAGGGCACTAGTCTGTCCAAAAGACACTGAATGAACAGTTCTACTGACAGTAAGGAGTTAAAAAGTACTAACGGTCTCTGCAGGATCCAAGCTTCAGTCATGAACATCCACCAGCTGTTTCTGGCCCCCATACAGTAAAACATGTTGACAATACCAACCTAGGTATTTATAGGCAAATAACAGAATCATAGAATCATAGAATGGTAAGGGACTTCAAGGATCATCTAGTTCCAACCCCCTGCTATAGACAGGGACATCTCCCACCAGTACAGGTCACTCAAGGCCTTGTCCAACCTGGCCTTGAACACCTCCAGGGAAACAAACTAGTACATGAAAACCACCACTGGACATTTTGTCTGTGTCCCAGGTTGGGGACTATAGGATTAAAAATCCTCTAGGGACTAGAAAATTGTTATTCTATCCCATAATTCTGCTATCTCTTTATAAACCCAAGGCAAGGCCAGCTCATTCTCCTTTCCTCCCCTTCCAGCCCTGTGTCTGGCAGGAGCTACTTTATCGGGACAACATATAAGGAGTGCCTACTCCTTTTGGGGCCTCCAGAGGCTTTTGTTTAGGCCTATGGATGGCAGAGGCGTTAGTGGGGGAGAACTGGAGCACTGGGGATTATAGACTTAGTTTTGGGTTGGGGGAGAATTCAAGGGGGTCGCTATGGATTTTGTATCTGCTTTGTAATTTCTTTTTGTATCTCTCTTTCCAAATATAATTCTGTTTTCTGTCCAATTCATTTGACAGTCTCATTTTGTTGGCTCTTTAAAAACCACGACAGTCTGTCTTCCTGCCTGACAAGTCCTTGAATTTTACTTCCTGATTCCACTTTCAGACTGATAATCTGACTTACAATTAACACAGACAATTCTGGGGCATAGAAATGAAAAATGGAAGATGAAGATCAGGTATTAAGGGGTTTCCAGAATGATTCTGGTACAAAATAATGCATATGTATCTTTAGCATGAAAAAACACCTCACATAATGCTTTCTACTTAACACTGTCACCAAAAAGACAGTGCAATGTAATTACAAATATAATCTAGCTGAAGAATTTAGCTATGAAATCTGCACAGGAGATCTCACTGCCATATGCAGGTACAGTTCAAAGTACAGTTTCCTTGAAAATGAAATGTTAGTTTTCTTTTTTTCCTCTAAAATTTCAACATGAAATGTAGCTTACCTACTTCAAAGCTCTCAAGAAAAAGTTCTTTTTAAAAGGTACTACTTACAGAATAGGTCTTCTTTCATATTGCATTACAGTTAAAATCATGTCAATGAAAAGGACACTTGGTCAAAGTTTTCACAGTCAGACATCAAATTACTACCTTCACAACAGCTTTTGTGAAAAAAAAAAAAAAAACAAACCAAACAAACTATCTTCTAGAAACCTAACTTTCATCAAATGGTGTCATGGTTTGAGAGGTTCCAGGTTATTCCAGAGTTCCTAAGAAAACTACAGAGACCAAGATCCGTCTCGGGGGACAAACTAGTGACCCCCGGATATCGGAATTATGTTATTCAATCCCTTAATCCTGCAAATACTTTAAAAGTAAATAGCAAGGTCAATTTGTTCTCTTTTCTCCCTGCCTCTCCAGCTTTTCCAGAGAGATCTTATCTGGGTAACTAGGTAACCATGCAGGAGGTACCCTGTAGTCCAGCAGCCTTCAAGGCTGTAGCCTGCAGTGAATTCTGGCCTGTTTGGGGCCTAAATGGGAGAGGAAAAAATGAGCACTGGGGTTTTGGTGGTGGTTTTTTGATTGTTTGGGGGCAAGGATTTTGGGGGAATTCTCACGTACCCTGTATCTGTATTAGGTGTTAAGGATTCATGTACACCGCATCTTTTCCTGCACATCTTTAAATACAACCTTTCTGTATTTTAATCTCCAGTTCAGCAAGAAGGTTATTATTTTACTGCCCTCTTTTCCTTTAGAAAAAGAGTAAAGTACAATAATCTCAGTCTGTCACACTCTCACACAAAAAACAACAAATGGGTACATTCTAACTTGTTTCCACATTCTAGCTCTGAATCAATCTAACAGATTTTTAACACATTGGGCAGATTTTGACACAGAACCTTAGAAGCATTTCACTCCACACATTTGCTGATGATACAAAACTGGTGAGGGGGGTGGCCTACAGCTTGTCAGGCTCTGCTGCCATCCAATGCTATCTGGATAGGCTGGACTGTTGGACAACAGGTAACCATATGAAGTTCAGTAAGGGCAAGTGTAGGGTTCTCCATCTGGGGAGGAATAACAACAGGCACCAGTACAGGCTGGAGACTGCCCTGCTGTAAAGCAAGTTCTCCATGGGACAGCAATGTGTCCTTGTGGGCAAGAGAGCCAATGACATCCTGAGGTGCATCAGGAAAAGTGTGTCCAGTACGTCTAGAGAGATTCTTCTCCCTCTGTACTCTGACCTGGTGAGACCACATCTGGAATACTGTGTCTGGGTTTGGGCTCCCCAGTTCAAGAGAGACAGGGACCTGATGGAAAGAGTACTCCAGAGAGCCATGAGGATGACTGGGGAACTTGAGCATCTCCCCTACAAAGAGAGACTGAGAAACCTGGGGCTGTTGTGAAGAGAAAACTGAGAAGGGATCTCATTATGTGTACAAATATCTGAGGGGTGGGTGTCTAGTGGAATGGGCCAATCTCTTTTCACAGTGAGCAGCAGGAAGAAAAGGAACAACAGCTACAAACTGAAACATAGAAGATTTCACGTTAACATGAGGAGAAACTTCTTTACAGTGAGAGTGATGGAGTACTGGAACACATTGCCCAGAGAGGTTGTGGAGTCTCCTTCTCTGGAGACTTTCAAAGCCAGCCTAGATGCGTTCCTGTGCAAACTACACTAGGGGATCCTGCCTTGGCAGGGCGGTTGGACTCAATGATCTCTGGAGGTACCTTGCAACCTCTACAGTTCTGTGATTATGTGATTATTTTAAGTATTTATAGATGATAAGCTAGTCTAAAATTAGTTCAGGTTGCAATTAGTTAGTCAAAGTTGAGAAAAAGAAACAAACTTTTCTCACCCAGGCTATGCTCCTCTTTGTGTCTCTTTTCCCATTTTGAGCTGTCCACATAGGCTGCAGAAAGAAGAGATCTTCTACCTAATGAAGAAAGAAATCACTACATAAGCCAGGTTGCTTAGATATTTCTAAGCAAACTCACAGTTTATTAGATACCACCTTTTCCTCTCACATTTACTGAGTTGGATGCATTAAACTGTCTATGAAATAGCTGGCAGCAGCAGGCTACTATATCCATTCAGATTCGTTGTATATAGATGAGCCATTACCTCATAATTTTTAAAACAGAAACACTCTCCCCTATGTCTTTTTTCAGCATGAAACAAATCTTTCCAAGTCTGAACTCTGTATTTAAGAAAATGATACATTTAAAGAGGCATAAACCCCATAAAACAACAATAAAGGACAGGTTCTTCGTGTACACAAACCCTTCTCTTCAATTGCTAACAATCAGCTAAATGTAGACATAAAAGCATAAGTAAGAAATGAATACACACAAGAAGGCTTTTCTGTTGGTGGTGGTGGCTATTTTTTCCATCTGTAAAGATTTGTCTTACTGGGAATTAAAAGTAGATGCTTGTCTGGAAAAACTCAAGTTTTTATCATCTTGTATTTTTCACCTCTTAAGAACTACAGACTTCAAATAAGTCCTTTTGAAAGTTTTTTTCCAAATACTCTTTGTACCCCTTTTGACATCTATTCAAGATGTTGTAAAACTTTTGGAACAAAGTATGTTCGTGCATCTCTCACAGATGATGAGGCCTTGAAATGCATGAGGATCATCTGGATAAAATTTGTTGAAGGAAGATACAGAAATATATACAGAAGGTTGTGGAAATTAAGAAAACACGAAGTAGTTTAAAAATAGGCATTACTATGCCCACAGAATTCTTAGTCACTACCTTAAAGCCTTTACCTGAAAAACTGATACCAGTAATACCTTGTTATTCTTGGAGATGAAACAATTTTTCTCTTTATCATCCTTCTGACAAGCAATTATACATTCATCTTTCCAAATTTTTGTAAAATGACTTGATACACAGAATTCCATAATTAGAATACACACAATGCTTTAACAAACTACTAGAAAATAAGAGGTACTTTTGTTTGGTTAGTGGTTTCTTTTAAAGCTATTTTTCATTATATTCATAAAAGAGGTACACGAATACTTAAGGTTTGCACTCTATTTTTTAATAAAGTTCCGTATGTTCATTCAGTTATGGATGTCACCAGCAAGTATAAGGCTTTAAGCAAACATTATTGCGTTCAGTCCTTCTCAAACGTGAGGGTTTTTTGAAAGGTGTCTTTTCAAAAGCATCAGCTTCTGTTCTGCTTCTGTCACTCGAGTGAGCAGGTTTTGCTGAACGGCGGCCGCGCGTTTGGCGGCCTCCCCGCAATTCCCGTGACCCAAACAGGCAAGCCCTAAGATGCCAAGCTATGAAACCAGCAAGGTGGAATATCTATTTTAAAAAGCCACATTAAGATTACTGCTCCGCATCGAATGCTACTGACACGCGGTTTTCGTAGCTGCCTCAAATTCTGCAGATACACACACAAACACTCGCATAAGGGCCATGTGGAAGTCTCTACGCAGCACTCCGTCCCTGCCCATGTTCCCCGTGGCGACGGCCACCACAGCTGGCGGCAACCGCGCCGACTGAATAGCGTGTCTGGTCAAGGCCCGGCTCCCGCGGTCTGGCCTGCGCCGTCCTTCAGCGTGTCCCACCCCCACCCTCCAAGCTGTAGCAAGCCCAGCAGCACTGGCGAGCCCCGCTGCCGCCTGCCAACGGGCCACTGACCTGCCGCAGCACCGAGTGCCCTCCCGCACCAGAGCACGCCTCTCCTGAGCGTGGGGCCCGCCATTGCGCCGAGGGAGGAGGCGAAGAGCAGCACAGGGCAGTCCTGCGAGCGCTCCGCCCCCAGCCGCCGGCGGCAGGCCCGGACAGAAGATGGCGGCGGCGCTGGCCGGTGGCTCTCAGCAGATGGTGCGCGAGGTGGTGCGTCGCTCGGCGCTTCGCCCGCCCGCCTCGGGCTGCTGGGGCTGCTTGCCCAGAGGTACCGGGGGCCTGCGCGTAGGGGCGGGCGGCGGTATACTCGGCCAGGGCCCAAAGCTGTCAGCAGGCTGGGGACACGACTGGAGTGCTACAACTCCCGGCATTCCCGGCGGCCTTGTGCCTGACGGAAGTTGTAGTTCCTGTGAGGCTGCCCCTTCTGGCACTCGATATGGCGGGAGGGGGAATGTCGAAGGGCTCTCGGTGTGCATCAGCGCGGGGCTGTTTGTGCTGCGGTGCTCAGGCCGAGCAGGTACGGCAGAGCTATTCCAAGGGGAGGTTTAGCAGCAGAGTTACTCAATTTATGCCAAGGTTGTCACTGGTTGGATGTGAACTACTGAAAGGAAAAAACAATAACAGGCAACTTCATAACTGGGTATTTATTCTGAGGTGACGTTATCCTGGGCTGCACCTGCAGTTTGTCGCCACCACCCCTACAATGCTTGGGCATCAGAGTCCTTTTGTAGGCACTCCCCTGCCCAGAGAATAAAATGGGGCATGTGGAAAAGGAGTGTATAGCTCAGAGCTACCCAGCGTAGGCCACATTTGGAATCCTAGACTGCTGCACCAGTATTGGTGCAGGTTTTACTCAGGTTTTGACTTCAGGCCGTTCAGGGACCCCTGAATTTAAGAAGGGTAAAATTCTGCTGGTCCAAGCTTTCTAGCAACACCACTTGTGACAACTGAGCGGTCATGCAATGTGTTGTGCCTGTCCCACCCCAAATACTGGCACGATTCTTGCCTCATCTTTGGAGAGGCCCCAGACAAGAGTGGTCTTTCAGTGTTGTTCAGATGAGAAGGTCTGTGGAAAGTAAAAGACAGGACAATCCAGGCCAATTTTATTGCTAGATAAAGTACATTTCTTTAACTATTGGCACTCTTTCCATTAGATTTAATGGCTGAAGTTGCCATTTAATGGAATCTTTTTCTTCATATTCTATGACGTATGTCATTAGAATGCTTCACTTGTATAGAAAACAAATGTTTTATATTTGCATGCTGTATTGCATTTTTCTAGGGAAATGCAGAAGGAGAATGAACATTAAAAGAACTTCTAATACAGTACAGCTAAAGTCAGCTGTTAATTTTGGGATTAAAGGTGAAATTACTGTCTTATATCCAATTTCTGTACTACACTGGACTTCATCAGGTGTCCTGAGTGTTACTACGATCTAAATAATAAGCTTTCTAGTTTTGCCTTCCTAGTGCATTTGGAGTTTCTAGAGGGATGCTTTCTGCTACAGTGGGGACAGCACATCAGAGCAAAGGAGACTCTGCAGCTACTGAATTGTGATGAACAAGAAAAGACAAATCATTATAAAAGCACAAAAGAAAAGAAAGATCTTACTCTCGTACAGAAACCTCATGTGCTTTGGCTAGGCAAAGAAGAATGGTGTATCTAGTTTTTCTTTTGCAATCAAATAAATATGTTTTTCTTCATCCTTGTACACCTTAACTGTGGAAAACTATGACATTTTGATTGGATTCTTTTGTTGGGCATGAGCAGTTTCTGACAGTGTTTTTAGTGTCATGCTGCCAGTAGTCTGGCATCACACAGTATTTAAAAGCAGTAATTAAAATCCACAAATTTCAGTAGTATTAAATTATACAGCATGGTGCAAAATATAACCTGCCTCTTTTTTTCTTCTAGTAGGGAAGAGGTACCTGCTAACAGACAGTGATGTAAAGTTACAAGAATTTCAGCGGACAAAAGTGGCAATTCGAAATGAAGTTCATGGCAATAAAGGTATTAGTGTTTATTTCATAATCATCATTCTCAGGTTTAGCCTGAATCTTAGGAAAGAAAACAGTAAAAATAATTGTAATGGGACAGTAACTGACCCCAGTTAAAGCAACAAGTTATGTTTCCTGTTGAAAACTTTTTGTAGCTAAACTTACTGGAAAATCTGAAGCTTTGCAGAATGAAACAGCCTGAATTATGCTGTATTGGAGAATATGTAGGACTTTATGTAAGGTGTCCAATTTCATCAAATAGTCTGAATATATTTCAGGCTATAAAACTTCATTCAAATATATTGTCAGCAAAGACAGTTAATACAAGCCTAATAAATACATAACACTCCAGAGAAGGTCCATGACAGGAACTTTCTTTTAATCTGCTCTGTAAATTTAGTTAGCTTAGTCTTTTAGACTTTTTCCTTCCCTTTACCTAAGTTCTCAGTTGTATATCCAATTTCAAAAGATATGTAAGGTCCTGCACCTGGGTAGGCACAATCCCAAGCACAAANCTAGTGGGAGGTGTCCCTGCCTATGGCAGGAGGGTGGAACTAGCTGATCCTTGAGGTCCCTTCCAACCTTACCATTCTATGATTCTATGTATGTATACACAGAACCTGAAAAACAAATCCAGGCTTTCCAAAAGAACAAAGGAGCTATACTGGTGCGTTTTTTTTTTTTTTTTCTACTGGATAATTAGCTATCGTTCCCATTTGAGATTCTAAGGCAAAATCTCCCAAGACAGATTTGTATTATCCCACACTCTTCCCTTTTCTGTAGGGAAAAGTAGACAGTTGAGAGTAAAAGGGATACACAAAGGACTTAGTCAGAATTTGGAAGTTAAAAAGTAATTTTAACCAAAAAAAAAAAAAAAAGGTGAAAAGGAAGGGTAGAGAGAAATAGGGGAAGGGGATAAATATGATTATTTGCAAATCTCTATCATTGATTCTCTGGATGTAGGCCCAAACCATGTGGCAAGGCCCAACCACACAGCAGCAGCAGCTTTCTCAAGGAAAATCAAAGAAAGAACCTATGGGACCAGAAGTTCTCTCCCTTATATAGAGGCAGGAAAGGGGGAAATAAACATCATCCAGTGCCTCCCACCTGAGGGTCAGGTGACCACCTCCTGCCCACTGGTTTAACTTAATCCAGGAACAGTCATGCTATTCAAAGTATACACAGATTCCTTTCTTTAAGGAACATAAACATAAATCTTCCCTTAATATTTAAGCAAAGCTAAGTAAAACCACATTTCCTGCACCTGTTTAATCATGCATAGGCGTTCTGGTGAACAAGTTGACAATTATTCCAAAGGATGTAGTTGATTTTAATTTATTTTTTTGTGGCAAGGAAGAGACAATCACATTTAGTTTTATACAAACCATCTTCTGGGACAGAGATGGAGTAAAGTCAGTATGACAGTTTTTCTGTGATAAGTTAAAATGGGATTTAAATCAGGAAGTGGCAAGTCTTAATGTTACTGTATTTTGCTCTGATGGTGACATGTTCATATTGGAAATTACTCACCCTGGACTTGAGATACATTGAATTTATTGCTATGGATCAGTCAGTCTTGCTAAAACAGGTTGGAAGAAGGCAAGTACTTGCTTTAACAGATGGCAGTTGACCTTTTAGTTTCACACAAATAGTAGCCTCTGAGAACTCTTTGAAACAATGTGCTAAGCACCTGTTTGTGTGTATGCATGATGGTTTCTGTACTCAGTATTTAGCCCCATACTTGAAAGATAAAAAGTAATGTGGACCAGTAATAAAGTTGGTTTAGAAGTGGAAAAGACAGTGATAACTATCTGTTACATAGAATATATAATAGCTATTGTTTATTATAGTAATAATGCAACCATTAACTATAATAATTACACTGTTAACTATAGAAATTTGAAAATTACCTGGAGTAGTACTAATAACTGCTATGTGACCTTCACAAGTACAGTTTGGATCCCAGGTGCTCTTTACATTTTTGCACACCTTTGAACACAGCACAACCATTACGTATGCTTACATAGTTACTATCTGTACATTCACTTCACAGGATTCAGCTCTGCATCTCACGCTTGAGTAGGAACTGGAATTTGCATGTAACACCAAACATGTGTCTAGTAGCATTTCTCTGGGGTGTTCATTTACATTGCCTGTGTAGGTTACTACCTTGAAAAGAGCAGTGACTCAGCAACTACTACAAAAAAGATCACTTCCCTGCCCAACATGTCAGGGTAGCACTGTTAGAGGAACGGGGCTGTCAGTGATTTTGAGTAAGGAGTAAGTAACCTTTAAACTGTAAGCTGAAGGACTCTTCATAGTGCTCGTTTTGTTGTAGGAAAATGTGCTGGGTAGAGAGAAGGAAGGGAGGCAACTCACAAGTTTTTGACTGTGTATAGAAACACATAGATTATGTATGAGACAGTATTTGCATCAGTTGTGAAGGAGCGCAAATCTTCTGTATGAGAACAATGTTGAGTAGTTCTTAAGCTGATTTGAATGCTTAGTGGGATTGCTCTTTTTTTTTCTTAACTTTTTGAAGAAAAAACATAAGGTAGAAAACATCAACCTACAAAATTTCCTTCTTTTTCAAAATTTTTGGTTTACCTGATCTGTTCCATATATAGAATGAAGTTGAGCTCACACTAAGCCTATTCTTATTTTCTCAGTCTAATGTGACTTCATAGAAACACATAGGCATGCTTCTCTGTCAGAATCTTTATATGCTTTTCTTGGAGAAAGAAATAAGCTTTCTGTTTCATTGAATCACCATGTTTCACATACCAGGTTTGCCACACAGGTAATGGAATTGTCTATAGACTGCTGCTGTAATGTGTTTTATTTTCAGATTCATATTTTGAAAGTATTAAAGAAAAATTAAAGAAAAATGAAATGATTCTCAGAAGCGAATTAAAAACTTTACTGCATTTGTGTCAGAGTTCATCTGATGTGGAACTAGCCAGAAAAGTTATTTACAGGTATTTTTAACAATCCAGGTAACTAATTTCTGTCTTTATTGTTTTACTTTTATTAGATCATCTTAGGTTATGGGGTTTGTGATGGTTTGGGAGTTACCCCCTCCCCCGCACTTTGTAAAATCACCCAGACTAGACTTAGCCATCTGGAAGTTAAGGAATGAAACTATATTTACAGCTTAGCACAATATACAAGCAGATATATACACAATATACAGGAATATTTACAGAAATATACAAGTTAAAGGTAATACTGAAACACAGTTCTCCCTCTGCCCAGAAATCAGAGTCCCCAGGAGGGGCGCCCAACCACCCTTCCACCTTCTT
>WBNM01031698.1:1948-16172 GCA_013399055.1 Ramphastos sulfuratus | reverse complement strand
CCCAGAAATCAGAGTCCCCAGGAGGGGCTCCCAACCACCCTTCCACCTTCTTCCCACCCCTCTACCTTAACCCAGGGTTTGGCTTACGTGAAAGGTGAGTTTGGAGGATCGGCTGGGGGGTTAGAAGGAAAGTGGTTAGTTAGGATATTCAGCAGAGAGGAGAAGACCCACTGGCTCCCAGAGAGAGACTGTGAGAGAGTCATATCTGTGTTTGTGTTGTTATTCTTATACATCTCAGCAAGCCTACAAGTGAAGTAGACATCACCATTATTTGCTTTTCACAGCCTATAATATAATTTTCTCCATTAAAATATTCCAATTAGCCTCAAACCACCACAGAGTTATCTTAGCTTAGGGCTTTCCCTAACTCAGTGACTATATGCATAGTTAATCCTTTAAACTAAGGCTGTAGTTTTCTTTACTTTGGATCTTCCAACCCTCCAGAGACTCTAAGATGAAAGGAGAATCATACTGTAGGAGCAAAGTGGTGTCTTATTGTATGTAGAGTGAATGGTGAGAACACAGAAATGTCATCTCTTGGCTGAGAGAGGTAGTGGAGCATTCAGTGGCTTTTTCCAGCCAAGATATGCCTGGTTATGAACTGGTCTGGACTCAGCAGTGGCATTTCAGGAGGTTTTGTGAATGAAGTCCTTCCCTGCAGTTACAAAGAAAAAAGTGAAACACTTAATTTTTATGTTTTTATATATTTTTTTAAGCGTAAGAGAGAAAAAGTTGAGGCATTTTAGCAGACACTGGCACTAAAATAAACTGCCGTGACTTCCTGTGATGTTACCCTGTGAATAGAAAGTAAAGTACCTGGGAATTCTCATGGCAGAGACCCATTCTATTACTAATCCAATGCAGCTAACTTTATCAGAAATAGAGGAGTTTAAATATAACTAGTTAATTTATTACTTTAATCAAAACTATTTTTTCTATAAAAATCTATTATCTAAATGTCGTTGACTGATGCAAATAGAGAAGTACATCTCTGTCATTGCTCATACAGATCTTGCTGTCTGTCTAAGGCTGTTTTTCCTTGAAAAAGTCCATGTCCTCTGATGTTATCATTTTTCTAATCTTACTAATAGATACCATGAACAGAATGGAATCACAGCCTTACATGATTTTAAATTTGGACCCCTTTTTATGAGGCTATGTTATGAGTTGGACCTTGAAAGACCTGCAGTAGAACTTATCAAAGATCAGGTAATTCTTCTATATATTTTCCAAACATTCTTGATATTACTAGTTCAACGTAAGTGATTTGTATGCTGTACATGAGCCTTGCATGATCTCATAGACTTTGAAGTGTATGTGGTGCAGTAGCAAGGATATCTGTATCAGTAATGTAAAGATGCAGATTACATGGTTTTTACTTCTAAAATAGTGAAACTGTAATTAAGAGAAAATGAAACGCTAGTTTGATGCTATGCTTTCCTGTATCCTTTGTTGCATAAGATTCATTCTTGGAAATGAACATTTCTGAGTTTTTATGTAGTAGTCTTCTGAAATTCCTTGGGTTATTTGCATCGACAATTTTATCATGTTACTGTCTGCTTTGAACTCCCTCTAAACCTCCAGAGGTGGTACAATATTCATCAGCTCAGGTACTTCACCATTTTAGTACTGAAGAGATCTGTTTTGGAACATCTATAAAATGCTCTCTGTTCTATTATGACAAGATATTAGTCACATTCAGCATGTAATAAATTAAAATTATTTAGCACAATAATGTTGTGTCTTCAAAAATCTCTGATAGCCAGAGGAAAGTCATCTCTGTTATGTCAATATGGTATGAGGTATGTCTAGCCAGAATAGGGAGAAAGCTTGCTTGGGCTACTAGCCTTAAATTAGCTATGTGTAAGAGTATGTGTCCGTTTTGGTTTGGTTTGACTTTTTTTTCATTAATATCTGTGTCATTAAGACAAGTCTTGCCCTACTTGCAGGGCTTGGTAACTGATGGATAAGAAGATACTGTACTGTTTCTTTAGACTCTGCTGCAGAAATTTAGGCTTAATATCTCTGGCGTATTATTTAGCTATTCCCAGCACACAGTGCAATTAAGGGGAATATAAAATATACCTTCTCATTCTTCTGCTACTCTTCTTGTCATTACCCAAGCCCTTGTGCTGATCTGTTCATCATTTGATATTGCAACTAGGAAAAAAATCTTTTTGTTTCTTTTAACCTCAAACATATTCTTAATCTTCTGCGCTGTATTTCTGCTGAGATTTCAAAGTTGTGATGGTCAGTGACTTCTGCTTGCATTGAATTAGAGATCACAATCTGCAATAAATGGTGGGAATCTCTGGGAAATTTCTGTTTATTATTAGTGAGCATTTGGCCATACTGAAGCACTGGTATTATAGAGGTTACTTGGCAGAAGGACAGTCAGGGAATGCAGAGAGTTAGGTGTTTAACTTGTGAAGACAGACCTTCCAGTGGGAAGTGCTGTTAAGTGCTTTGCACAGAAGGAATGTTCGCTGTCCTAACTTTCTTTATGATTGCTCTGTTTCTTCTACAGAATTTGCATGGTTTTTTCTCAGAGAGTGCATCATTCCATATTTTGATGACTATGTTATTTAAAAAGGGCCATTTTGAAAGTAAGTACTGTGCGGGCTAAGACAAGTCACCTTGAGAACACTAAGTCTAGATAGTAATAGAGGCTGAAAACCTGCTTACTGGAAAGAAGTATTTACATCCAGCTGACCCTAAATTAATTTTTTTAAAATGTATTATTTTTTTAAAAAAATAACAGATTTTAGTTTAGAAAAAGCTGGGGTTTGTTTTTTTTTTTTTCAGTTAGTAAATGTACAACCTTACATTTGTGAAGTGAGTTACACTTATGTCTTCTTGATAGGTGCTTTGGAAGTTCTGGTAGAAATGAAAAAACAAGGTATACCTTTCAACAAAGAAACCTATCTACTTGCATTTGCAATATGCTACAAATTGGTAAGTACTTCCAATTTACATAATGAAAAAGTATTTGAAATGTCTTCTGTGTGTCTTCATTTTTTGGGAGATTTAAACATTACCGTATGTTCCCAGATAGGGTTTCTTAATCTAGTGCAAATATTTTAGCCATATTTGAGTTTAAAATCTTTCATTATGTGTGATATGGTGCACATTATATAGCTTCCCATACAAGCTAATCCTGCAAGGCAAATCTCAAAGAATTACATGGACATAAGCACTAAGGAACAAATTTGATACAACCTTTGATATCTCACAGTATTATTTCTCTCATCTCTTCAGTGTTTAAGCCTCAGTATTGATTTTGTAGTCTGACTTTCTGAAGAAACAAGGCATATGTATTATATGTTCTGTTTGTCAAACATCTACCCATTTGTCCCTTCCCCCTCCAATTAACTTTGAACCATTTCTGTAATTGCACCCAAGTTTGACAAGGATTAGAGTTCTGAAAGGTCTGTTCCTACATGCCTGATGAAAATGGGCAGCTGGATGGAGAAAAGAGACCTAAACGAAAGCCTTCAGTGTGAGATAGGCTGCTACTTGAGCTGCATTGTATTTTTAGCTCAGAGAAAGAGAGCATGAACACAGAAGAAACTAGGCTGCACAGCTTCTACAAATATTTCTTCAGAACTTTTTCCCTTTTGTAGCAAAGCAGGATCCCCAGAGATTTTTTTTTTTTTATTGGTTTGGTTTGGTTTTTTTTATCTTCCTTTCCATATTTAAATCAGTTTGCAATTTGAAACATTAGCATAGGCCCTTCTCAAACTGAGGAAGAAACTCTTCTTCAGTTTCCCCCAGTTCTTGAAAGGGAAAACACTAGCTAAGCAAAAAATTACGCCACCAGAGTAAACTTCCTCAGGTTTCTTAGTTAATCATACAATGAAACTTGAGTGCACATGTGGTAAAAAGGAGTTGGCCTAAAAAAATAGATCAGTGGTAATTTATGCGGTGCTTCTGAAATTCTCAGTTCTAATATATCAAAGCTGTCTTTAACTCAGGGGAAATAGTCACATGGCTTTGGTGTTCGGAGAGCTGAACAAGTGCTTGAAAGTTGTCTGCGTTTAAAAATAGTTAGAGATTGATGCATATAATCAGTTTAGGGATATTACAAGTTCTGCATAGAAAGTGTTTTTAGAACATTATGAATATACAAAGATTCTAACACTATGCTACAAGCCCAGTTTATAAGCTGATGTTTGCTACTAGTTTCTGCTGAGGCAACATTTACCACTTCAAGGCTGCTTCCAGGTCTATACTCTAGCTATGTAGGTGAAGGCTTTCACAAAACCAACCATGCTTTTCTAAGGTATCCTTTGCTCCCTGTGCGGTAGCTTATTCCCTAAGGTCTTTACACACTTCTTTCTATTGACTTGCTGTCAGAAGGCTTGAACCCATGGCATGTGCAACAGGAAGAGGTTCCTGAGACTGGTGTTTTCTACTGCTTCTGGCCCTGCCTGTGTTTTCAATAGAGAATCAGGCTCATCATTACTTGTTTATCGAATTGATAGAGAGAAATTATCCAAAATTGGCAACCGATTATTGTAACAGCCACAATAAATTGTGGGTGGGGGATGTGTTCAGTAAGATAAAATGTTACCAGTAAGGGAGTAAGCTGTAGTAACCCTTTATGCACTAAAGAGGATTAGGTAGAGCTCTTTTAAAAGCTTAATTTGTTGATTCAGCTGCTAGAGGCAAGAGGAGAAATCATGAAGCAAAAAGGTAGTTTTACTCATGTTGCAACATAAGAAACTTCAGAAAAAGTCTTGAATGGAAATACCTTCAAAATACTCAACTTGAATACTGGAAATAATAGGGCTGTTGTCATTAAGACTAGTGCTGAATTTTCATCAGGTTAATTCTTCGTTTCTTTTGAACATGCCAGAGACCAGTACAAAAATATGTAGAAGGCTTAAAGTTCAGATTATTGCTACTGGATAAACAAAGGAATTAATGTTTAATCCTATACAGAAGTGTGTTAGAGGTCAAGTCTAAAACACTTGTGTGATCTTTCAAATCATTGTAAGGCACTGCTATCCTCTAATCTAACAGATGGTCCTTCTACTGCAAGAAAGTGCTATAGGCCTTTTCATGACAATAAAATGTAATAATCTTCTTGTGGTCAGAATGCTTTGAAATTTTCATAGAATGTTTTTTAAATTACAGGTTTCTCATGTAATTTAAAAGGTGTTTTCACAAGCTGTGCAGACCATTCAGCACTGGTGTGAAATTTATCTCTTAAACACCCAAATGATGACCTTGTCCATTAAATTACAACCAGTAATTTGCAAGAATGACACTTTGAACAGTAGAGATCAACACCAAACACTAGGAAGAAATATAACACTTGTATCTATTTGTTGATGCTAGTTTTTACAAAACTTCTCTAATTTCAGCCTTTAAATTTGAAATATACTATTTTGTTTGGGATCCAGTCAGATCTACACATGATTTCCAGAATGAGAAGCATAATTTTTGAGCATTGATGGTTTGTGAGATAGCACACGGTTAAACTCATTGCCGCCTTCTTTAGATTCCTGTTGAAAATGTTCCTATCAACAATGGAATCTTTCTGTGTTGGAGACCAGGGACATGTCTATGATATATTATTAGAATACATACTTTGTAAATGTCTTCTAAGGTTTAGTCCATAACAGAGGCTGCAAACTAATGAATGTTCAAGTTTGCACATACACAGATTTCTGTAGTATCACAGTGCTGAGTTGTTCAATGCTTAGAAAGCATTGATTTTTGTTAACTATCTAATGTAGTTTTTATAATAAAGGAAGGGCAAAAAGTCAACTTGCTTGCTGAATTAGGAATGATTGGAAAGTGAAAAGTGTCTGTTTTTAGCATGCTGCCATGGATTGTCTTAACTCACGTAGAAGCCAAAACAGCTAGGGTAAGGCATAGTGATTAAAATAATGGAAGTTATTTTTACCCTCTTATGAATTCTGCAACTTTGATGTTGTATTTTGATGTGTTGATGCACAGACTCTGCTTCATGGGATTGCCTTAATGATCTTATAGTATGTTGACTTCTGAATGTAATTGCAATTTCCTGTAGTACTTTCAGACCAGAAGAATAAAAAGTGCAATTTAGGTTTGAAATTTCTATGCAGGACAGCATGGAGTCATGCAAAATCTCTGAGAAACTGCTTGAAGAAGCACAGTTAAAAGGTGATGTATTACCATTGCGAGCATTCTGCTTTGCTGTTGCAACTGCTTTGAAGCAGGTAGAGTACCTTATTTGTGCCTGAATATCTCTGTTTTTATTATAGCAAGGTAGTCAATGAAAGGAAGCTAGCATAGAGGAAGCATGAACAGATCTGTGAAACACATTTTATTCTATGTAATAATGTCAAGTACCTGAACTTTTAAGTCAGTGAAAGAGTAGGATTACAGATAACCCACACAACATAAACGTGAGTATTGTGAAATCTAGGTTGAGTCTAATGCACAGGAATGTTGCACTACAGAGTGCCATGTAGAGCACATGTTAGAAGAGGAAAGAGAATTTGGCCTGCAGATGCTGCTATTTAGTGATGTTTTCCTTCTCAATTCAAAATGTTTATTTGGGCAGGCAAACTCAGAGGCTATGATGTGTATTGCCCTCCTGTCTGGGAGATGGTCTGTCTTTTTCGCAACATGTTTTCTTCTGGGGGAGGTTTTCATGTACATCATGTGCCTAAGTGCTGATATGGAGAGGTGCTGAGGCAGTTCAGAGCGAAAGACTAGTGAAGCAGAGTGAAACAGGAGAATAACAGTTAGGAAAATCTGAAGTCTAGTGTTTCCTTTAACATTTATTTGTGTATATAGCTTAAGGAAATTCTGAACCTTCTCTGTTTCACACTGTAACAAACAGTTTGATATTGTTCACAGATTTGAATGAATGAAGTAGACTCATTAACATTTTCTTATGCACTCTGGTCTTCGCACTGTCTCTGTGAAGAGAGACACTGAACAATAGCATCATTGAAATTAATTTATTCGTGTGCATTATGGCTTCTTACTGAGATTAAAAAACAAAATCTGTTTCTTAAACAACATGAAATATCCTTGATGATGCTGCTTTATGTAAAAATTCGTTAAAATACTTATTTTGCAAACAGAATAATGCTCCACATTACATTTAACTGTCCTTCCACCTGCATGGTTTTGAAGGCACATCTTGCTGTAATATATATTTCTTGATTCTAGGTAGCAGTAGTTGGTCTACTGAGTGTCAGTGTACCTTTTACTATCTATATAAATCAGCAGATGGCATAGATACGATTCTGTAAATGTCTGTGTTTAAAAGTAGTGGGCAGGATAAATACCCACATTAACATACACATTCATTTAAGTACTCTGGCATGTGCCAAACTGAGCATGCGTGCAGATCTTTTAGCTTTTAGGTGCTTTCATGCTCAGTGCTGTTTACATGCTTCCTTTGCCTGGTGATCTGAGGGAGGGAATACTATCTTGTATACTAAAGAGCCACATGACATGGAAACTCCAGCGTCAGGTGTTCCTTTCAGTCGGGATGCTGTTTGGAGTCTAAGGGTCTTGGCAAAGGGATTCTAGATGTTGATTTGTAATTCATTGAGAAGTTGTGCAAGACTGTTCTTTTTGAACTGATATTATGAAAGTATGTCACACATGTTTAACCTTTTTTTTCTTTATTATTATTTCTAATTCCTTCCTAGAATGATGTAGCACAAGCCAAATTTCATTGTTCCCAGATAATGAAAACAGAGAATAATTTATACAATAATCTTAAAGTAAGTGTACTTGTTTTGTATTAGAATCTTGGAGGGACATGTACTATACTGGACAATAAATTTTTATGTGCAAAATAACAGAAGACCAGCACAGACATGTATCAGTAATGTTGCCGAACCTGCTTTTGGGCCAACAGACAATTTCTGTCAATTGGATGAGTTGCATTCTGAATTGTTAACACCCTCCTCTCATTTCTTAAAATCACTTCCTAGAATACATGGGAGTGGGAAGTAGACCAGTACTACATCTGTGAGTGTAGAGCCATGAACAGTTTCTAATTACAGCATCATGAGTATCTGCTTTCTTACCACCTGAGATTAAAAAAACAAACAAACAAACAAAACAAAAAAAACAACCAAAAGAAAACCCAAAAAACACAGCTCCAAGTAAATGCCTTCATCAGCTGTGCTCTGCACACTTCAGGACTCCTCTATCCCTGTGACACTTAACCACATATGTGCATAAAAGAATTTTTTTCTTTAATTGTATGGTCTAAAACCTGTCTACTGTATGTATCCTATAAGTGACCTCTCTACACCATGGAAAAAAAATGGTTTATTCAAGAACAGCTTAATGCAGCACTGTCAGAGATCTCCTTCCAGGCTCATCCTTACTTGCTAGGTCAAATCTGGGGGAAATAAAAAACAGAATTCTAAGGAAAGTGATCATTCTCCCTGCTTTATTCATGGTTAATGGATTTTTATCAATGTAATATTTAGAAACATGTTTTGTCCTGCTTTGATTCATGTCTTCCTCAAGTGCTTTTTAAAAAAAAATGCATTCTGATAAGTACTGTTTGTGTAGTGTGATTTTATTTTATTTTTAAGGTTCTTGTCCAGCTCAGATCTGGTTCTGTAGAAGAAGTCATAAAGATATTAAAGGCAGCAATGGAAGTAGATACTCCACCCTTTGTGAAAAAAATCGAGTTTTCTGAGCAGGTGGTAAGTGTATAGTAATGAAAGAAGGTCCATGGTGCTTGTTGGAACCAGAACAAGTGTTGTTCAGCTACAGAGCTTCAGTTCCCTGAGTTTACCCTCCTGAAGTTGTTTGGGTTCTGATGCATGCAGATGCTAAAGCAGCTGGCTCACTTTGTGCACTGTTGTAGAAAGCACTTAGCTATTCTTTTTTCACTGTGCATCCTGCTGTTAGAAGCTCAGATTTCATCTGACTGTAGATAAAGCGTTCCCTAATGGCATTAAATAATTTAGTTCCTTGCCTTCTATGCTATTTTCATTTGATGTAAAAATGAGAATAAATTTTTGGTCACAGTGCTATTGTTATTTTCTCCTCCATAGGTGGCTGCAGTCAGGGAAAAGTTGGAAGAAAACTCTGACCTTTCTGCCAAATTCGAAGATATTTATATGAAACTACAAGCTTCAGGACAGATAACTACATGCACACTGGAAGACATGCTTTTCCAGATTCCTCATTCAAGGAAGACCCCAGCAAAGTTTTTGTATCAGAAGCGATTGGGCTATCAGACTGCTAAACCGCTTCAGTTAAATCTGTTGTTGGAGTAGTTCAATATTTGATGGCAAACCAAACCACTGTCAGCATCTCTTACGGGCTAGGTTCTTCATCTCTCCTATGCAATGAGCAGTTAAGTTGTTTGTGTGAAATTGCACGTAGCTTCCACATTTCAGTTTTGATGATAAAGCCAAGCCATTGATGCAGGAATCATTCTTAGACACTGTCCTGCATAAGAAGCAGCATTTTTTTTTTGTTCATCACTGAAGGCACATGGTTGGACTACTCTCACAACCTGTGAGCACTAGCGAAGATTTCGTGTAGTTATTTATACATAACCTCTTACAGAGGCACGCTTATCTAACACAATTATGTCTCCTATCTAGTGCATAATGAAGGGGCATGATTCAGCAAAACATTTTGGTTATTTGCACCTGCCAAGTCATGTGAGTGTCTCCAAACCTCCTCATATTACCTTTTATGGCAGTATAGGCACGTTGATGTTTCTCCCAGCAGCATTTAGTCCCCAACAAATAAAATGTTCTATGGACATCCTGTCCTATCTACCTTCTATATTGATTAGGAGGTGAAGTGAGAGTATGAAAATGATTTGTGACAAAAATACGTTCCAACAATTGGTGAAAAACATACTGTGACCAACTGATGCAGTAAGAAACTCAGGGTCCTCATGAAAACAGAAGAAAGAAATAAGCCAGAGTGCTGCTCAGGCATTGCTCTTCAGAATGCAGACATGCCCAAGGCCTTTGAAATGCCAGCCTAAGATGCTACCATGACAGTGGGTATTTGTATGCTGCTTGAGCTGGGGTGACAGAATGGTTTAAAATTTTAACTCAGACACTTAGATCTTTTTTTCCTATTCTAAATGTCATTACAGAAGTGAACAAAATAATATATGCATGGCTGGCCTAACTTCTGTGATTCATAATTCAGTCTTCAGCAGATGTCATGTTCTGACTGAAAGGATAGATGCAGTCCAGAGTGTGAATAAAAAGTATGGAAGTGCTTTAAATGTTTATTCAAATTCTGTATGTCTCAAGAAAATCAGAGAAAATCAAGCAACTTTATTCTGTTTAATATCATCTTCAGAAGCAATGTTAGTATGTTTTTGTCTTATCAAACAGTGTCATGGAAATGCTGACAGTGTTGCAAATGGGGTTATGCACTGGTCACAAGAGAGGTGTTGGTTGGCTTCTGGTTTCTCACCGACCAAAGTTAGGAAGCCAAACTTATTTAAATTTAAGCAAATACTTAGGGGTTTTGCTGGGTCAGAGTAGCTGGAATGTCAAGGACAGAGTTACTAGAGGGCATTTCTTGAAGACAGCCTCAGAAAATAGAATATTCACTGCATTAGTGTAGCCAGCAGAATAACTATTTATATATGGAGCTTTAACCAAGGGTAAAGTTGGAAATTAAAAAGCAGCCAACATTGTGAAATTCAAGTAATATATATGTAATTTGAGGGTGAAAAATCTGGAAAAAACCAGTGTTTGCATTTTAAAGTAAATCACTGCGTTTTTTTTCTAAGTTTCACTGCAGGAAACATGTTAGAAATGGCACTTGAAGCTTTATGTAGTAACTAGTTTGCATGAGGATCTGAGGGCTCTTTTGGATAATGTTACATGGGAAGGGATTGTTACTTATCATACTCGAATGTTCCTCTTGCAGTAAAAAGATTCATGTCCCTGCTCTCCAGCAGCTTTTAGAAAACGGTGGTCAGGAGACAGCAGGTGGCGTTTCTAGATCATGCTTTCCTACCAGTGTTATTTCCGGCGATGAATTGTAACTGCAGCGTCAGCTATGCAAAGGCCGGGCAGAGTGAACACTTTGCCCTGTGTTTAAAGCATGCCATTGTAAAATGGAAAACCCAAGCATTAGTCAGCAGCCTCGAATGGATGGTGATAGACATAGACCTAGAGATTTATTGTGTTTAATTTGAAACTCCATTTATTGAAACATCTCATCTTTGTTAATGATCACAATACAGCTTTTTATAGTATTCTGTGGAAGTGTTAGTCAGCATCAGGCTGCTGATGTTAATTCTAGTACACCAGTGACAATTATAGAAGTCCATTTTGCTGTACCTTTAAGTGTAATTTGAGCACCTTTTCCAACTTGAATTGTAACAATATTCATTTTTACATTCACCTGTAATCCGGGTTGTGTGCATTCTGCAAGACTGATATTTCTTCGCTACAGATGCTTCTGGTTTTCTTTTTCATATTCCTTTTTGCAAGTATCTTGAGGCTTGTTAAGGAAGGATCACTTCCTCTGTGTTACTCCCAAGATCATTTTCTTTTCCAAAACAATAAAAATGAAGATGAAAGGCTTAATCATTGCAGGGGAGCTCAGGAATCCTTCCAGACCTCAGGAAAAAGCAACTGAAAATAAATGCAGGGAGGTTTACTCAGGGACCATCTGTGCAAATTAGACATACAGGATCAGAATCAGCTGAGCATGAAACCTGGTGTCTGCATGAATATTAAATGTATGTGATAGTAATAGGAGACTCCTTCCTATGGAGATGAAGGCAGCAGTCTGACAATCTGGACATTGTGGAAGTGCTGCCCAGGCTTACTCATTCTTTGGACTATTGCCCCTTGCTGATTTTTATGTGGAGCTAGTGATGCTGTTGAGAGTAACCTGGAGTGCCTTAAGGGTGACTACAAAGCACTGGGGATGAAGGTGAAGGGCAAGTGGGGCAGGTAGTGTGTCCTAAATCCTTTCTGTGAGAGAAAGAAAAAAAAATGTCCAGAATTCCTGGGGGGAGGTGGGGGTGGGGGAACATGGGAAATGACCTTAGGATACTTTCATCTACATCGGAACTGTAGCACATTTTATACCTTCCCTTTTTCACAGCTTGTCTGATTCATAGTATAGAATCTGAGGTTGAAATCAAGATCAACATTCTGTAGCTACCTGTATTGTTCTAGACAGAACCATTGTCCTCAGTCTCTGATTTAAATGTTCAGTTCCTAGATTCTCCATTTAGACACAGCATTATTGTAATTTCTGTGGTTCGTTTCAGTATGGTGTATCTCCTGGTATTTTGGCTTGAGATGCCCGTACAAAGTTTTCGCAGACAACTTGTATATAATCTTCTGTTTTCACATACTATCAGCCTTTATTTGTCTTCTAAAACTTAACAATTTGCCAGGACAAAGAAAATACACATCTCAAATGAGGTTTGCTTTACCATAGCAGTAAGAACAGGCCATTGGAGCCATTTCTTACTCTGTTTGAAGTAACTTACCAGGACATTTCCTCTTCATATACAATACCAAGGCAGATAACTATGTGGACTAACACTATGTTACCAGCAGTCTGGTCTGATTTTCTTTCAAAACAGCCACAGATAAATGTGCAAGTCATACTCACTACCTGCTTCATGAACGAGGCAGAGGGGGGGAAAAAAAGTGTCTCACACAAAACTTTGACTTAGCTGCACGGGCTAATGGTATACATGATTGATTGTCTGAAGTAGCTGGGGCTCTTTGTTCCTGAAGTCCCAAAGGGATGAGTATTTGCAGCAACCTGCACCTGCATCCACACCTAATGAAAAAGTTATCCTCTTAGTTCACATGAAAAGTGTTTTTTCCCAAGGCTTTTTACTCAAGATAAATTGTAAGATGTGCTTTTTATGTCCGAAGTCCTGAGCTAGTCCTTGCTTTCAGTTTCTGTGCAGTTAAGGGGAGTTTGTGGGGTCTCAGTCTCACTGAACTTGTGAGATGCTTCAAAGAGATTAGGACCTCAGCCATATTCAGCAGAAAAAACAGCATGAAATTCAAATTGAAAGTTGCCATCCTCTAATTTTGCTTGTTCTAGGTAATGCAGGCTAATTACCACGCAAAAAAATGACCACATTTATTTTAGGGATAGGAAATGTTTTCTAGCACAAGGCCTGCCAGCACCAATCTTGATGGATTTTTTTTTAGAAAATAATAATTTTAAAAAGTGACTTTATAGCAACACTTGGAAACTCAGAGAGTGCAGTGTTAATTCTTAAGTAACGAGTCTTTGGTTATTCCTCCATCTGTAAGTATCTCTAAGTGCTGCAGCATCTCCTTCAACTTTAGGGCAGTGAATGGAACTTGGTCTAGATGGCAGGATTTTTATATTTTTTTTTTGTTGCTTGCTTACCAATGGGGAGGAATGGTCCTGCACTCCTTTCAGACACCTTATATACTCTGTAACTGAAGCTGAAGAGTCCAACATAACCTGTTAGAACAGAAAAAGAATCAGTTCACAAATTCACTTTGCCTAATTTAAAATATCCTAAGTGTGTGGTTAAACATTACCAAAAGAGCTTGAGAAGCTTCTCATTCTCCTCTATAATACCATCACTTGGGGAATGGTAAAGGGAAGGAAGGGGGGAAAAAAAGAGAAATAGAAGGAAGAGACATTGTTGAGAACTTCTTCTTTTATGTTTGAAGTTTTATCAGTTCTCACATCAGAATGACAGAAAAAGAGAACTGTGATGGAGAAAGGATGATACATCTACAGAATTGCCCTGGTGGTTAAGTACTTTCAGGGGAATTTCAGATCACAAAATCTGCTCCTCTGCACTTTTACTACCCTTTGGAAGGGTTTAAGATTTGTAAGCATTGACAAATGAAAGCTGTGGAAAATGCCTCACGAAATACTGGGGGGAAAAAACAAAAAAGTGGGCTTGATTTTAGAAAATAACCCATGGCAAATTTGCAGATGACACCAAAATGGGTGGAGTTGCTGACACACCAGAAGGCTGTGCTGCCATTCAAGGAGACTTGGACAGGCTGGAGGGTTGGGTAGGAAGAAATTTAATGAAATTCAACAAGGGCAAGTGTAGAGGTCTTGAACCTGGCAAAGAACGACCCCAGGCATCAGTATAGGTTGGAGACTGACCTGTTGGAAGACAGCGAAGGGGAAAAGGATCTGGGGGTCTTAGTTAATGAGAGGTTGACCAGGAGCCAGCAATGTGCTCTTGTGGGCAGGAGGGCCAATGCCTTTCTGGGGTGTATTA
>WBNM01031696.1:0-10969 GCA_013399055.1 Ramphastos sulfuratus | reverse complement strand
AGGTTACTCCCAAACCATCACAGCTTTGAAGGTTATTGAACAATTTGACTAAGAATAGGATAAATCTGTCCTTGACTGGGTGGTGCCTTGCTTTAAGTAACTCTTTAAATGTGACCAAATTGCTGGGTAGGTGAAGGTCTGTGGGGTGAGTTTTATTCTGTATTATCCTCTTTACTTAGCATTGTATTTGGGTACTCATGTGAAGTCCATGAATTTTGATCTACGAGACTGATACAGCATCCACTGTATTACCTGGAGCAAACAGTCTCATTTGATAACAGTTAAAGGGAATATTCCTGCAATTTAAGTTTTTTCTGTGGCTTTTAGGTGTATAAGTGAGAATCATAGGCTACTTGTGGATGTCTTTTTAAAACTAGTTAGGCACTTGTGAATTTATTTTGAAAATACAAGTTTACTTGCTTTCTATCTCACGAGTCAGTAACTAATGCATTCTTGAAAATGTATGTTCTTAAACTTAATTTAGCTAAAGCAGATTCTTATGTTACTCACTGAAATATCTCAGCCTCTTTTGGAGTTTATTAAGTAGTTTGTTTGAATAGTTATTTTGGTATTGGTACCTCCACAGATTAATTATCAGAATTTCAGAAGAAATGCACTATTTGTAATTTCTTTTATTTTAATTTCCTTGAATTTCATTGTGTTTGTGCATTCACTGTTAATATTATCAGGTGAAAAGAGAGAAATAACTGATATTTCTGTAAGGCATTTCATCAGAATAGTAATCTAACTTCCATAAAAACCTAAATGTACCTTAAGTGGCACTGGGAATTATATTACATTGTTGTTTGCTCATGGGGTTTTGTTTCGTTTTTTTATAAATGAGAGTTATGCTTCCCATTAGGTTTTTGCCCTTTTCTTTACATAAATAAAGTTTCTATAGATCATCTTTCTCTTCTTCTGTAGAATAATCCAGTTGGACACATCTTTACAGCATATTCATCAACGTACATGAAAGGGAGAGGGGAAGAAGGGAGAGCTGACCATAAACTCACTGGCTTTATATGCCTACAAATCCCTGTGTCTGTCTTAACAGGTGAAAAACCATTTGAATGTCCAAACTGCCATGAACGTTTTGCTAGGAATAGCACACTCAAATGTCACCTAACGGCCTGTCATTCTGGAGCTGGAGCAAAAAAGGGAAGAAAGAAGCTGTACGAATGTCAGGTGGGTAATGGAAGTAGTAGAGTCTTGAGACTAGATACCTGTTATAATTCCCTCCCTGTTCCCTGTTTCAGGGGGCTGATGTAATCCTCATAAAACAGAGAGCCATTTGACAGGACAAATGAGGCACGAGCAATGGAATTCCAGAAATGCAGAGGGCAGAGAATCTCAGAAGTCTTCTCAGTAGTCCTTTATTACAGCATTGACAAACCCTCAACATTACAGAGTCTCAGCATCCCACTTACATAAGAAGCAACTGATAGAGTCTTAGAGTCCCTTGCAGAAGAAATCCTGAAAGCCCTTAACAGATGAAGCAGCTAACAGCAGTAGAAGTCTTGAGCAGCATCCTTACACCAAAGCCCTAGCCGAAATCCCTAATCAAATCAAACTGTTGCCTGAAGTACCTGATTTTTATATACTTACACTCCACCAGTAAAATCCAACCACATATATAAACTAAAACATGTTCCAAATGAAAGGTGTCAACATGGCAGAAGGGCTGGCAATGTTTTTGGTTTGTTCTTTGCAACGTGTAATTGGTCAACTATGTAGCATTTTGCAATCCCATGCGCTTTGCATACATAAGCTCTTATCCTGCAGAGCAGTGGCTGTAACAGATACCTCCTTCCTGTGCTGAGAGAGTACTGAGCAGGAAATGTAATGAGAGTAGGCTTATATCTTCAAGAACTACTTTTAGTAATATAAATTATAAAAATTTCATTCAACCACAACATGAGGGTAATTTTTTTTATCTAAATAGTTCTATTTAAAATATGAAATTACTGATATGGAACTTCATAATACTTTGTTAATTGCAAAGATTCTTCTGGGTAGGTAAGTGTTCATCTGCATCTTATTGATCTTTCTGCTTCCTTTTCAAGGTTCTTGATGCACTAACCTAGGCCTTTTGTGCTTATGAGCATGCTTCACTAAAGTCCAAAATACAAAGTACTATTTTATTATTCTTGTGTTTAATACCAATATATTGACTTTGTCTGGAAAGTCATTCTGATTTATGATGACAATCTGCAGTGTCTTTTAAGCAAATATAAATGCTGTAGATGGATAGCTAGAATACTTAGTCTCTATATGTAGTTGACATTTGAAAAGCTATTCAGAAGAATGTTACTTAGATTTTAAAAGTTGATTCTGAAAAGCTAGAAAATATGAGAACTGAGGTTGGCTGTAGCATTTTTATTTGTCATTTTGCTGCTCCACTGCTGTGACAGCCCCAAAAAGAACACACTTCACACTCTTCCCCTCTTCTTAAGGCTCTCACCTTATTCATTTCACAGGATGGCTGTGGTTTGAGGTTAAATTTGGTTGTGCAGTAAACTACTGGATATTGGCTTTATTTGTTAAAAAAAACCCAGTGATCTTATTCACAAGAAAGCAATGAATACTGCCGGAGATTAATGAATTCTGTGTTGCTAATCAAATAACTTAATCAGAAGTTTCACTGATGCTGTTGCATCATTTAGCTGCTATGCTAGTCTGAAGTTAATTCTTGGGACTTAAAGATAAATTTGTTTTGAACATGAGAACTACTCTATAACACAAAATTGTACCTAGTAGCTTCATTGAAGATAGTGTTTTGTCTTTGTGACTCTTTGGGTTAATTGCTTCACCTCACCACAGCTTTGTTAAAGATATTGTGATTGTGAGTTAGTGTAATTTCGGCCTGCAGCAACTAGAGCAATTCTTGGATAATTTTTTCTTTAATTTTTTTTCTCTTTAGAACTAAATTTGAATAGTGTCGAATATATAAAATCTTGACTCACTGAACAAAGAAAACAAACCTGCACTTACTTGATGAGCACTTTCGATGCTCTTCATTGTATGCCTTAAGTACTGAATTAGGCTCTATGTGGCAAGAACAGTAATTATGTGCTTGGACATTACTGATAGTCATTAACTTTATGTATGACTAAGTAATTTTGAGTGCTTATCTATGAGGTTAGTACTTTAAGAAGTGTATGTTGCAACTTCTTTCTAAAGCATGAGCGTGTGGAGGGGTGGCAGACAAAAAGCACATCACTAGCATCACAAACATGGCTTTAAGACTTCAACAGCAAAATGGGGGATATTCAACTCCATTACACAGACTCGTTGCTTGTGTTATTCCCTGCCAAATACTTCATCATCTGTCTGTGCTGTTGCTGAAAATTGAGATGGAGCATTCTGTTTCAAAAGTATTTGCCATCAGTGAAATGCTTATTTCTGCAGCGAAGAACACTTACATGGACAAAGACCCCTGAGCCTGTTTCTTTACTCCAAACTTTACTTTACTTATCTCTCTCTTCTACCCTGGCATCTGATTAATTTCTTCAGTCCTGTGTGTTGTTTTCAGGCTACTTATCTCAGTGCCAGCTGAAGGGAAGGAAGTGTACTCAAGTGCTTTGTGAAAATAGTGTGTCTGGAGTCAAAGCAGTACTTTTATCTGGAAGAGACTTAAAAGGGATGGAGTTTTAAGAGATTTTTATCTGCTGAAACCACTGAAGTTTTTTTTTGAAATGGCAAAATTGAGAGACTTTAGTATAGTCAGATAAATCTTACAATGATATGAACAAATGAAAGCTGATAAGGAAAAAGTTGGCTAGTAGTACTACATCTAGAACTTCAGTAAAAGGGCAGTTTGTACTACACTTTCATCATGGAATATTATTGCATAAATAGTTTTTCATACAAAATTCTAGCACGGGGCATTGAATTTGGACACAAATCTGTATGTAAATTTCACATAAGGTTAAAATAAAGTTTTCAAATGCTGTACTGACTCATAAATTTTGTAGCTATCCTATGTATGCACAACTCCAAAATGGCACATTGATTCTTAAAAATAAGTAAATACTAGGTCTTTTGTTCATCTGAAGCTGACTTCTCAGGTTTTACTTGTAACATATGTGGATTTTGGTGTTTTGGGAATTTTGTGGTTTTGATGTTGTTTGAGGGGGGAGGGGTTGGTTGGTTTGAGTTTTGTGGTTGTGAGTTTTTTTGTTTGGTTGGTTTTGTTTGTTTGCTTTTGAACCCAAGTAGCAAGAAGCTACACTATGTGAACCCATGATCTGAACTAGGCACTATAATTTGTCATATTTCTGTTGACACTGTTTAACATACTGTATCTTTTGTTTCAGGTTTGTAACAGCGTGTTTAACAGCTGGGATCAATTCAAAGACCACTTGGTAATACACACTGGTGACAAACCTAACCACTGTACCTTATGTGATTTGTGGTTTATGCAAGGTAGTGAGCTGAGAAGGCATCTCAAAGACATTCACAGTATTTCAGAACAAATAGTGACAGAAAAGTTTCTTCCAGTGGAAGCTGAACCAGTAACATCAATGACTATAATAGAACAAGTGGAGCAAGTCCATGTCCTACCAGTAATTCAGGTACAAGTGGATCCTGCACAGGTAACTGTGGAACAGATGCATCAGGATCTCATGCAGGACAGTCAAGGCACACAGATGGAGGAACTGCAAGAACAGGTGCAAGTTAGTTACTTGGAAGTTGAACACATTCAAACTGAACAAGATGCTGAAGTTCATGTGGAGCAGTTACATGTTCAACATGTAAATCAATCACAGATGGAAGATGTACAGACAGAACTTATAGGTGAAGCAGACTTGGAACAAGTAGAATATGAAAGTGTTGATCAAGGAGAAGCAGAAGAAAAGGAAATTAATCAAGTAGATAAGGAAAATCATGAGCAAACTGAAGACTTAAACTCAACAGTTAGTGGACACACAGAATGAAAAGGTGGATGACTAGGACAAATAACCACACTGTGCAGATTAGGAATAAAATACCTGATTATTTTTGTTTGCTTTTGCATTGGTTTTTGAACTGTCAGAGATCATCTTTCCAATAGACTGTCCTTAGGAAGCTGGACAAGTGGACCAAAGTTAACTTCCTTCATGTGCAACTAAACTTCCCTCATTCATGAAAAATAACTTTCCCATTCATGTAATACCATGGAACAGAAACTACCATGGAGACAGACAGCTCTGTGAAGATTTTAATAATGAATAGCTTGTATCACTGTTACACCATTCCTGGGTACATGTAAGAGTAACTTTACCTCTTTTCCTCTTGCCATAGAAACAAACTCTTGTTATATATTTGCAGGGTGTCTGTGGCATAAGAATCAGTAAAACTTGGTGGATTCTAATATAAGTGGCCAATCAGGTACCTGTCAATTTTCTGAGCAGACAGTTTGTTGTTTCCTAACAGTGGTACCTAACTTTCAGGATAGGGAAAAAACATTGTTGCTGGAGGTCTTGAAGAACAAAAATCCTGTGCCTTTTCAACAGTGTCTGATTAAAATTGCACAAAGATCCTAGAATGTTCAAGAACCTAATTCAATAAAAGTAATGTAGGTCATGTTATAGTGCTTTATATTTTTGCTTAAAATTGACAGCTTCTGATTTTTATTTTTCATTAAATTTGGAGGAAGATGAAGGAGGGAACAGATTCCACATGGAGGCAGGGGGATGCTCTAAAAAGGATGCTTTAAATTAGAAAAAGCTCAATAGAATCTGTGGTAAACATGAGCTGGAAGAAAGCTATCAGCAGACTCTTTTATAAATCTTAATTTAAAAATAATATTTTTAAACAGAAATATAGAGAAGACTTGTCTATATAGTATCAAGTTGGGTTTTTTTTAATTAAATCTGACACTTAACACAAAGATATACTGAAAGTAAAAGCCATAGGTATGAGTGCTAAAATTTGGATTGAATAGTAGAATTGTAAATATTTTCATCAATACTAGAAAATTAATAACAGCCATGAAATATTGCATTATTTGCATAATCTAATAAATTAGGAACAACTGAGTAACTGGCAATTACACTGCCAGATCCTAGTGACAAGAATCAATCTCAGATTAATAGCTCATTACTGTAAAGTTCAGTTTGTTTAGAAAATACCTGTCTAGCTCTATGTTTAGGGATGCTAAGAACTTTTAATTCTCAATTACTACCTTGAGTTTAGAGGTGCCTCCATACTTCTGAAAAAAATTAGTTTCAAAGCCTTAACTAAAGAGAGGCATTTCTGTAAGGATGTTTCCTAATGCTTTTGGTAATCCTGCAGATCTTAATTAAAGTCCAGCATTTCTATTCAGTCTTCCCCAGATGCAGAATTATTTCCTGATATTTGTGGTTTTATTTAGACTCATTCAAATTGATTTCTATGTTTCATCACAGCATAGCCTTTGAGAAACTGTTGCAAACCAAACATGGATCTCAATCAAAATGTCAATTTGATTAACGTAATTTACTTTTTTTGGTGATTTTTTTGTTTTGCTTTCTGAGATACAAGTAACATGCAATGAGATTCTCAGCAGAGGGAAGAATGTGGCCCAGTGTTAATCATGAAAGGAAAAATTGTCTATCGTATTTATACCTGGCTTCTGATAAAAAAACCCTGTATTTTGATAACACAGAAGAGAAAGGCCTGCTTGCTTAGCTGTATAACTATTTTTTTAGGTATTCGTGCATATAAATTCAAGGTCTGTGTTTGTGGAATTAAAGGAACAATCTTAATCAATGAAACTAACTTTTAGGTAATTTATGGTCCAATGTAAGTTGAAAAGGTACCTGGTATTGTTAACAGGCCTGTGATTTGGTAAAAGTACAGTTGGACTGGTTTTCTGTTCTGTTTGATCTCCACTTTTCAACAACAGCTTGCAAATTTGGTAGGAGAGAAATGATGCTCTGTTGTTGCATCCAGTGCTGCTTCCATCCATACTCCTGCTGAGCCTGGATGGGAGTGTGATGGGGACATAAGCAATCCTCTTCTCACTCAGGAACAGGGTGAAAGGCTTTCCTCAAGTAATAACTGCCCTGGAAAGTGTTTCCATTTACAGTCTCCTAAAATTTCCTTCTCAAATGTCTAAAGCCCAAATTGATTCCACTAATAGAGTCTCCCATGCATCCTCACTGCAACAGCTTGTGACGATATGGGCGGGTTATTTATTTCAAAATCTCACTGCATTACTTATTTTTAATCAGGTTCTTTGCACGATCATGAAAAACATTACACAGAGGCAATCTAGAACACTTAAGAAATAACTAACAATAATATAACAAACATTAAACTATTAGAACTGGAAGAGAGATTCTTGCAGTCAATTATACTGCTTGTCCACTAGAGGGACTTGAGAGACTCCTTTCTGCTTAAGGCAGAAGGCACTTGAATTCAGTTAGAGAATTTCTTACAAAGAGGCTTTTGAATATTTGCTCACAAAAATATCTCCAGACTCCTGGGGCTGAATTAGGGTTCCCAGACAGTACTCAAACACTTAAAGGGAGTTCTGTAGGTGTCTTAATAGCTGTTGAGGCTTCTGAATCTTCCCAGGCTCTAACAGGGTGCTGGGAGAGAGGTAGACAATCTCCGACCTGATCCTGGTTCCTCTTTGACTCCAGACTTTGCACGGAGGTTTGCAGAGATGCAGGCAGGATGTCTTGCAGATGCGCAGATGGGCACAATGTCGGTGGCACTTCTCACTATGTTGTGAGGCACTTAATGCCTTCTCCTGGTAAAATANAGGCTGAGCCTACCAGACCAAAACCTTCCAGAATCCTTCACCCCATCCAACCTTAACAGGCCAAAACTACCCTCCCCATCTCAAGCCTTGTTCTAGTGATTTCTTTGGGGACCAAGGAATGCATGCACACATGGGTATCCCCATCTGGATACAGTTTCAACACTTTATTAGAGCTCAAGTATTAGAATCATAGAGAGAAAGGTATACTGGAAACTGCAATGCTTATAGCTCAAATACTAAAATCGTAGAGAGAAAGGTATATGACAAAGAATGTCGAGTAACTGTATTGATCAAAGAGCAGGTTATACTCACCCTATCCAACTGACCAGCAAAACTCCTGAGATGCATAGATCACAGAGCTGACAGACACTCATCTTCTTAAGGTAGGTGTCCCCATCGAGAACTGCAACATCATGGTGGTAAGACTGGTGCTGCTCCAATCCAGTTACCTAGGGTCTTGGTACATATGGGTTCAGAATTCTGTGATGTATGGCCAGGATGTCCCAGAAGGCCGAACCAAGGAGAACAGAGCTCTTCTTTTATTTTGGAGTCTGTTACATACCATCTTTCCCTACTGCTCATGCACATACTTGCAAGGCCCATTTGCCCGGGTCTTATCTCTAGTAACCTAGTGACTATCAACCTGTTGTAACTCCTGATCGAACGCATACCAACTCTTCCCTCTTACAAGCCTACAAGACCTCAGAAGGCCTTGTGACATATCTCAAAATTCTCTGCCAGCTAGAAGTCGTCTCCCCCACACAAAACATGAGATAAGAAGAGACATGCACCCCACTCGAGGAGAGGAGCAGGGGAGGAGAAGGGAGCAATATCGTCAGGCACAGCTTTATATAGTGTGATATGTGGAAGCGGAATAGAATAACAATGTTACAATATCCTGGGATAACCATGTCCATCCCCTGGGACTCCATCTTTTTTGGAGGACTTTGTCTTGGTGGTGTCCTTAAAGGCACCTGGGGCCCAAAACTACCACATTCCATCTCTTTATTCCATTTCCTGTATCAAACATATCAATCAAGAAACAATCTCTTTAGATGACATGCAGCAGAGTATTCTTCATCTCGGCATTCTTCAGAATAGTCTTTCACTCAGGAGCAGGAAACAATCCTTCTCATCACATTAGATGCAACAAGACTCTTCAGGGTTCATAGGGTTCATGCTTGTGTATGGTGAGTTCTTCATAATTTTATGGGTGACATCGGTTATCTGAAAAAGAACTCATAACAACTTATATACATACTGAATTTAAACCCTTTCAGCTAAGGTTAAATTCCTCTGTGGAACACACTGAATTTCACCATTCTTTTGCATTACCCAATAGGTATGTCCTGGGCCCTCAGCAGAAACCACCCCTCAGATAAGTTTACCCTTACATGAAGGAGGAGAAACCCATACAATTTTCACCAGTAGGCTCTTTTCATTAACAACAGGAACTCTATCTCCATCTACTACTGATAACTGATTTGACTGAGCTGGACCTGCTCAATTTACTGACCCTCTACTATTTACCAACCAGGTGGCTTGGACCACATGTTTATCCCAGTTCTTAAGAGCCCCATCCCCCACAGTGTGCTGGTTTGAGGCTAATTGGAATATTTTAATGAGATAAATTAGATAATTGACTGTGAAAAGAAAATAATAGTGATGTCAATATCACTCATTGGTTCTACTGAGGGACATAACTAGTCAAAATATAAACAAAGGCTCTCATTTCTTTGGTCTGTGTGCCTTGCCTTCACTCCTCTGCATGAAACCTATGTAACCTGATCGAACCATTTTCTTCTAACCCCTTGTTGGCTTTTGGCATCTCACTTCAGATCTCTGCAAATTAATCACACGAACTACACGGGGCTTATCTGCTTATTTCTGAGATAAGGGGTGGGGCGGAAAGGAGAAAGGTGGCTAATTGGGAGCACTCCTGGGCAGTCTTGCTGCTCAGGAGGGATTTTGAATTTCTGTATTACTTCTAACTTGTATATAATTGTAAATATCTATATATATTATGTATATATGCTTGTAAATATGTGCTGCAAATATATAGCTTCATCTTACTTCCAGACGTCTGAGCTAGTCTGGTGAATCTTGTGCAGTGGGGGGGGAACACCCAAACCACCACATTCTCATTTGGCACTGCAACGCAGGGCTAATTCAAATTGATTTGGTACTAATTAGGTTTATAAGAGAAGACGAGGCTGTTATACGTCATTTGGGTGCTGGTCTACCCTGTATTTTTATTGTTTCTGTACCGTTAGATAACAGCCCAGATAGATGCATTGTTTGTACATATAATATGGAGAAAAGTGGAATTCACATTGGTGAATTTTGGTGACTATTGTTTCGGCTGGGTTGGTTTCAATATCATCAATTCCACTTTTACTAAACCTAACAATGCTAGTTGTTTTGTCCAGAGTTATGAGGATTATACTACCCGTAAGTCATCTTCCAGAACCCTGTAGTGAGTTCTACGCACATAGTACAGTCATCTGTCTTTCATGTATAATTTTAATCCTAATGATTTTGGTTGCAGCTTTATGTGCGTTGTGGTTTTCAAAGAGCCCACAGAATGAAGCTCTCAAATGAATTGGAGAGAAAACAGAATTATATTTGGAAAGAGATACAGAAAGAAATTACAAAGTAGATACAAAATCCATAGCAATGCCATTGAATTTTCCCCCAACCCAAAACTAAATCTATAATCCCCAGTGCTCCAATCCTCCCTCCCCCAATGCCTCTGCCATCCATAAGCCTAAACACAAGACTCTGGAGGCCCCAAAAGCCTACTCCTTACATCTTTGTCCCTATAAAGCAACTCCCATCTGACACAGGGCTGGAGGGGGAGGAAAGAAGAGCAACCAGGCCTTGCTGTGAGTTTATAAAGAGATGGCAGAATTATGGGATTGAAGAACAATCTTCTAGTCCCTAGAGGATTTTTTTAACCCTATAGTTCCCAACCTGGGACAATGTGTAAAGAATTCAAGTGCCTCTGCTTTGAGAAAGCAGTTGGGCACAGGTAGAAAACAATTTTTGAAGTACTCGCAGACTCCTCCTAAAATAGGATTGCTTAGTGACACAGATATAGCACTAGAAATTCAGGGTCACGTGAAAGACAAACTGAGGCTGCATTCCTTTGCTATGGGAATAGAGAAGAAAGCATTAGCAATGTCTATGGTAGCATACCACTTGACCTCCTTCTATTCCAGCTTGTACTGGAGTTCC
>WBNM01031694.1:18478-57053 GCA_013399055.1 Ramphastos sulfuratus | reverse complement strand
GGAACTCCCAAACCATTACAGATGGTTAGACACATGATCTGTTAGTGTGATGAAAAGGTTCAAGCTTCCCCTCTCTTTTGGCCCTGTGAGGTCTCACCTGAGTGGGAGAAGGAGGCATCTGGCAATGTAGGAAACTTACACCTCTAAATGTTAGGTCATCCTCTGCATAGTGAGAGCAACACCTTGTATGAAGAGAGGAAAAGATAAGAGTGTATTAGACCTGCCTGCTTTTCCAAACAGTCCTTCCTCCTAGCTTTTGGGGCACTTCAGCTACTCCAAAAGTGTTGGCTTTGGCAGCATGCCTTACCTCTGAGTACCCATCTTTGTAAGCATCCTGACAGCCAGTGGGGGGTGAAACCTGGATGTGCTCCAGTCTCTTTTGCTACCCCAGAAGATTGCTTAGATGCCAGACAAACTAGTGAAGAATCCAAGTGGTGCCAGAGCAGGATGGTGTGTGTTGCTGAAAATGTAATTCTTTTATACTCATGCACAAGTATATGCATGCACATGCACAGCACAGGTTGGTCTCCTGCATTGGCCAAAGTTTAGACCCACACATTTTTTACTTGGTTTGGCAAGGTAGTTCCTGGGTCAAGTACCCACTTCAGATAGATGTGAAGATGGGAGATTTGCCTAGATTAGTTCAAGCATTTCCAAGAATGAGGATATTGAAAATTGTTTGGATATTGAAAATGTTTTGTCCTTGCTGCATTCAAAGTAAAAATAAATTCTGTTGGAGGTTTTGCTGAGAAACTTTGGTATTTCCATGCTTGTGATTTCACAATGGGATGCCATTATGTCAGGGGCATGCCTTTTGCTATTTTTCCAAGATAAATTGCCTCTATTTGGCCCACTTAGCAACTTCTAAAGTTTGACAGGCACTCACAGTCGGCAGACAGATTTAGAAAATTTGGCACTGAGGCATGCTTCAGACCACGACTTCAGAAGCTAGGCAGAGGTTTATAGATCGCTGCTTTGGAATGCTGTAGGCACAATTTGAGAGCAGAGAGACTATTTTGTGTGCTCTTAGTGCTCCAGAAAGCAGGCCAGATAGCAAGATGGAAGATTTTTTTTGGGATTATTACAAAGGGAATATAAGGGCAGTACAAGTGGCTGAGAAGGACGAGACAAGGATTCAATCAGTGGAGCCCAACAAGTAATAGAGACCTGTTTTCATAAAGTATATGCTGACTACAACTGCCTAAGATCATCAGATTCAGCATGGGAGATGGTAAGAATTAAAGATGAGTAAGCAACTCCAGTTTCACCCCTGTTGTTTTATGTAAGCATTGATGCTACCACCTGTATTTACATTGGCTCATTTCCTCCAAGGCTCAGCCCCCTGGATCGTTGGGAGTTGTGCACAGACTGAGCCTATTGTTGACTGTAGCTTTTCCTGGAGAGTTGAGATGGAGAGATCATCAATGATGCAGAGGGTACACAGCAAGGTAAAAATAGTCTGGCTCTGAGCAGGTGAACATGGGCTTGGCAATATGGATTCTCTCATTGCCACCTGGCAGAAGTGTCCAAGAAAAAGTTAGGTTGTTTTTAGCTGGGGAAAAGTAACACTGGAAGAGTTCCTTGCAGCTTTGGGTCAAAACCCCCTGATGCTTATGCTCTCTATGAGAGAGCCTGGAGAAGAGGAGGCTCAGGGGAGACCTTATTGCTGTCTACAACTACCTGAAGGGTGGTTGTGGCCAGCAGGAGGTTGCTTTCTTCTCTCAGGCAACCAGCACCAGAACAAGAGGACACAGTCTCAAGCTGTGCCAGGGGAGGTTTAGGCTGGAGGTGAGGAGAAAGTTCTTCACCGAGAGAGTCATTCCCCACTGGAATGGGCTGCCCAGGGAGGTGGTGGAGGCACCGTCCCTGGAGGTGTTCACGGCGTGTTTGGACGTGGCACTTGGTGCCATGGTCTAGTCTTGTGGTCTGTGGTAGTGGGTTGGACTTGATGATCTTTGAGGTCTCTTCCAACCTTGCTATACTGTGATACTGTGTGATAAACCAGCAGCAGCATCTCTTTCCTGCAACCTCAGTGTCCTACAGGAGGCCCATGCTATGCTCAGCTCCCTTCTCCAGCCTGCAGGAGGGGAATGGACAAATAGAAGCAGAGTTCTCAAGAGGGGGCAAACTTGACCAAAATATGCTTGAAGCAGAGTTTGTAGTTCAGTCATTCTGCAATTACTTACTTGACACTCCAGGCCATTCTAGGCAGACTGAGTCTTGTGGAAGTAGCAAGTCATATAGACATCAAGTCCACAGCATGTGTGAGTAACAAGTACTTCTAGTGTTTGTTTCCTCAACCTTGCTCCCTTGTATAGGTGTCCTTTCACTCCTGTTCATCTCCTAATATGGACACAGGTCTGGAGTGGAAGTCTGTGAGTACATGGAAGGGTCACCCACTATTCATCCTTCAGTGACTAAAAAGTAACCTAAAAGCTATTTCCAAACTTGTCAAAATCCTTCTTTCTTGATGGTACTGAAAAAAGAAAGCCTGTGATCATCATCTTGAGTTTGGAGAGGACAAAAACCTGCCCCTGGGGAAGGAAAGTAAAAAGCACCTTATATATTTAGGCATCATATCCATGCCCTAGTATCCTAGATAGCAGTGTTTCAACTAACTGAGAATGTCCTGGAGCTCTCTGCTTCAGAAGAGGACTCAAAAGTGCTGATGTGGAGCAAATCAATTAGCTCAGAAAAGTGGAGGGATAAAGAAGATCGAGTTTGGTTTCGATATTATAGTGGCCAGTGAGGTTAAGTCCGAACAATGCTTCTGATAAATGCTGGGAACTGCTCTTGCTGACAGAACACCTTGAAAGTGCTCTTTTTATTGAAGGGTTTCAGAGCCTTCTTTTCATTCTTTGCAACTCTGCAAGCGGAGCATGGGCAGCTGAGAAGCTGAGAACGATCAGGGAGGCCTTCTTGTCTCAAGGTTGTTCTGATTTGTCTAGTTCCCTGTTTTGTACACACTGGGGACTGATAGCATTTCCCTTCCCTTTTTGGTTATTTTCTACTCCTTTGTCAAATCTCAGGAGCCTCTACCATTGTGTCCCAAGGGCAGCCTCCGGCCAAGAGTCTGTTTTTTGTGTCTGTGCCATTATTTACAGACCTACTGGCTACTTAATGTGTTTAAAGCCTGATTTATACTTCCCACTAATGTAAATTTACACCCCAGTCCTGTTTAATCTCTTCCTGCCAGGCTCACACACCGGACTGCGTAGTCACAGAACAGATTTCTCACTATTTGATCACATTAGGCTCTGCAAATTCAGAGCTTTGCCCGGTTCAGCACCTTCTTATGGCAGACCTAAAGAATTGGCTGGGTGGGTAGGTGCCAAATTGCTTGATACAATGATTTCAAAACTTGGTTTTCTGCGTTTTTGCAACAGCAGGTTGCATATAAACTCTCACATGAAGTCTCTGCTATATAAGCAGAGGCAGAAATGTGATTCATCACACTTTGAGGAACAATAGAGGGTATTATACATGTGAAAAAGAGCAATAGGCTATGTCCTCACAGGAGATAATGTAACTTGGGANGCTCCAGAACTGCACACAGGACTCCAGATGGGGTCTGACAAGAGCAGAGCAAAGGGGCAGAATCCCCTCCCTTGCCCTGCTGCCCACACTGCTCTTGCTGCAGCCCAGCACTCGATTGCTGTCTGGGCTGCACTCACACTGCAGGCTCATGTTGAGCTTTTCATCACCCCAGACCCCAAGGTCCTTTTCCTCAGGGCTACTCTCAGCCATTCACCACCCAGCCTGGAGTTGTGCTTGGGATTGTGCCTACCCAGGTGCAGGACCTTACATTATTTCTTTCCTTACTGTGCTGTTGTGTGCTGTGGTGTGCCCAAACAGTACAGACAGAGCTGCCACTACAGTATTTATGTCTAATTTAAGGTGAAACAAGAAGAACAGGCTGTAATAATGCTGCTTTATTGTGAATTGCCCCTGCAGATTCTCATTCTTGGGAACATGCCTCAGCACAGCCTATAGAACACCTCTGGCACATCACTGGGGATTGCTACATGCACATTTATAAAGTACTTCAATATCTCCAAGCAAAGGTGCGAGGCATGCCCTGTGTTATTTTTGACCTGTGGTGAATAGGCTGCTCCTGGCACTGCACACTGCCTGTTCTAGGCTCTCAAGTGCACACACTCAAAGCAGGTAATATTGGGCAGGAACAGGCAGTGCTCAGAAGCCTTGAGAACCAGTTAGGCAGAGCAGAGCACTGGCCATGCACGTGCATAGGCCTCCACATGTGTGTACATCCACAGAGAGCTTCCAGGTTTGCTCACCTCTGCTATTTGCAGAACTGCCACCTTGAAGGAAGCCTCTGGCTATTTCTTCCAATTCCTCCCTTTACAGCTTTTGGGAAATGCTGTCCCAGTCATTGGGAGAGTGCTGGTAATGAATGGCTGCTTTTGAGCACGAGTGGTGTCAGTATCTGAGGCAATGACACCACTCATAAAGTGAGGCTGGGGAGTGGAGACAAGCCCTTAGTTTCTCCAATTGTTGGTCTATGTGAAACCCAATCCAAGGGCTGCTTCTGCCTGGCTACCTAACAGCTTGTCCCATCTCTTCAGCTGTGTGATAACCCCAGGCATCCTGACTGCTCTGCTCTCTGTGCTGATATATAAAGCAAGTTTGTGGTCCTACCTCACACTGACACTTCTGTGCTACTGGGATATGTTACACACAGCAGAATTGCTTTCAAGAGCAAATTACAGGAACCTGACAGGAGTTTGAGCTCATCTTTGCCAAAATTCCCCTTTTCCTGACCCTGCCCCAAATTTTCCACCCTCACATCCATATGGCCACCAGTGAGCTACTGAAAAGGGCTCATCTGACTGGAAACGTAACCCAGAGAGGAGAGCACAGTCAGAGTTCAGGCAGTTCCTCAAGCTCTCAGCTTGGTGGTTAGTGCTGACAGAAGAGGTTGGGAAATTGAGACTCAGTACAAGACTTGTACTGCTGGGATTTAAATCATATTGCTAACTTTCTTCTGTAGAATTTGTAGTGGCACACAAGGTCAGGTTTTAGTCCAATAGTTCAGATGTCATGCTTAAACTTTACCCTCATGGAAGCTAAACACAAATGTCTAAGCTGCTCAAACTGGTGCTTGGTACCCCCACAGATGCAGCAGAATCTGATGTGATGCTGAGCTGCTGGTTTTTGCAAAGAACTCACTATGCCTGGTGGAATACAGGTTATTTTTAGAAACATGGCCCACAGCATAACAACAAAGAAAGATAGAAGGGTTATCTATATGTTTATGTATGTATGTAATACATAAAATTGATGTACACATATATAAACTCAAAAGTGGCATAGATGTTACAGCTGCAGTTAACTCGACAGCTAGATTCACTCTGCATTCATAATGATACTGTTACATGCACTTGCAGGTTTTAGTGATGGTAAGACACAAATTATAGCCAAGGTTGCTTAGAAAATAAGTTTCCAGCATTTTGGGGCACAAGCTGATACGTTGCTCAATTTAATTTGCTCAGGCACCACAAATCTCTAGGTGTTTTCCCTGTCTCAAGCCCTCTTTGCCACAGCAAAGTACCACTGCAAACCCCAAGCTTAGCTTGGTTCTAGGCAGCTGATGAGAGAGCTAAGACCTGAGAAGCTCACTAGCATTTTGCCATTGACAGAAGTTTTTGGATCTGTTGATCTCTGAGCTCAATGTTGGTGCTTTCTGCTGTTTTTTTGTTGCACTCTTTATTCCCTTCTAGAAGGAGGTTTTGCAGAATGTTTATGTGCCCAGAGGATGAGATTTCATTTTGAGTTCAATTAGGAGTAAAGGGCTGCTTCAGCACTGTCCTCAATAAACTCTTGCTTGACTAGCAGAAGGTACTCCTTGCTCTGAGCCAAAGCGCTGATGAAGGAGTTGTGTCAGTAGAGGATTGACAAGGCACAGGAGGAGCTGAAGAGGCAAAAGGCTGAGGAATAAGGTTTTGGACAGTGAGGCTATGAGCACAGCCATTTGCTCACTGCATGGGTGTGTTTTCAGTTCAGGTGACAAGCTGAAAGCTTTTTGGGCCTCTTCTCCACCTCCAGGTGGAGTAGAAAGTCCCTGTTCATTTCAGGCTTTCCAGTGGAAAGGGCTCCAGAAGGCAAAGCTGGTCAGCTCAGTGCAGATCCAGGCCAACATCTTCCCCCGGCACTGCTCTGTGCTAAGGGGGCAAATCAACTTGAATCACTGCTGATGTTGCAATAGCTTCACCAGAATTCCTTCCTGAGAGGAGAAATGCACTTGCAGAGAGAAATCTTCACACAGGTCCTTTATCTTACAAAAAGCCTGTCCTGCCCCTTTGGCTGACCACTGGCCACAGGTGTAGGAATCCTGAACAATCTGATCTAGTTGAAGATACCCTTGCTCATTGCAGAGGGGATTGGACTAGATGACTCTCAAAGGTGCTTTCCAACCCAAACTATCCTATGATTCTGTGATTCCTCTGGGGCTGAGGTGCTGGCAATGCAAGCAGTGTGTGCGTGGGTGTGCAGAGCCTGCCTGGGAAGGCGAAGAGCTGTGTTCTTGCACTGCCATTTGGACTTGCTCTGGCAGAGGTATGAGGCATGGACTTGCATTTGACCACGTGCCTGATGTGAGTCTGATGTACTAAACAGGTGCTTAAGTGCCAAGGACAGAGCAGCGTTATGCCTTCCTTCTGTGCAGGACCCACAAAGAAAGCTGTGTTGGGGACCATGTTAGGCACTGCTGAAGGCCAGTCAAGCTTCTGTGTTAGTGGGAAGCTGAGCTGTTGGAGATGTCACTGTTTTAGGTATTTATGCAAGTAAAAACAATCTGAAAACAAAGAGGACCCTATAGTTTAACCAGAAGCAGGACAAATTCAGGCTAGAAATAAGACACTTGTTCTATGCAGTTACACTTGTGCATCAGTTGTAAGATCATTTTATGGTGACAGAAAGCAGTGCCAGAAACAGCCTTGCCCTTTCACTGCTTCACAATTCTCCTCTCTTATACATGAGCAAGGCTATTTGGAAGGCTATCAAATTGGACTGGAGACCAGACCAGGTTAGCCACCCTGTCAAAAAAGGACAGTTTTGGTTTAACTCAGACCAGCATCCCAATTTGATTCCCAATTTCAAACATGTAGGATAACAGAAGGAAATGAGCAATATGGGATAAGCCTGAACAACTGAGGACTAAGAGCAAGATCCCTTTTCGGGGCTGTATTTTGTCTAGCAGTAATGGCAAAACAATGGCTTCATCCCATCCCAACTACATCACTTGTCTTGAAACCAAAGGAAAATCTCTAAGAGGTATGCTCTATCTCAACCAGGTGGACCAGTTCTGTGAAGGATCACTGGTAACTGGTAACCAGTCTCAGGCTGCTGTCAAAGAGATGTCATCCCCAGGTAGTTCATGTGTGGTTCACAAAGCCAGCAGCTGACTGGTGACAGATTCCACCTCATCCCACAGCAGAGGCCTGCACTGGAGACATCACTTCTTCCTGGAGTGGGTAAAGGAAATCACTGTAGTTTGAGGTATTTAGACTGATCCAAAGTGGAGTACTTGAGAATTTACCATTTTCTGACAAGCAAGGTGTTAACAGGACTCCAGTAGTCCTGATATAGTCCAAAGTGTGACTTCTGATATATTAATTTGTAGATAAATGGAAATATTAATCTTGCCTGAGTTTTGCTTTCTTCTTTTCATTGACCTACTTTTTTTTTTGGGGTGGACAGAGGTGAGTATTGCTTACAAAACAAAACTAAACTCTTTAAACAAAACCCCCAAAACTATAGCCTTCTGCAAACTAAGACTTTCAGAGTAACAGTTTTATGCTCAACAATGATGAGCTAAGAAGACATTAAGAGATTGGGAAATGAACATATTCAATGCTTACTTATGCTTTTAGATGAAGGCAACTGTAGCAAAAAGGGGCTTGGGTAATGAATGGTAAGTTATTCATGACTTTTTTGGATAGAAGAAATAACAATGTGCCTTCTGTGAATATTAAGTAAAAGTAACCTTAGGGGGATGGGTTGGGCAGTGTGAGTCATACTCAGCTTTTGAATTATTGATGTTCTACAACTGTCAGCCCTTAAAAAAACCTGTGCTGTGTATATTAGTCCCTTCAAGGCAGGTGGAATAAGTTTCTGCAGATCCATATATTCTTTCACAATAAGGTACTATGGCAGCACACAAAGGAATTTGCAGTTATGCTGCAGTGTACAGCCCCTCTTGCAAAGCAGCAGTAGCCATGCTTTTCCCAAGGGCTATTCAGGCATACTTTGTGTGCTCCAGCTCAGTGCATTTCCACAAACTGCTTCTTGTGCCCATTCTGAATACTCCTTGGTTGCTTCAGGATGTAGTTGTTTCTCAGAGCTGAGTTTGATGAAGGTAATGCTGGTGGTTAATAAGTGTCTGACCTACAAGGTATTGATACGTTCAACCTAAGAACAGGAAATTCTGAAGATTGGGGCATAAAGCTGTCAAAAGTTACAAAGAAGAAGAACTAAACTGTTTGTAAATTGTCCATTCCATCTGCTTGTGTGATGTGGTTTCCAGTTACATGCTCATGTGCTCTATTTTCTGTGACACAATGGCCCCTTTAGTGTGCTGGCCAAATGGTGCTCACTGACTGGGTAACAATTTGTTATTACTGCTCCACTCTCAGCATTCAGTGTGGCCTCAGGCCTTATTTACTGCAAACCATCTAAATCCTACAGTCACTCTAATTGATTTCCTCAGTTCCACTTTGATTTAATTTATGCCTCTACAGGACAGGGAAGCGGTATGGATAGTGCTTGCATACTCTTTAGTGTGTGCATTCAGCCCTTTACAGTGAGCAGAAAAACTTATGCTCTACTGAACATACCCTGTGAGCCCTCTGAAGAGGGGTTGAGGGGAATTACAGTTGTCAATAGTCCTTGAACTACAAAGCAGCTTCATCCCTGTGATAAAAGTAATGGGCAAGCACTATTAGGCTTTGACTATCATTGTACCAAAGGGACAGAGGAGTTTGTGCTGAAATTCTGGCCTGCATTTTAGAGGAAGCTCAGGGGAGCATCCCCAGGGTGAAGAAGTTTTGAGTCTCACCAAAAGATCTCTGTGGTTCCCTGTGGCATGCGATGGGTAAGCCATTGTCATGTACAGAGCCTTTGTCAATGGTTGTTCCTAACAGAAGGGTGTGACAGTGTTTTTGGCAGATGTGGGAAAAGGGAATATGTGTCACAGCCTCAACTCTGGCTGAAGATAAGGCAGAAAACCTCTTGCATCTGTGCTCTCTGCTTTTAAAAGACATGTTGGTGCTGCTTGAAGTGCAGTAGTCACAGAAAGCCTGGTGTTTTTGGCCCCATAGCTGGTGGTCAAGGATTCCCCAAATCCTTCCATTTCATGTTAAACCTTACTGCAGAGGCAGTTCTGCAAGCCCATGTTCAGGGCACACAAGCAGGGAAGGGTGGAGAGGGAAAGCAGCAACCTGTGTATAGGAACAGCTGTCTAGTGGATGTGACATCATTTAATCTTAACTGTCTTTGTAGGTGTGCATTCAGGATTTAGCATGAGGTGATAGAGGGAATCGTCTGTAATTACTATTAGAGTATGGTAAGAGTAAGAGCAGTAATTTAGGATGGATGAGTAGCTATTGCAGGCAGCATGTGTCAGCATAGAATTAAGTATGTTAAATAGAGGTGATGATGATCAGGTAATATTGAAGGTACAGAGAAGAGACAGATGAGCTGGGTCACAATGTCAGAAGAAATTCCCTGCTAGTGAGGGAGCCAATAAATGTATTTTTAACCTCATTTATAGTAGGACAAGATCATGTGAGCATATCCTGTTACTGCATTTAGGCTGAGATATTTTACATTATGAATTAAAATTAACCAAAATTATTGTTACCTAACTGCAAAAGACAAATCTTGTCAACTGCTGTGGCTTCCAGGGTCTGGGTGGGTAATAGGAAAGTTGGAAACCACACTTAGAGCAGCTCTGACCTCCCCACTTGCCTGGGCAGAAACCTGCTGGAGCTGCCTCAAGTTGCATGGGAGAAGTGAGCAATTCCACCCTCTGTGCAACAGGTGCCCTTCTCACATGGCCCTTCTCTTCCACTTTGCAGCAAATGATGTAGCTGCCTGCGGGGCCCAGACAGCATGGCTGGAGGATAACTGAGAACCTGGAAGGACAGGACTGAATCCTGAGCACTAGTGACATTCCCCACTGCAGTGAGCTCTGCTGTCCCATGCCAGCCTGGCTCCCTCTGCTCTCCTGCCCAGCAGGGCAGAGAAATTTTGCCCAGAGGGCTGGGATCAGCCTGTGGGGTTACAGGGAGAGAGACAGTCTTTCTTGGTCTGGAGTGGTTACCCTGCTTCTCCATGCTCCTTCACCAGGAGCCATCGAGATGCAAAGAGAAGCCAGAGGTACAGGGAGGAACATTAACATGCCCCTGTAATGCCTCCGCACATCCCGCCAAGGCTCGGCTGTGTCTGGTAAGGCACCTCCAGACTTCCTTTGTGCCTGGCACAAGCAGTGTGCCATGCTGCTGTATCTTGTATGTGAAAGTGCAGCAAGCAGAGAACTCTTCCAATCTTCTTTCGTCCTCAGCCATGCTGTCAGCTATGAAGAAGCAGAATGGAGTCTTCCAAGGAAGGCCACCATTCAAAGTGCCCTATGAGATGACTTGAGAGGGGCTTGTGGTCAGCACTTCCTGGCTGCTAGCAAGGGTGGACACAGCTTCCAAGAGTTGGAATGCTCTAGTACATTGATAGTGTGCTTAAAACAGAGTGGCAGGGAGTTTATGGCAGTCCTGCAATCTCTTGGGAAATTCCAGTGAAGCAAATGGTTTAATACAAATAAAAACAAGACAGGTCAGGAAGAAGGTTTTCAAGCATAAAATACCAGTGGCAGAAATATCAACTGAAAGATGTGCACTTTTTCTTTTTCTTTTTCTTTTTCTTTTTCTTTTTCTTTTTCTTTTTCTTTTTCTTTTTCTTTTTCTTTTTCTTTTTCTTTTTTTCTTTTTCTTTTTCTTTTTCTTTTTCTTTTTCTTTTTCTTTTTTAAATGAAGTCTATACCAAATTGTCCTTCCTGGATATAACCATTTCCTCAGCCCCCACACAGCAGTCTAACTTCATTTGCTGTTATGTGTTGTTTAGATTCAAAGCTTTCATGGACTGAGATGTCTCTGCTTTATGTGTTTATAAAAGCTCCATATATGTCTTGGGAGTTGTTTGAATAATAATAGTAAGTAAACAGAAGGTAATTTGGGCTGAAATGTTGCAAAATGCTTACTTCATAGTTCTGTATGGTGCTTGATTAAGTATGTATTTCAGTTGAGAATGCAGCTATGTGTGAGATCGGAGGGCAAAGGTCCAGGTGGGATCTCAAACTGAAAGTCAGCCACGTTGTGAAGCTGTTTCCATTGTTAAGCCCTCAGTGCTGTCTGAAGGGCTAGTTTTTCACAGACATCTGTGGGACAAGCCTAGAGTTTTCAATGAAAGTACAGAAATAAAAGTAAAAGTGTCTGCTTTTTTTTTTTGCTGGGGTAAATGACAGTTGTTGGTAAACTGGGTCAGATGAAAAGTGTCTGAAGCTAGGATTCATATTACTGAACTTCAGATGTCTGGGGGTAGATGTCTATATCAGAGCTGCTCCCCTGAGGTCTTTCTTGCCCTAATTTAGATACCTGCTTGAGGTTTGGATGAATCATGCTCTGCAAAGCACCTCAGTTGGCTGACTACAAAGGAAGCATAACTCAGTGGTTTGTGATTGCGTTGAGGGGAAACCTGCATCTGAGGTAGATTAATCTTGATTTGGAGGGTTTTATGCACAACAAGAAGCTGATGAATGTTGTGAAGGGAAAAAAAAATCAGTTTACCTTTCACAGCAAGATGAAGAGGATTGCACCTCTGGAAAAATGCAGTACTCTTCTGTCTGTTGTTGTTGTTGTCCTGGGATGCTCTTGCTTTTCTGGAGTTTGTGCTTCTGGAAATGACACTAGGGAGAACTGTGCAAGGCAAAACTTATCTTCCAGGTTTGTATTTGGGAGTACCAGAAAACTTGCCAGAAGGAATATCTTCATGGGCAGGTACAAACTAACTCCTACCCAGAAGTCAAATAGCTGGCCATGAAGCCATCCTGGAGCACACAGGCCTCAGATCTGCCTATATGTCTACATATCTGAAGCAGCTGTCTAAAAAGGATGACAAAAACCTCTTGCTGTGGTTGAGAGAGATTTGAATTCAGCTTCTTTGAGGTGCATGTGCTGGTTATGCTGAATGAGACACTGGATAACGATGAAGGCTCTTGATGTAGCCCAAGAAGCTATACCACAGGAAACCTTTTAGGATAGGGGAGGAAAAAAGTATCTATAAGCAGAGAAGCAGTCTTGGAGGAGCTCTTGTTATGGGATAGACAGAATTAGTGCAGTCTAGAAGGTACAAAGCCAGCATCAAGCCCCCCAGTCTCACTCTCTTTCTGCTGGCATCCTACTGCTCTTGGGAAAAAAACAAGTAGGGAACTGAACAAGAGGCACTCTGGGACACCGCTGGCAGTGTGTCCCTGGCACAAAAATCACTGCTGTGTGATCTGGCTAAGAGTAGTGAACATCACAGTCTGCCCATTATGACCATGCCTTCAATCTTTCTGTGATGTGGCAGCACAGAGCTTTCACATGACTGAGGGATGAACTATGGCCTCAGAAGGTACAGAGTAGAATGCAGCATGTGATACTGAGCAGTTTATAGCAAGGTGTTACTAGTTGCCTTGAGGCAAAATCTTTGCTTTGAAGTTAGCTCCTCACACAGTGAAATAGGAGGGGAAAAAAAAAAAGGCAAACAGATGAGGCTTAGTCAGATGCTAAGAAATAAGGGCTGAGATAATCTCTAATTGCAAAGTGGTCTACAGTCACTGGCAATGACTGTACAGGAGAAAAAGCAAGACAACATACAGAAAGTTAAGAATGTCATCATGAAAAAAAGCAGAACTGACAGAAGGGGGAGACTTGGTAACTGTGAGCAAGAAAACATNGGGGAAAAAAAACTCTTCTCTTTTTTTTTTTTTTCTTTTTTTTTTTTTTTTTTCTGGGAAACAGGACTTTGTGGGCATATTTTGTCAACAGCATCGCATCAAAGGACCTCTCTGACGTTGTCATTAATTTTCCCCTCTCTCCACAAAGGAGCCTAATAGCAGCTAGCTAGAATGTGCTCCTTAGGAAAAAAAGATAAAGTACTTAAAGAAAAATATCTTAGAAATATGATTTGTGGCTCAGAGTTTTTATTTAGATCTGGATGTAGCATAAGACATACCCATATTTGGTTCAAACTCTTAACATGAGACAGAGGAGAAAAAAGAGGCCCCATCTGAACTGAGGGACCTGAGAAAACTTAGGTTCCAGGCATACCCACATGAGACTTTCCAAGATAAATTAAGAGCAGGCCAATTTGTAGACATTCAGATGGGTTTAGATTTGCAGGCAAAGATGTGAAATGAGGCTAAGAACACTTTACACAGCTGTGGAATTTGCCAGGGAAACCAAACCTTTATTTGTAGCGGCTCACTGGGAAAGAAAGCAGACAAGAAGGTGGAATTCAATTGCTAGGAGCCCGATTAGTCAAGACTTGCTTCTGGTAGGCATCAAAGACAAAAAAAGCAATTGTAGCCTGGTCTATGATATTTTTCAGCTCCTGGAAACATTATTAAATTTGATTAAGAAAACAAAAGGATAATCCAGAAATCCAGGGGGTCTGTTCAGCCAATTACTGATGTGGCAGTCAAGAAAAAACTTGCTAGGAGAAGCTTGTTATAACTTTAAGGTTGGCCAAGAGATGAAACCACAGCTGCCTAGTGAAAGTTCCTTCAAACCAAGCCACAAAAGTGCAGCTTGCATATCAAAAGGTGGCCTACATGAATTGGGGTTGGATCCAAGAGTGGTGCAAGAACAGTGAGTGTTTGTCTCCTGAACAGGCAATGAAACTATAAAATGTGCAGCAGCATTGAGGGAGCACTGCTTTGAAGGAAATAGGAGGGGACCTACACCTTGAACTGCTAGAGACAGTACAGTCCATGTGAAAGAGAGGTAAGGATGGTTCAAGTGCCCTGATAAAGCTTTAGGTTGGAAGAGCTTTTTTATTAGTCTGTTATTCACTGTGACTTCTTTTTATTGGCACACAGATGAAACACCTAAGATATGGGAGATGAGAATGTCCCAAAAGCTCTGGTTTCTCCCAGGGTATGCAGTTTATTGCTGCACATAATTGAAAATTGGCCATGACATCTGCTGTATCTGTCAGATGTTAGTACAGACACTGGCCATTAGCAAACTTTCTCATGCAGTAGCTGAACACAGAGGTCCTCACCACAGCTGAGATTAGAACCATGAACCACCTGCTCTAGGGAAGCAACCCTACCACTGCATGATGCGTGAACCCCAGGAAAGCTTCTTTCTAGCCTTGGCAGTGCTCAGCTCATGGAAGATGAACTTCAGCTATTTTCTCACATTCAGAAATCCTGATATAACTAGATTTTCCCCTAGGAAGTGGGAGGTCTAGACACATGAAAGATTTTAGGCACTCCTATTCAGGGAACACCCAAGGGAAGGACGGTTTGAGTAATTTGTTTGTACAGTGCCTAAAATAAAGGAGCCCTGGTCCACAGTGTTAAGGGAATAGAAGTAATAACAAGAGTATTTTTTTCTGTTTTCAGAGGGGACTCCTCACAGGATGGACACAGAATGCAGTAGGCTGGGACTTGACCCAAGAGAGACTTTTAANGGGTTGGAACTGGATGATCCTTGAGGTCTCCTTCCAACCTTACCAATCTATGATTCTATGATTATGTAAGTTCCTTGTGGATGGACCCTTTTTGAGGGTGAGTCATGATTTATCAATGTGACAAGTGAGGAGGAATGTGAGAGTTGTCTCTTCCTTTGCAGGTAGGCAGATAGGTTGCCATTGAAGATGGAGGATTGGACATGTGCACGAGTGTGGAATTTGAAGTACCAAAAAACATCTTGTAAGTTCTGAATGCATAGCGACCGCGCTACAGGTTGTTGTTATCCAGACCGCTGTTACACCTGGTGGTTTTCTTCTTGTGACAGACAGGAGCTGTCCTTTTCCAAGGACTCTGGCAACTCTAACTTTGTACAAGTGCTACACCAGCTGATACCTGCATTTCAGGGCCACTTACTGAGATACAAAGGTGTGGACTTGTATAAGAGCTAAGCACTCAGTGTTCCCAACCCAGCTTGGGGCCCCTCTGGTGGATTTAAGGCACACACAGGGAGGGAATTCAGCTGTCTCCCTTTTTGTTCAAATACAACTACACAGAAAAGTATATAAATGTCCTCTTTCTCATCAATAATGAAAATGACAGGATGGGCATGTCTCAGGAGAAATATTTGACATGGCTATGATTTAGCAGCAATCCAAGATTTATTAATGGTGAGAGGTAGATCAAAAGGTTGAATTTTAGCAGCACTTAATCATGAAGCAATTTAAAATTGACAAAGTGATTCAGCATAATATGTTATATAAAACAGTTTCTAACTGCTGGTCCAATAATGGTAAGATTCACACTAACTTACTACGAGGTATCCTAAATCAAGGCATGTGTATGGATAGGTGTAACCACCAAACCTACAAACACACAAGAGTTTTTTGGACCCAGGGGAATATATTGGCACTCAGATTCATGAAGGCAAATGAAGATAAGGATAGAGAGGTGGATGAAATGCAAACATACAAACACACAAGAGTTTTTTGGACCCAGGGGAATATATTGGCACTCAGATTCATGAAGGCAAATGAAGATAAGGATAGAGAAATGGATGAAATTCAGCATAAGGTTGAAATTTCCCTCTTCTTGAGTTTAGAGTAAATGCTCACAATGCCTTGGCATTCTAAGAGGACACTAACTGAGTCTTGAGGAGTCTGAATTTGTCTTGGTTTATCATGCAATTTGTACCTGGAAGATGTCTCACTTGAGAGAGCTGCTAGACACAGCCCAATGTGATCCAGGAATGTTCAAAGGGTCTTGCTTTAGGATCACTGTTCATTGAGTTTGAGAGAAGTGACTTTTGTCAGGTGTTTTTCAGCTCTGGTCCAACTTGAATGTCAAAATATTCTGGCACTTTCTACCAGATATGCAGACTGAGAACTTGCTGCTTTTCAAAGTTTTGATGTTGCCCCACTGTTGACCACAACCCAGTTGGAGATGTATGAGGTTGTCAGGAGGTAACTGATTTAGAAACAACAGGAAAACAGCCCTAGGCTTGGGAAAACATAGGCCCAGCATACTGAGGAGATGCCTTAATGTTCTGGTCCATTGTCTTTCACAATCCATGCCTGACTTACCCTTATCCTGGTATGCTGCCCAGGAAGGGAGCATATCTTGAGTGACAGGAACACCATGACACCACAGAAATGCCATGGGTTTATTTCCCTTTAGCCTGTTAGCAGCTCAAGCTCCTACAGAAGCTGCTGTCTGCCGAATTTCACTTGAGAAGCAGCTGCTTTTCACACGGTGGAGTCACTGAGTAGCAGCTATCAAGGCAAGCTGGACCCATTAGGGGTACAAGTTTTGTCATGTTGCTCTGATCATCTCCCTTTGCATCACAGCTCCTGGGAGTCCATCAAATAAATGCCCTCAGAACCCCATCATCATCTCTTATGGTAGGTACTTGTTTACTGGGTGGCACTGTGGGCTGATAAGGATTGACTGCTCACCTAGGATGTTGGAAAGATCAGTGGTGCCTTCAGCAAAGAAATGTTGCAGCACCCTGATCTGTTTTATCCTGCAGTTTGTTCAGCTCTGATTCCACAGAAGACTTTGCTTGCCTTTTTTTTTTTCTTTCCCCTGATTGTTCTGTCACTGAATTTTGTAATTAATGTCTTTAATATAGCAATCATAATGTGAGACAGTAACGGAGACACTGGCAATCAAAACAAGTGAAAACCCTTGCAAGATTAATGCTCTTGTTCTTTCTCCCATGGTAAAATGTCAGTATTTTAGGAGAAAAAACATTTTCAGCTGTGCACAGAAGGGTTTTCAGTTAAGTGACCACAATTTCAGACTTTCCATTGTGTTCCCATTCTCCTTCTCTCTATCTTTATGAACAAGCTAGTATAATTTATTTAGAATTCTCCCTGTTTTCATTGGAATGCAGTTAACTGACTTGGAAGGAGTATAATCTCTTGAAGAAAAACAAGCTTACCATGTAAACAGCTCCTTCTCAAAAGGTTTGCAGAAAAGCAGATTATGTACAAATTCTTAGAGTGCTAAGTGGAGCCAAACACTGTGGAGTTTACTTGAATTGGGTTAGCCCTGGTACCAAAGTGTTACACTTATATGATTATTTATGTTGTTTATTAACTAATGTATAGCTGCAATAGCCTAATTAATATTTCTCATAGCACGACCCCGTAAACTGTTCACAGCAGTAGCACAAACCACACACAATTTGGCTGGTTTCTGGTTTAAGCAGGGAAGTAAAAATTACTGGGTTTCATGCAAAACTGTTTGGCCCATGAACCTTTCATCAAATCTGCAAGAATAACTTACTTGGTTTTGGTTCTCCCCCTCCCCGTCCCCCTCCACACACCCCTATATTATGGAGAAGCTTAAATGAATGTTGTGTTTTTGTTATGTAACTTCAGGTCAGTGGCTGAAAATCAGGCATATGATAGGTTTCCTTGTTACCAATTAGCCAAAACCATTGTCTTTGAGTATATATAGGCATAGAAATGCCACTGCTGTGACCTATCTTTTGTGACATGATGAAGCAGTCCTTGACACCGCATACATCAGACTTAGACCTGGTGGGCAGTCCCACTGAACTGATTGAGACCTGAGCCAGCCCTACCAGGTCTTTCTGTGTGTTGGATCAGACCTATGTTGGTAGCAAGAAGGTCTGCTTTGATCTTGGACAGGCAAGGTAGGTGCAGTCTCATGCTCAACACTGGCAAAGGGCTTGGACTGACACCAGCCTGCACCTTCTTGGCTTGGGCAGAGCTAACATGGTCACATGCTGCATCTGACTGTACAGATGTGCCTTGTAACTCCCTAGCCCAGCCTTTAAGACAGTATTTAGAAAAGAGAATCATAGAATGGTAAGGTTGGAAGGGACCTCAAGGATCATCTAGTTCCAACCTCCTGCCATAGGCAGGGACACCTCCCACTAGTACAGGTCACTCAAGGCCTCATCCAACCTGGCCTTGAACACCTCCAGGGAGGGAACATCCACAACCTCTCTGGCCAACCTGTTCCAGTGCCTCACCACCCTCACTGGAAAGAACTTCCTCCTAACATCCAGTCTAAATCTCCCCTCTGCCAGTTTAAACCACATAGCTTCAAGGTGTGATGCTGTTGTACCCTGAACAGGAAGACCAGGCACAGGCAGGTTGTACAGGTATCTACAGCAGAAGTGATGAGAGGGCAAAACCACCCCACTGTCTCTGTCAGTTTTGGAAAGTCTGGGCAGGATACTGGTCCTGCTGCTGCCCAAAGAACAGCCTGTGTGTCTGGCACCATGATGATTCTGCCAACAAGCATCATTGCCCCTCATCGTCCTCCTTGGAAGCCAGCAGGACCAGCAAACCTTGGATTTCCAGTCTCCATCTCCTGATTATTCATCGAGTACCACCCTTTTCCCACCTCTTTCATCCTCAGATCCCTTAGGTTTGGAGCAGCAAAATTCAGTTTCGCTTACACTGCTGAGGAGCCTTTGCTGGCTTTGAGAAGCAGAGAGGACATTCTGAAAACTGCTGCTGGCAGCAGTGTCCTGGAAAGGGCCAATATTGAGACATAACCATGGTTTTGGCATTTCCCTTAGCTGGCTCAGCAAAGTGCACTTTGTGGCTCTTGCTTTAAGGTGTGCTGTTCTTGTGCCTCATCGTGGCAATGGAGGGCCCTGTTTCTTTGATGCTGTGAACTGCCCATGGCAACCTAGCATCTGAAAACTGGGTATGGCCTCATGAAGTACAGCAATGCCCTGGAAAGCCTTGCTTAGTGCCAAAATACAATGGACAAAGGCAGGCTAGGGAAAGAAATCTACAGTGTTGGACTTATTGAGCTTTGACAGATACATGGTCAAACCTCTTTTTGTTCCCTGTTTCTTCAAAGTAGGTTTACTTTACCATATTCTGAACCTATTTCTTTTGAGCACCAGAGTGGCCTGAGGGAATTGAGTGGATGGCTCAGAGGGATGAGTTTATTGAAAGAGATGGCAGATTAGGGGTGGGGGAAGGGGGAAAGACAGCACTTGTCCTTTGATTCTCACAGATCAGAGATTTAGCCGAATTCTGCAGTTCCACTGTCCAAAAGTACTCAAACAGACATGTTTTATTCACACACAGAAATGCTGTTTTTGTGCTGTTATGGAGAGAGGCAGGCAGGGAGTGGCTGGACAGAGAAGGGCTTTTTGTTCTCGTTTTGCCTTTGGCAAATGCTCCACCACTCCTTTTTTACAGAGTCGAGATTCTCTGCTGAAAGGTGCAGAACACTGGGGCATTGCAGCCCGTGTTCTGCGGGCATGAAGCTGAGGTGTGTGCACCGTGGGCCTGGCTGTGTTCTGCAGACCTTTACAACTTCTCAGACCAGAGACTGAGCTGCTGATTTGCAACTGTTGAGCAGGGAGTGTAAGGTCTCCTTTTGCAGATCCCCTTAAAGGAGGTGAGGAATGCTTCAGTCTGCAGACAAACCTCTCAACGGGGTCTGCAAACCACAGTTTGGAAACTACTCTCTGTAACAAACCTGCACCAAAAGTTGTCCGAGTACAATATGTGGCTGAAGAGCAGCAGGTCCAGCCAAGAGGACCATCAACATTCTTGATTTCTGCAGTAGCAGGGCTGAGTATGCTAAAAGCAACCAGGTCATACTGAGAAGGGGACAGCCTTTGCTAGGACAGAGGAATGGAAGAAACTTCAGACTCCTGCTTTCTGGGGAGAAAATTCCTTAATGATTTCAAGCCTAAGGGTTGAGGGCAGATGTGATAGGTATGCTAGGTAGGCACCTCTGAAGTGCACTTTGCTTGTCACCCCAATCCTAGCATAAAGCAGGTCACTGTGAGAATGAGCTGAAGGGTCAAAGGAGAGTGCTTGAGAAAGGAACATAAGCAAAATGGCAAAAGAGTGTTTTATTACAGAGCAGTGGGAAACAGGACTGAGGAGAAAGGCAGGGACAACTGAGCTAGCCAGGTTGTTATGGGGACTGTAAGGTTGCTGTGGAAGGGGAGCCTGGGAGAGCTCCTGGGACCTGAATCTGAGTTCAGCAATACGTTCACAATTATTTATTAGGAGTAATACAGGCATGCCCTGGAGCCCTAGGCTGGGACCAGGACTCCACTGTGCTAGCTGCTGTCTTTTCCTTCCTGAGCTAACAAATCATGCAAGTAGCCTTTTCTCCTGTGTACTAACTGTGCCTCTCTCCCCTTCAAAGGCCAGTGTGTGTGGGAATGATTCATTTCTAGTGTAACTTGTATTTTATTATTAGGTATTTGGAAGGAAACAAACTGAAAAAGCAGCAGTATCTTGATTTGGCTTTTCTTTTAATGAACTACTGAGGATGTGAATAATATTTGCTGTCTACATCCTACAAGGCACTGGGGATCTGTCTGACAGATTCAGAATCATAGAATTGTCAGGGCTGGAAGGGACCTCAAGGATCATCTAGTTCCAACCCTTCTGCCATGGGCAAAAAACCTCACACTAGATCAGGTTGCTCAGAGCCCCATCCAGCCCAGCCTTAAAAACTTCCAAGGATGGGGCTTCCACCACCTCCCTGGGCAACCTGATGAGTCAGTTTTTTGTGTAGGTTTGTAATGCCAGTTCTGTCACACTGGTGGAGGAAGAGGGATGATAGAGCCAGGCAACTTTCAGCAAGGCCTGAAGTTTTCAGGAGAGAAGGGATGTTAGCATGAGCCCAGCTCCATTCTTGGGCTGCTGAGTCCCCACTCTTAACTGGAACCTGTGATAAAGCATTTTGTTTGCAGGCAACTGGAATGTGAAGGAGCCTCCACATGCTCTGGAGCTTTTGAACTGCTCCATCTGGTCTTCTCATCTGGTTAGTCCCTTGTGTACTGTTGCCTGAAGAGGGAGGACCATCAGCCTTTTGTGAGAAAGGGATGAACTGAAGCAAGTGTAAGAGGCCAGACCGGCAGGGAATGCCTGATTTGCCTTCGTCCAACGGTAAGAAAAGAAGGTCAGTGCTGCCAACATCCCTCCCAGTTGCTTATCTTGATCATACTTGCAACCTTTTGTGACAACAGAAACAGGAAGACACTGCTTTTTGGGATGGCTTGTCCCTTTTTCATGTGTCAGCTCACAGAATGGCTTAGATTGGAAAGGACTTTAAAAGATCTAATTCTAATCCCCCTACCATGGTCAGAAACATCTTTCAGGTGCACAAAGTAGAATCATAGAATGGTAAGGTTAGAAGGAGACCTCAAGGATCATCTAGTTCCAACCCCCTGTTATAGGCAGGGACACCTCCCACTAGTACAGATTACTCAAGGCCTCATCCAACCTGGCCTTCAACACCTCCAGGGAGGGAGCAGCCACAACCTCCCTGGGCAACCTGTGCCAGTGTCTCACCACCCTCACTGTAAAGAACTTCCTCCTAACATCCAGTCTAAATCTCCCCTCTGCCAGTTTAAACCCATTGCCCCTTGTCCTGTCATTGCAAGACCTTATCAATAGTCTCTCCGCAGTCTTCCTGTAGGCCCCCTTCAGGTACTGGAAGGCTACTCTAAGGTCTCCTGGAAGCCGTCTCTTCTCCAGGCTGAAGAGCCTCAAGTATACATGATCTGTCATGTCATCATTTATATCTGTCATTCTTTATTTAGTCATCTGGGCTGTGATGTTGAGGGAATGAATGCAGATTTCTTTCCTTTTCTGAAAGGTTCGGTCCTGGAGTCAGGAGCAGACTGGTTGGGACCTGGAAAACATTTTGAGCTATTGGACAAAAGTTCCCATGCTCGTTGAGTTGGGATGGCACAGCAAATTTGTGTAAAACTGCTATGCTGGCTGTTCCTCAGTAATAACTCTCCTGTGAGAAGTAAGGATGCTGAACTAGACAGTTTATTCTGGTTCATGAGACACAGTGGTGGCTATGGAGTCGTAGCAAGAGAAGGTTTCTACCCTACAGTTTGCAGTGGGAGCTGAAGTCTAAGAACAGGCTAGGTGGATGATAAGGAGCAGCAATGAAGAAAATCTGCCACCACAAGGCTCAGCAGCCTTTATGGGCCTCAGGAAATGATGGGAGAAGTTAGTGAAATAAAAATTCACTAAGGGTCATAATAAATAGAAAGCCTCAAAAATCCAACACTCTGTCTTTAGCTCAGGAGATGCAGAGTGCTGGAGTCTGGAAGAGCATATCAAGGAGGTACTATTTGTGCTTTTCTTGTTCTAATAGTTCTTTCTAATTGTATCTATTGTATTCTGCTCAGTTCAGAGCATTGGACTAGAAGAACCTATGCTCTAAGCTGGTATATGTTGTTCTTCTGTTTGTCCACATTCCAAGTGTTTTTACTGTACTTTTATGTACTGTACTGCAGCAAATCTTTAGTAATCATTACAATAACCTGCGTAGAAAACCCTTTGGAAGTCAGCTTCTATATATCAAGCTGGGCAAGTATTTTATCTTCTCTTGCAAAGTAGAAAGCTTCATTCAAAAAAGACTATCCCCAAATTATGATTCGTAAGACTCTCAATTTATTTCATTTCATCTTTAAATTCATGTCAAATCAAAGGAGGGTCGTAGTAAAACCCAAACATTTTTCTGAAGCACTAACAAGGACATCATTATGATAATTGCAACATAATTCACTCCATCAATCACATAGTTGTGTGGCTTTTCTTGGTGTGTGTGTGTCGTCGTCCCCCCCTTAAATAAATAAATAAAAGAAGGAGAAATGGTTAGAAAGCCATGCAAAAACAAAGCAAAACAAACAAATAAACAAAACCCCAAACCCTCATGAATTTTTAGCCAAATGTTTGTCTGTTGTTGATTATAAGAATCTGAATTCGCTGGCTGACTTAACGGCTATCGTTCCACAGGGAATAGCAAACCATGTGCCCCTTAACTAGTACTAACCTGCCAAAGTTATGTTCTTTGCTGAAAGCAATCTGGAGTGGCTAGCACACTCACTGCATCTGTTTTGCAGATTAAGAAAGAGGAACACAAAGAAAACTATTGTGCTCCTGCTTTTTTTTATTGGCATGTCATGTCATAGCCTGGAGGAGTATCACGACGGTTAAAAGCTGAGATGAAAGTGGTGGGAACCTGATAGGATTTTTTTTATTTTTTTTTTTAAAAAAAGGATTGTGCTAATTATAAGCCTATTAAACCAGGTACAACTGTCTGGAAAATATGGGGCTTTTAGTCTTTTCTCCAGCCTGATTTTGTACCTCCTTGAGATTCCTACAGTATGCTATATGCACATGTGCAATATAACATACTGTGTGCAGTTCTGGAGCCCCCAGCACAGGAAGGACATGGAAGTGTTGGAACAGGTCCAGAGGAGGCCACAAAGATGCTCAGAGGGCTGGAGCAGCTCTCCTATGAGGACAGGCTGAGAGACTTGGGGCTCTGCAGCCTGGAGAAGAGAAGGCTTCCAGGAGACCTTAGAGTAGCCTTCCAGTATCTGAAGTGGGCTACAGGAAGGCTGGGGAGGGACTATTGACAAGGTCTTGTAATGACAGGACAAGGGGCAATGGGTTTAAACTGGCAGATGGAAGATTTAGACTGCATGCTAGGAGGAAGTTCTTTGCAGTGAGGGTGGTGAGGCACTGGCACAGGTTGCCCAGGGAGGTTGTGGCTGCTCCCTCCCTGGAGGTGTTCAAGGCCAGGTTGGACAAGGCCTTGAGTGACCTGTACTAGTGGGAGGTGTCCCTGCCTATGGCAGGGGATTGGAACTAGATGATCCTTGAGGTCCCTTTCAACCTTACCATTCTATGATTCTATGGTTCTATGATTCTATATATTCGGTTCCAACCATTGAATTAGTGCTCCTTAACAAAGGGAACATATTTTCTGCAGGTTTTATTACTTTACTGATTCAGCTGCAGTGTATAAGGCTATGGGCTTGACTTTTCATCTGTAACACAACCCTTGCAAGAAGTTATACTGTCACCCTAAGAAGTATTTCTTTGTTATATTTGTCCAGGGGGGGGAATTGNAAACAAAACCCCAAACCCTCATGAATTTTTAGCCAAATGTTTGTCTGTTGTTGATTATAAGAATCTGAATTCGCTGGCTGACTTAACGGCTATCGTTCCACAGGGAATAGCAAACCATGTGCCCCTTAACTAGTACTAACCTGCCAAAGTTATGTTCTTTGCTGAAAGCAATCTGGAGTGGCTAGCACACTCACTGCATCTGTTTTGCAGATTAAGAAAGAGGAACACAAAGAAAACTATTGTGCTCCTGCTTTTTTTTATTGGCATGTCATGTCATAGCCTGGAGGAGTATCACGACGGTTAAAAGCTGAGATGAAAGTGGTGGGAACCTGATAGGATTTTTTTTATTTTTTTTTTTAAAAAAAGGATTGNAAAAAAAAAAAATCTCTGTTAACTTAATTTTATAAAACTGCTGCTAAGCATCATCTGTTCTTGACAACCCAAAGAGAACAGCCCTGGAAGCTAAGCCTGCAACGTTATTCATGTGAGTGATCCTCNTGAGATGAAAGTGGTGGGAACCTGATAGGATTTTTTTTATTTTTTTTTTTAAAAAAAGGATTGTGCTAATTATAAGCCTATTAAACCAGGTACAACTGTCTGGAAAATATGGGGCTTTTAGTCTTTTCTCCAGCCTGATTTTGTACCTCCTTGAGATTCCTACAGTATGCTATATGCACATGTGCAATATAACATACTGTGTGCAGTTCTGGANCAGAATTAACCAGGTTGGAGAGGAACTTTGAGCCCACCGAGACCAACCTATCACCTAACACCTTCTAATTAACTAAACCACAGCACTAAGTGCCTCATTCATTCTCCTCTTAAACATCTCCAGGCATGGTGACTCCACAACCTCCCCGGGCAGCCCATACCAATGCCAATCACTCTTTTTTAATGTGAAGAACTTCTTCTTAACATCTAGCCCAAACCTGATCTGGCACAGATTGAGGCTGTGTCCTCTTGTTCTGTCACTGGGTGCCTGGGAGAAGAGACCAACCCCACTTGGCTACAGTCTCCCTTCAGGTAGTTGTAGAGGGCAATGAGGTCTGTCCTGAGCCTCCTCTTCTCCAGGCTGCACACCCTCAGCTCCCTCAGCCTCTTCTCATAGGGCTGTGCTCCAGCCTTGGTGCCCTTCTCTGGACATGTTCAAGCAGCTCAACCTCTTTTTTTTAAAACTGAGGAGCCCAAAACTACACACAGTACTCAAGGTGTAGCCTAACCAGTACCGGGGCAGAATGACTTCACTGATCCTGCTGGCCACACTATTCCTGATACAGGTCAGGATGCCATTGGCTTCTTGGCCACCTGGGAACACTGCTGGCTCATGTTGGCCAGTACCCCCAGGCCCTTCTCTGCCTGGCTGCTCTCCAGCCTCTGTCCCCAACCTGTAGCGTTGCCTGGGGGATCCATGGAACAGCAAAGCTCTGCTTATCTGAGAAGTGATATGTGCAGGACTGAGTGTGGGTCCCCACTCTTACAGTGGAGCAGTCTTATTGGAACAGGCACCTTAGGAAAGGCAACCATCTCTTCAGATAAAGGAGCTCTTCATAGAAATGGCTATACTGCTCCAGGGTTGCACACCTTTGGGATGCAGAGAGAGTTGGGGCTCTGCAGCCTGGAGAAGAGAAGGCCTCCAGGAGACCTTAGAATAGCCTTCCAATATCTGAAGAGGACCTACAGGAGGGCTGGGGAGGGACTATTGACAAGGTCTTGTAATGACAGGACAAGGGGCAATGGGTTTAAACTGGCAGAGGGGAGATTTAGACTGGGTGTTAGGAGGAAGTTCTTTGCAGTGAAGGTGGTGAGACACTGGCACAGGTTGCCCAGGGAGGTTGTGGCTACTCCCTCCCTGGAGGTGTTTAAGGCCAGGTTGGAGGAGGCCTTGAGTGACCTGTACTAGTGGGAGGTGTCCCTGCCTATGGCAGGGGGTTGGAACTAGATGATCCTTGAGGTCCCTTCCAACCCTACCTTTCTATGATTCTATGATTCTATACCTATCCTCATCTGATTTGCTGCATTAGCCTCGCAGTCTTCTCTGGTCTTTCTTAAACCTTCCTGCCCTGGTCTTTCATGATTTCTTTCTTGTAATTTATTCTTTCCTGTAAGTACTGTGTTTTGTTTTCAAGAAGGATATTGCAGGCCAATGTTTATTTGTACTGTTGCTGTCAATATTATCTGGTGAGCATCCTCTCTCTCAGTCAGAGACCAACATCTCAGTATATAAACACAGACATCCCATCCACCATAACAAGCCTCTTGTTATGCCTCCAAAAGCCTCCAAAAGAGTTAATAACTAAAAGCAGTAGTAGAAACAACTACTTCAGTTGGAAACTGGAGTGACTGGTTAAAGGAGCTCAAGGTTGTGCTGAGACAATATTAATGTTGATGAACTTGAATCTGTTGGTTGCTCTCAGCAACATGACTAAAGCAAATGCTCAAACCTCTCTTGTAAGCTCACAATCTTAAAAACTTAGGTAGTCTACCTATTGTTAAAGAGCATTTAGAAGCTCCCACTGGGATAAACAGCACTTCAGAAGATCCCCATCACTATGATAACCATGACTTAAGTGTGCCAAGTGCCTAAACTCTATCATACCTTAATCTAGTACTTTTTTTTAGCTCAGAGGATGTTGGAATTAGGCCTGAATTTAATAGTTTTTAAACCAAGACTTCATACAGTAATCCATGCTGGGCAATTAAACTGCTCTGGCCAGGGAGCCTCCACAAGCCCAAGAAAATAGGAAGAATGGAACTGTAAAGCAGCAGGGAGGTGGTCTAGTAAGGAAGGTAACTTGTGCCATTCCAGCATTTATCCAACTCCTGTAATCTAATGGGAATAATTTGATTTTCTTCTCACTCTAAGAGAAACAATTAAGAACTTTGATATATGGGTGGTGGAGCACAGTAATGTACTTTTCCAAGACAGATACGTACAAGGGCGTTAGGGAATGTTTCTGCTCAACAAAAAAAAAAAAGAAGAGAAAAAGAATTGTGGAGAGACACAAACAAGTGGTTATTTGACCTACTAAACAGAGGAGAAATTGTTTTCTCTGAGCCATCTATTTTTTTTTTTTCCCTTTTGGTATGTGTGTGGTTTTTCTGGTGTCTAATGATACGTTGTAGTAATTTGCCCTAATTCAAGCGTTTACTTCACTGGCCTGCCCATTTCCATGAAATGCTGGGGGAAATGAATATCTTTGAAATTTTGGTTGAATTTTGTGAATTGGCCAACAGCTTCAAAAGGCATCAGTGAGAATGAGGAGTTTGTGTCAGTACATAAGCCTGGTTTCCTTGGAAAACCTTGGAAAACAAAAAAAAGAATTCACTATCTGCAGCAGAGTGAACTCAGCCAAGGTGATTTAGAATTTGGCCTGATGTAAATGCAGTGGTGCATGGTTTATTTATTAACCACACTTCTATACAAGGTGTTTCTCCTATCCCTGGTTTCCAGCATATTTTTTTTCCAAGCTGTAAATTGGTAGCTGTAATAATTTTAAGAAAGTTTAATGAAACTTTATAGACTGGGGTGACATTTACAGGAGGCTTTGTAAATTTAAGATGAATCTTGAGTTTCCTCTAATGGAGGAAAATTAAAACACAGTGTAATCCAAGAAATCTGCAAAATCAGGGACTTGAAGTTTGTCTTGTTTTTGCATAATGTCTCAATTGTTTTGCCTGTGAGCCAGAAAGCATCAGCCTCTGATTGAAAATATTATACAGTAATGCTTCCCATGAAAAAAATAATTGCAGGGAAGTATTTAAACCCATTTTTTTATATTGGGGGAAGAGCAAGTTTAAAAATATGATCTTTGGATTGAATCAGCTGATTCAGTTTATTCTAATTAGTACTCATCACAAGTAGGAAAGAAGTGGTTTATTTTGTCTCAGAGATAGCAAATAACCCTTCTAAATACTAGGTCAGCAGGATGAATACAAATATGCCTGGCATGTGGCAATTTCCAGTGAAGTCACTCTTGTGCTGAGAGATCAGCAAAGTTTTTTCATGTTTTTAAACTGAGGCTTCATAACTACAAACCCCCCACAGCTGGACCATGCAGAACTGATAGAACTGTGATAATCTTCATAGCAGTCATGTTACAAAGGATTTAGGCAATTAACAGGTGATATATATAATTTGGGCCAACATGATCTTCATCATCACAATGTCCACTTGGAGACCAGTGCCAAGTGGCGTCCCTCAGGGGTCAGTGCTGGCACCAGTGCTGTTTAACATCTTTGTCAGTGACATGGACAGAGGAATTGAGTGCACCCTCAGCAGTTTTGCAGATAACACCAAGCTGTGTGGCACAGTCGACTTGCTAGAGGGCAGGGATCCATCCAGAGGGACCTGGACAGGNGAGGGTGGTGAGACACTGGCACAGGTTGCCCAGGGAGGTTGTGGCTGCTCCCTGCCTGGAGGTGTTCAAGGCCAGGTTGGAGGAGGCCTTGAGTGACCTGTACTAGTGGGAGGTGTCCCTGCCTATGGCAGGGGGTTGGAATTAGATGATCCTTGAGGTCCCTTCCAACCTTACCATTCTATGATTCTATGATTCTATGATTTTCTAACTGCTGTGCATGAGTTTAGAAACTTTCTAGGATAGAAGCATGACTTGCCTTCTAAAACTGGACCTGTGTCACCACATGGCTTTCATTGAAGGCTCACGTATACAACTCACACCTTCCACTCCACATTGATTATTATGTTCAATGGGGATTGTCTCCACTTAGATTATTTAAGATCCACTTAGATTATTTATGTACTAGTTCACATATAAAACTAGAAAGATATTAGAGTAGTGAATTAATTAATTTGGTGAGGGGTTAGAATTTTGCCCCATCAGGCTACAAGTTTCACAGCTTCTTGGATATCCTTATTTAAGCAATTTACACCTTGCACTGCAAATTGAATAGCTACTGAATAACAGAACTGACTGGGAACAGAAGTACCATGGGTGTAAGTCTGCATGAAGGAGAGTATCAGTTTTGCTCTTTGTGAACTTGCTTGGGTCAGAATAACTTAGCTTGCTGCTAAGCCTGAAGTGCTCTCAATGTTACATTTACACACTGTTTAGGGACTGAAACCTAAGTCAGCTTTTATAACATGAGTGGTTTTCATAACCATTGTTTATCCCAGGGCTGCTTCTACTTCATTGCAGACTCTGTTGTTGGTGTGCTTTGTTCTTTGTCTATCTGTAAGGGAACAAATCCATTCCAGCAGCACCCTGAGCCTTCTCCAGCTGGTTGCCTATGGTTGTAGCTAACATCACTCACCCCACTGGGTTGTGGCTCCCTTCTCAGCTGCCCTTCTTCCAGTTCCCTCCAAAGTTTGATGCCAAACTACCTGACACAACGTACGCTGGCTAAATTAACTGGAGTAACTTCAGGTATGTTATCCCAACTGAAAAATTGATTTACAAAACACTATGTTATAGAGGGTCAGAGAAGGTCTTAAAAGAAAGAAGAAAGATTTTTCTATGTGCCTGTGAGGAAAATCATAGAATGGTAAGGTTGGAAGGGACCTCAAGGATCATCTAGTTCCAACCCCCTGCCATAGGCAGGGACACCTCCCACTAGCACAGGTCAAGGCCTCCTCCAACCTGGTCTTGAACACCTCCAGGGAAGGAGCAGCCACAACCTCCCTGGGCAACCTGTGCCAGTGTCTCACCACCCTCACTGGAAAGAACTTCCTCCTAACATCCAGTCTAAATCTTCCTTCTGCCAGTTTAAACCCATTGCCCCTTGTCCTGTCATTACAAGACCTTGTAAAATCAGGAGGAAACATAAAGGAATCATTTGTTTTTACACAAAATAATGAAAATGTCACCTGCCACTTGGAAGTACAGTTGTAATTGTGTATTGAACTGCGTGATGTGCAGTGCAAGTGAAAATTTGTATTGCCTGGCCTGATAAAGCCTAGAAAGGCTGTGGGCTGAAGGATTCCAATTTCACTTCAAGAGGCATGGATCCTGCAGACACCTCATTGCCTTGCATTACACAATTGTCCAGAGACAGATGCTCGAAGACAAGCATTATGCTGCAGGGGGGATAATGAATATGCTGTCACATGTTTTCATCTGCCTTAACCCTTGGGCCATAGCTATAAGGTTGCAGGCATGTTTTGCACAGAATTTTAGGCTGTTTTGTTTGCTTTTAGGCTTTTTGTTCACCTTTGTATTCTTACGAGTTTATTGTATGAGGACTTTAGACAAGGTAAAAAAAGAACCCAACAAAACCCCAGAGGAGCTGTAGCTAAAATCTATTAAAAAGACCAATCAATGTGATTGTGATGGTTTGGGAGTTCCCTGCTCCCCCACACTTTATAAAATCACCCAGACTAGGCTCAGCCTGGAAGTTAAGGACTGAAGCTCTATTTACAGCTCAGCACAATATACAAGCAGAGATATACACAATAGACAGGAATAGTTACAGAAATATACAAGTTAAAGGGAATACAGAAACACAATCCCCCTCCCAGAAATCAGAGTCCCCAGGAGGGGCTCCCAACCACCCTTCCACCTTCTCCCCACCCCTCTACCTTACCCCAGAGTCTGTCTTACCTGCAAGGTGAGTTTGGAGCATCAATCAGGGGATTTAGAAGCAGAGTGGTTAGTTAGGTTACATAGCAGAGAGGGGAAGACACACTGGCTCCCAGAGAGACCAAGAGACCCTGTGTGTTATCTATGTTTGTGTTCTTGTTCTTNCTCTTGTTCTGGTGCTGGTTGCTTGAGAGAAGAAAGCAACCTCCTGCTGGCCACAACCACCCTTCAGGTAGTTGTAGACAGCAAGAAGGTCTCCCCTGAGCCTCCTCTTCACCAGGCTAAACAATCCCAGCTCCCTCAGCCTCTCCTCACAGGGCTTGTGCTCGAGGCCTCTCACCAGCCTCGTTGCCCTTCTCTGGACATGTTCAAGCACCTCAATGCCCTTCTTAAATTGAGGGGCCCAGAACTGGACACAGTACTCAAGGTGTGGCCTAACCAGTGCAGAGTACAGGGGGAGAATGACCTCCCTGCTGCTGCTGGCCACACTATTCCTGATGCAGGCCAGGATGCCATTGGCCTTCTTGGCCACCTGGGCACACTGCTGGCTCATGTTTAGGCGGGTGTCAGTCAGCACCCCAAGATCCCTTTCTGTTTGGCTGCTCTCCATCTTGTCCTGCTAAAGAGGACAGGACTTCAATAGTTTAAGCCTGAATAGGGGGAGGAACTAATTCCATTGCGAGTAGCCTATTGCACATGCTTTATTATTTCTGTTAGTGCAAAAGTATAGCTGTGCTGTACTTATTGTGTCTCCCCTGGGAATGTCACACAGCAAAGAGAAAATGTAAGTGAACTATATCCAAAACAATGGGGGTAGACCACTAAAGGATGTACTGGTGTGTGAAAAACAGAAGAACTCATGAGAGGCACAGTGTTTGTTAACAGCAGGCTGCAGCTTCTCAGGATGAATTCCAACAAGTTCAGAAAAGAAAAATCAAGTTCAATTACAAACAAGTACTAAGAAGATAACAACACTGGTCTTGTGATTTTTGGCTTCTTCCCTTTCCTTTTTCTGCCTCTTTTTTTTTTCCATTATCAGATATGTTTGTGGTCGTTGTCCAGCAATTCATTCTTCACATCTGTTCATTGTTCATTTGCTCGCTTATTGATTCCCCATTCAGTTGTCTTCCCTTTTTCTCTTAACACTCCTTTATATTTTTTTTTTCTCTGTTTTTCCCTCAGTTTTTTATTGTGCCTCACTTTGGTTGCCTTTCTGTCTCTGTATCACTTCTTTCTTTTTTTCTAGGCTTGGTTCTGCTCTCTCCATTATTTTCTTGCATGCCAACTGAAGGCAGAATTTCAGCTGTGATAAATTGCCATAGTAGTCCTTCATCTTACAGGATTCTTTGCCTACTCTTCCTGAGAAGTCAGGTTTTTGAGTTCCTTAGAAACATCAAGGAGATTTGTTCAGCCACCCCACAGGAAAGTGTCATTCTTGAATCCACTAGAAATCCAGCTTCTCGTGCTCACAAAGTGTGCCTCCTACTTCATGAGATTATGAATCACTATTTTGCAAAGAATAATTAAGGAGGCTGCAATTATTTGACAGACTCTTCAGATAAATCTGCAATTGTAGTGTGACTTCAGCTGTTTTCAAATGCAAGGAGCCAGGCTATCTGCTTTTCTCACCTAATTTTCCTGTTATCTCCCTCCTGACCACCCAAATGCCAGAGGATCTGGCTCAGAAGGAAATCTGTTTATGAAAAATGCCTCACTATTTAGTGGAGCTCTCACTGTGATGTGAGAAGTGGTGACTTTAGGATCCAACGCACAGCCAGCATGTACTGATTCTACCCCATGTTTCAGAGAAAGAGATTCAAGCAGTGAGTAGTTTGCACTTGTTTCTTGTTCTGTGTAAGATTAGCAGCATGAATTCTGATAAATTTGTGGCAATATTTTAATTGCACATTTTGATTTGCCAAATTCTATAGTAGTTTCCAACTGAACAAAAATGCTTAGTAATTCAGGAGGTATTGTCATTTAAGTGTTAGCTATGCAGCCTAACCTTGTTGATTAGGAGGTCTCTGAGGGTCTATAGAGAAGCAATTCTGTCTTTGGCTGTGTCCAGATACCTTTTGAAACAGTCTCTTTTTTCCTACAAATTGGACAGTCAATTTAAGTAACTTGGTCTATAACACAGATGCTTTTTTCCCAAATGAGGTAAGATGAATCTCAGTCTCCTCAAGCTGTCTGCAGGGCTACTTTCTGCTCACCTGAGACAGGTTCATAGAATCATAGAATGGTAAGGTTGGAAGGGATCTCAAGGATCATCTAGTTCCAACCCCCTGCCATAGGCAGGGACATCTCCCACTAGTACAGGTCACTCAAGGCCTCATCCAACCTGGCCTTGAACACCTCCAGGGAGGGAGCAGCCACATCCTCCCTGGGCAACCTGTGCCAGTGCCTCACCACCCTCACTGCAAAGAACTTCCTCCTAACATCCAGTCTAAATCTCCCCTCTGCCAGTTTAAACCCATTGCCCCTTGTCCTGTCATTGCAAGACCTTATCAATAGTCCCTCCCCAGCCTTCCTGTAGGCCCCCTTCAGATATTGGAAGGCTACTATAAGGTCATTTCTATGGCATGTGAAGTGATGCCTATGCACAGACTGAATTGGTTATACAAATGAAGCTCAACACGAGCCACCAGTGTGCACTTGCAGCGCAGAAAGCCAACTGTATCCTGGGCTGCACCAAAAGAAATGTGGCCAGCAGGTGTAGGGAGACAACTCTTACTCTCTATTCCACTCTGGTGAGACCTCAGCTGGAGTACTGTGTTCAGTTCTGGAGCCCCTATTGCAAGAACGATTTGGACATGTCCAGAGAAGGATGATCAGAGGGCTGGAGCCCCTCTCCTGCAGTAGCTCTGTGAGGGGATTTGCATGTAACATAAGCCATTTCAGAGCCAAGTCACTGGTTCACACATAGCCCAGGGCTGTAATGACCAAATCTTGTTACTGGCTGCTCTGGGATTACACTTGCTGGGCCTCCATCCAGCTCCCATGGGAAAGTGCTGGCAAACGGAGCCAAGGAAGGCTACAAGGATGGACAGCACATCCCTGCCTGCAGCTGGGTGCTGGAGCATCCTGGGGTGCCCAGCTACTGTACCCAGCCAGTGGGGAAGGGGCTACAGCCCCTGCACAGACAGTAGCAATGTGATGTCCTCTTTCCTTTCTCAGTGCAGCCATGGGGATTTCTGGTGCTCTCTCACAGACTGAGAGAGTTGGGGCTGTTCAGTCTGGAGAAAAGAAGGCTCCCAGGAGACCTCCTTGTGGCTTTCCAGTATCTGAAGAGGGTCTGCAAGAAAGCTGATGAGGGACTTTTTAGGATGTCAGGTAGTGATAGGACTAGGGGGAATGGAGCAAAATTAGAAGTGGGTAGATTCAGATTGGATGTTAGGAAGAAGTTCTTCACCACAAGGGTGGTGAGACTGGAACAGGTTGCCCAGGAAGGTGGTGGAAGCCCCATCCCTGGAGATCTTTAAGGCCAGACTGGATGTGGCTCTGAGCAACCTGCTCTAGTGTGAGGTGTCCTTGCCCATGGCAGGGGTATTGGAACTAGATGATCCTTGAGGTCCCTTCCAGTCCTGACAATTCTATGATTCTATAACTCTTAAGTTGACAACAGAGTTGTAGCTACTATAGTAATATAAACTTAAAATTGTTCTTCAGAAAAAAACCCAAAAAAACCCAAAAAACCAAAAACTTATTTCAGAACTCAGGAGAAGTGAGCTATGTACAGGTGGATGCTGAAGAAAATCAGGCAAAACCACACAAAACTCTAATATAAGCTAATTAACATGCTGTGCATACCTTTAATGTGGCTTTCAGTCCTTGCAGTTTTGCTCTACTTTCCAGTGCTTTCCTGTCTCATAGTTATATTTAAAAAAATACATAATTAATGAAGTCACTGTTGATATCAACTGAATTTTGAGTCCATTGTCCTTCAGTATTATGGGTACCCTTTTCTAGGCCATTTCCTTGAAGGAATTTTTATGGGGCTAAGTAATAGCTCTGCTGGCAGGTCAGGTTTTGTATGGTACCAAAGCTATAGGAATGCTCATTGCCTTTTTTTACTGACCTCAAACTGTTCCCAGAGGCATTGAGTAGGTCTGAAAAAACCTTCAATCTGGATAAGGCTTTTCAATAAAATCAAAGCCAGCTTAGCAAGGTGTTACATTAGAAAGTAATTGTTCTGTGCAGTGTGGACAATAAATTTCTTCGTATTTCGTTCACAGCAACTTAAAGTTAATGGCACATTGAACAATGGTGAATTCACATAATGATATCACCAAACTGGCTTTCTTGCAATTAATCACACACTTTCCCAAACACATTTCAATGTAACTATAGTGGAAGGTTTGGAAACTTTCTGGACATTGTCTGACAAGCCATTCTACTGACACATACACCAGGCTCCTGGCCAGCGTCCCACCTAGGGAGGCAGGAGGTGCCAAATCAGCAGGTATTGGGACTGTGCTGTGCAAATGGCTTTGGGTAGCTCCCTGGGATGATGAGGTTGTGCTGCTTTCAATGGATTCCTCTCCACTGCAAGGACTTATTCCTTCTGATTTTGCAACACCGTATGCTTCGGCAAGCATATAAGCGCTAAGCTGCACTCTGCCTTTACAGTCTGGGAGTCCTCTTTAAATGAGATGGGTTTAAGAGGTGTGATTTACAGCAGACTCTAAGGCAATAGCCTCCATTCACTCAGTGTTCCTCTCCACATCTGTGTCCATGATCAATAAGAGGAGGCATGTCTGCTTACTCAAGGCTCAGCTGCCTTTGAAGCCTAAACTAGTTTTCTCGATGATTTCTGTATCAGAGAGATCTCAGGCACTGAGATGAATTAAGTGGCACTCAAGCGGGTGGAGGAGTGATGCTGGTGTGTACAAACTAACAAAGCCTTGGTACAGGAACACTGCTTGCCTGAAACTAAAATGCCCTTGGGCTTCAATCTGTCTTCAAAAGAATCATCTGCAATAGGAATCTGAACACAGACTTGAATTTTGCTTTCCCATAATCTAGCATGGGAGAGGATGTGCAGCTTTCAGGGCTTCCCTAGGAGAACAGAGGGCCTCCCTGGAGGGAAGGCTCATTGCCATGATCCAAAACATTTTCATCTGATTCCTCCCTCCATCTTTAGTGACTGCTCATTGTACAGACCAAATACATGTAAATGATTATTAATTTTGCATCATTTGTAACAATTAACAAGCAAAAGGTCACATGAGTGTCTTTATGCGTGTAAGTTAAATTCTATCTGCTGTCACCAGGAAAGCAAAGTGTCCTTAATACTGGTGCCATGCACCATCCTCTTGGCTCAGTCTCTTTGACACAGATTGCTTTATCAAGATTAAGCTTTATCTACATTTGTTTTGTATGCAGAAAGCAAGAGACATTGCCCTGTAACTGCAGATTTCCTCTTGATTTTACTGTATTGGACTTCTCACATATAGTTGGTGAATGATAGCTTCTGTCATTGCTGATAAAACTTATTCTTTGGAAATNCTGGAGACTTTCAAAACCTGCCTGGATGCATTCCTGAGTGAACTACCCTAGAGGATCCTGCTTTGGCAGGGGGATTGGACTCAATGATCTCTGGAGGTCCTTCCCATCCTCTAAGGTTCTGTGATTCTGTAAAGGGTTTACATTTTTTTTTCCATTCTAGACCCTGAGCAAGTGTACATAGGCTTGGTTACTAGCTAATTTCTAAAAGCTTTTGACTTGTAGCTGAATCACAGGTTCTAGACTCTAGGTTCTGCTCCTCCTTGTGCCTTTATCCTTGCAGTAGTGGAGGTATGCCTGTGTAACTCAGAGCAGAATCTGGCCTCACAGATGGGCATAACTGCATTATAAATTAGAACATCATACAATATGTAATGATAAAAAATGCACTATTAGGAGACCAGAACAGACAATGTTGCCAAACTTGTAATAATTTACCATCTGCCTGGTGACCTCAGGCTTCTTTGCAGCAAATTTAAACAAACAAACAAAAAAATTAACCCCTGAGATTGTATATTTGATGCTAAGCACTGGACTGCTATAGAATCATAGAATGGTAAGGTTGGAAGGGACCTCAAGGATCATCTAGTTCCAACTCCCTGCCATAGGCAAGGACACCTCCCATTAGGACAGGTCACTCAAGACCTCCTCCAACCTGGCCTTGAATACCTCCAGGGAGGGAGCAACCACAACCTCCTTGGGCAACCTGTGCCAGTGTCTCACCACCCTCACTGGAAAGAACTTGCTCCTGACATCCAGTCTAAATCTCTCCTCTTCCAGTTTAAACCCATTGCCCCTTGTCCTGTCATTGCAAGACCTTGTAAATAGTCTCTCCCCAGTCTTCCTGTAGGCCCCCTTCAGATATTGGAAGGCTACTCTAAGGTCTCCTGGAAGCCTTCTCTTCTCTAGGCAATATTTGCATAGAAGTGCTTATGTGGAGCTAGCTGTAAGGTGATGGACATCTGAGCCTTGCTTTATAGATATCAAGAAAATATTTTTTTGTGGTGCCTGCATTCCATGATGAATAAGGGATAAGGACAGCCTTCCAGCACTAAAGTTTTCTTTGAGGTCTTTTCCTTACCCACTGACCAGTCCTGCTGGGAAAGGGAGGATGCCATTAAGAGAAGGACAGACTTCAAAACAGTGAGACTAATCTCATGAAAGCACCCATTTGTGGTGTTCACGCTTTGAATGCTGACCTGATTTAGTCTGTAAGGATGTTCCATGACAGCCCAGAGCATAAATGTAGAGCAGAGCTTCTATCCATGTGTTAACTTGGGATGGAGTTATCCCATCTCCTTTACAGGTGAGTTCTGTGGTGGATAGAGACCTACCTTTCTCATCACTGCTTTGTTGTTCGTGGTCTATTCAACTGATCATAACAGCCTCTTTGGTGTAAGAGAAAAAGATTTGTGAACTCTTTAAAGTAGACTTGTGTTCTCTGAAAAACAGAATTTCTGAGGGAGATGAAAGAATTATGAAGAATTGCTCTGGAAAAAACAAGCCAACAAAACAGCCCCAGCATTGCAGGTGGCCTGGCTGCAGCTCTGTATGCACTCCCAGCAATCCCCTGTAAGACCAAAGCAACTGCTGAGTTACATCCCAGTGCTACAGCAGGAGCCAGGGAGTTTCCAAAGGTAAGAATCATTATTTTCTGTGAAAGCTTTATGTGTTCCTCACTTAGGAAATGAGGACTATGCATTTTCAGTGGCCTGTTCCAGGTTCCTGCTTCTAATCTTCTCTGGAGTTAGGACTGTGTGTGCATGCAGGAGAAAGGAAAAAAGAGAAAAGAAAGTTAGAGAAGATGTTATGAAGGGTCCAGTGGGAGACATTTTGCTGACCCTGAAGTGTTCTATGACTAAGAGAAGTCTTCTCTGCATCTTATCTGCCTAATGAGATATTTCTCAGAGTGAAACACAAAGTACCCTGGGTTTGGGTTTGGTGGCCTGCGAGTGTGAGCAGCTGTGTGCTGTTACAGGTCAGGGACTTATTAGACTGGATGTGGGCTGGAACAGGGATAAATCAGAAACACGTTTCAGGCTGGTTCACAGGCAGCTGGGGGGATACACAGAATTGTATTTTCTGTCAAACTGAACAGGCTGTTAGCTCCAAATAACTGATTTTATATGTTTGTTTAGTTATTTATAGACATACATACATACATACATATATATATATTATATATATATACATACATACGTACATATATATGTTATATATATAATACACACACACACATATACTTACATATACATATTACATTACGTATACATATATATAATATATAATCATATTTTCTGTCAAACTGAATGGGCTGTTAGCTCCAAATAACTGCTTTTATATCTTTGTTTATTTATATACATACATACATACATACATATATA
>WBNM01031694.1:0-10864 GCA_013399055.1 Ramphastos sulfuratus | reverse complement strand
AGTTCCTTCCTTCCTTCCAAATTCCTTCCAAGATCCTTCTCAGTTCTGAGGACCTTCCTTCCAAGTTCCTTCCTTCCAGGTTCCAATTTCCTTCCTTCTCAGTTCCTTCCTTCTGAGTTTCTTCCCAGTTCCTTCCTTCTGAGTTCCAAGTTCCTTCCTTCCTTCCTTCCTTCTTTCCTTCCTTCCTTCCTTCCTTCCTTCCTTCCTTCCTTCCTTCCAAGTTCTGAGTTCCGACTTCCGAGTTCTGAGTTCCTTCCTTCCTGGTTCCTTCTGAGTTCCGAGTTCCTTCCAAGTTCCTTTCCTCCTTTTTAAAATACTTCTTTTTAACAGGGAAGCACAACAAACTCCTTGGAAGTATTCTAGACAGTTTAAAAGTCAGTTTCTTGGTCTCTGCACATACAGCTCTTACACAGAAGCTTTGCAAGTAAGTGATCAAGCCAAGAACTGATTTATATGTTTAGCCACCTTGGCTAGACATTGGCAGCAGCAGCAGCTAATTGGACATGGCAAGGGTCTGACAAATCCTATAGAGAGCTCATCTGCCTACTAAAATCAACACAAATTATTGTGTAATCAAATAATGGAATTGCCACTTGAAATGAATCCCACTCTGGCATGTACTATTTGTCCGACTCTGTACTCCCAATGATTTAGAACCTTTCCTCTCCTGAGGAAAAAAAGCTTTTTGACAAAAGCTTTTACAGGTAATTCAGGCCAAGGCACAGAAACGCAGACAAATTAATTACTTAGCTCGTGGAACAGGTCCTCAAGCACTGCCTATGTGCACTTTCTTACCCTGTGAGAAGTGGGAGTGTTTTCCTGTCTCTCAGTGGAGATGGGACCAGCTTGCCTGTGCTGGCTGTGGGAAAGGTTTGGCATGGGTGTGTGTGCCTTGGTCAGAGAGCAGCTGACTGGCTGGGAAAGCAGTCCCTGCTTTACATTTTGGTAACTATTCCTGTGCACCTCCCTCTATTGTTTTGGTTTTTTGTTTTTTTTTATTATTGGGGGGATCACGCTTTTCTTAGGTTCCTATTCCTTTTCTCCACTTAGAGTTCATATAGCTGGGATTCATTTCTTGGTCAGCTGTGAAGATCTGCTGCTGGGCTGAGCCTTCTCTCCTTCCACTCCCTCTCCTCTTCACCAGCACCTCATCTGTTTTGACATCCTCAGCCTCTTCTGTTTCTCCTGTGTCCTAGGCAGCTGAATTCTCTTGGCTTCCTTCCCACTCAGACTACTGATTGCTGCCTTCCTCATCTCCCCAGCAGTGCAGTGCTGTTGTTTGCTCTCCTTTGCTGCTTTCCTAGAAAAGATGGTGATGTCTGAGGGAGCATAGAATCATAGAATGGTAAGGTTGGAAGGGACCTCAAGGATCATCTAGTTCCAACCCCCTGCCATAGGCAGGGACACCTCCCACTAGTACAGGTTACTCAAGGTCTCCTCCAACCTGGCCTTGAACACCTCCAGGGAGGGAGCAGCCACAACCTCCCTGGGCAACCTGTGCCAGTGTCTCACCACCCTCACTGCAAAGAACTTCCTCCTAACATCCAGTCTAAATCTCCCCTCTGCCTGTTCAAACCCATTGCCCCTTGTCCTGGCATTACAAGACCTTGTCAATAGTCCCTCCCCAGCCTTCCTGTAGGCCCCCTTCAGATACTGGAAGGCTACTCTAAGGTCTCCTGGAAGCCTTCTCTTCTCCAGGCTGCAGAGCCCCAAGTCTCTCAGTCTGTCCTCATAGCAGAGCTGCTGCAGCCCTCTGAGCATCTTCATGGCCTCCTCTGGACCCGCTCCAACAGTTCCATGTCCTTCCTGGGCTGGGACATCCTAACACAGCCTGGACCCTGTGCAGTGTCACTCCATCTTAGTACCTTCCAGCTGTGCTGCTGTGGCATCAGGAAAACCCATACATCACTCCATCTTCCTCCTGTGTTCAGCAGCTGTTTTCTGACAGAAAAGCAGCAGCTTTCTCTCTGCTGTAAGGCCACAGAACTATCAATAACTGTTTTATAGTTTTGCTGCCCTTGTTGTTAACAGAGAAGTGTTAAGTGTCTGTGTATTCTTACTTGGCTACTGGCCACCCTTTCAGTTTCTAGTTCTATTTTTCTTTTGACATTTGGAGCTGCTCATTGTAAAAACAGACCAGGTATGTTGCAAGCTTCAGGATAGCCTTAAATCTTATTGTGACTTCTAGGGTATTCCAGGCTTTGCTAATGGATTTCTTGTTTCTTTCCATTGCAGCTGATTCTTTCTAGTCTGACTCTGCCAGTTGCCAGTCAGTCCTGTGCAGCTCTCCAGCTTTGACAGTGATTTGTTAGGTGTTCTTTGCAAAGGACTGAGAGAGAAGAAGGAATGGGGACAACAAGAGGGACATGCAGGGTGAAAGGGACAGGCAGGAGAACCAGAAGTAGGTGGGTGGCAGGGAAATTGCCACTGACAGTAGCTGTCTCATAGGAGAGGAAGTATTTTGCTTGATTGTTCATCTATGTTTCCTGATGTTTCAGAGATGTCAGTGGATATTTTCTCATGGTGATACTGTGGTAAGTGGGGTTATATATGGCTGAGAGAGTGGAGAGGCAACCAACTTTTGAAGTCAAGACAATCAACTCTGAGAGGAAAAAAAAAGCCTCTATGCTTATTATCTATTGAGGTGTGTGCTGATTGGAGGCTAATTGGAATTAGAGCATTGGTTGTAAAAAGAAAATAATGATGAAGTCTGTATCATTCATTGGTTTGCTGAAAGGGATAGAAAGCCAAAATGTCAACAATTTGTCCCACTCTGGTCTGGGATGCTGGATCTATTTGCTTCCTTTCGCTTCTCTAATATCACAGTATCACAGTATCACTAAGGTTGGAAGAGACCTCAAAGATCATCAAGTCCAACCCATTACCACAGACCTCAAGACTAGACCATGGCACCAAGTGCCACGTCCAAACATGCCTTGAACACCGCCAGGGACGGTGACTCCACCACCTCCCTGGGCGGCCCATTCCCGTGGGGAATGACTCTCTCAGTGAAGAACTTTCTCCTCACCTCCAGCTTAAACTTCCCCTGGTGCAGCTTGAGACTGTGTCCTCTTGTTCTGGTGCTGGTAATATCTCTCCTCTAATCTTGGCTAACAGAAAACTATGTAAGCTTTGCTACTTGTTTCGTTTGTCTGTCTGAGAAAATAGAGGGAGAAAGAGGAGGGGTAGCTTCGAGCCTCTCCTGGGCAGTTTCTTTGTCCAGGAGGGAGTTTGGATTTCTGTATTATTTCTTATCTGTATATAATTGTAAATGCTTGTAAATCTGTTGTGTATATATGCTTGTAAATTTAGCTTTACTGTAAATATAGCTTCATCTTACTTCCAAGCCATCTGAGCTAGTCTGGTAAATTCCAATAGTGTGTGTGGGGAAGGTCCCCAACCTACCACAAGGTGGATATAGAACTAAATTGACCAATCCAGCCTTAGAGCTATTTGAAACTCTCAGGTGGAACTAGGGGATTCTTCTGCTGAGAGTGTGGCTGGTATGACATGATTGGAGGGGCCATTGGGAATGGCTGGAATAACTCTGTTTTGTTTAAGAAAATTCTAGGCAATTTATGAACCTTTCAGCAACAAGAAGGCCTGTTCACAGCCTTATGAGGACAGATGTTTTCAAAAGCTTGGAGGTAACTCTGGACTGGAGACCATGGAGACTGTGACATGTCCAGTTGGCCATGGTTTCCACTACCGTTTCCCAGGCTGTTGTCAAGGTACTCAGGGAGAGGAAGGTTTTAAGGAGGTGTGATGGTTTGGGAGTTCCCTGCCCCCCCACACTTTGTAAAATCACCCAGACTAGACTCAGCCAGCTGGAAGTTAAGGACTGAAGCTCTATTTACAGCTTAGCACAATGTACAAGCAGATATATACACAATAGACAGGAATAGTTACAGAAATATACAAGTTAAAGGTAATACAGAAACACAACAGCCCTCCCAGAAATCAGAGTCCCCAGGAGGGGCTCCCAACCACCCTTCCACCTTCTCCCCACCTCTATACCTTACCCCAGGGTTTGCCTTATGCACAAGGTGAGTTTGGAGGATCAGCCAGGGGGGTTAGAAGCAGAGTGCTTAGTTAGGTTATTCAGCAGAGAAGAGAGGACCCACTGGCTCCCAGAGAGAGACCGAGAGACTGTCTTATCTATGTTTGTGTTCTTGTTCTTATCCATCTCAGCAAACCTATGAGTGAAGTAGACATCACCACTGTTTTCCTTTCACAGCCTATAATCTAATTTTCTCCATTAAAATATTCCAATTAGCCTCAATCCAGCACAGTAGAAGACAATCAGGTTGTGTTGGTGAGATGCTAACCCCCTCTCCCGTATCCTAGATATGTTTTAAGCTCCAAAAACTTCATTTTCACCTCAAAAGTGATATTGGAAAACTACTCTGCTGTGGAGTTTCCATAAGACTGTAGGTGTCTGGTGAGCCACCTTGTGAAATCAACAGAAGAAATGATCCATTACTGCATTGCTTACAACACTGTCCACTTTCTTGTTTTGTATCCATTGTACAGGAAACCTGTGGCAACTAAAGACTGGCTCTGGCAATTGCCTCATACTGAAGTGGGCTGAGTCAAACTGCCCCAAACACTGCTGTGGAGGGGCTACAAGGATGCTTCAGCTGCTCCCACTAGAAGGGGTTAGATGAAGCAGCACTAAGTTTTCAGCTTGTGAATAATTTAGAGTCTCATTGCATTATCTGGTTGTCTAGCTGGTCTGGCAGATAAGCAGGAAACTGAGTAGTGACACTTCATTTATGCATAAAGTATTTGTTCACCTTTCCCACTCTCACAGCACAGAAGATAACAAGCACTATAATACCTCACCTAAAACTGTCCATTCTTAGAGGCAGAGAGATATTTCTGCTTATGCTGCTATGCAAAATCTCTCACAGGACATAAAAGTTTGCTCTTACCAGCAAGATTTACTATGCAAAAACCCCAAATGTTATTGCTTGCAACAAGCTAAGCTTTTTACTCTTACCCTTAAATTTCTGCTAGTTATTCTGGGTCTTTGTTAATGAGACATGGTGAGAATTTCAGTGGTGTTTAATGTGCTCATTTGCCACTAAGTACACATGAATGTGGGCATCTCATGGCTTTTAAAGTTCAGCCTTTAAAGGAGCATGTGTGCAAATAAATGCCTGCAGAGATAAACAGGGAAAAAGGATGTGAAAAGTCACCTGCCTTCTCTTCTCAAGATCTGTGTGTGGTGGAAGTGTAGGTCTCTCAGAAATTATCAGTACCTGGAAATCTCACTCAAGATATCAATTAGATGCCTTTCCTGACCTCTCCTGTTCCAAAATTAGATGCACTGGACTGTTGCAGTGCTGGTGAATGTGATAAATCCATGCGTCACTCTGACTAATTCTTCAGCCAGAAGGACGAAGGGACTCTAGAATGGAAGCCTTTCTAAACATGAGTCACCCAGAGACAGTGGTGATTTTCTGCTCATGCAGTGCAGGATCTACTCTCTGCTAGAAAACACAAGTATGCAAACCAGAGATGTATCTCTGTAAGAAGTGATTTTTGCCAGATCTAAAGGCAGGAGCAGGGAGGTCATTCTCCCCCTGTACTCTACACTGGTCAGGCCACACCTTGAGTACTGTGTCCAGTTCTGGGCCCCTCAATTTAAGAAGGACATTGAGGTGCTTGAGCATGTCCAGAGAAGGGCAACGAGGCTGGTGAGAGGCCTCGAGCACAAGCCCTATGAGGAGAGGCTGAGGGAGCTGGGATTGTTTAGCCTGGTGAAGAGGAGGCTCAGGGGAGACCTTCTTGCTGTCTACAACTACCTGAAGGGTGCTTGTGGCCAGCAGGAGGTTGCTTTCTTCTCTCAGGCAACCAGCACCAGAACAAGAGGACACAGTCTCAAGCTGTGCCAGGGGAAGTTTAGGCTGGAGGTGAGGAGAAAGTTCTTCACTGAGAGAGTCATTCCCCACTGGAATGGGCTGCCCAGGGAGGTGGTGGAGTCACCGTCCCTGGAGGTGTTCAAGGCACGTTTGGACGTGGCACTTGGTGCCATGGTCTAGTCTTGAGGTCTGTGGTAATGGGTTGGACTTGATGATCTTTGAGGTCTCTTCCAACCTTGGTGATACTGTGATACTGTGATACTGTGATACTGTGATACCAATGCATTTTGGTCATGCTCTTTGTCCTGCTGGAAGCTGGGAAGAGCCAGTGAAGACCCAGGTGGGAAAGGCTCTTGACTTCTGAGCTCATTCACAGCTCAGGGCAATTTGTAAGAGGCAATGCACCAAGCAGCTGCTAGCTGAGTGATATTTGTTCTTTGGTCCAGTGCATTAGCATAGTCCTTTGTGTAAAGAACAGGTTACCTCACAATTTAGAGCTGTGCAGACTATCCAACCTGCTGTAGCTGAAGTGGCAGGTAGACCATACTGAGACCAAGATATTTTGTGTTAAAATTCATTTATATGAGTTGCCTGTCATAAGAATAAATTATCTCTGATCAGATCCTGAAGTCCTCTCCCAGTTTGTTTTTGTTCAGCTTCTAGTGAGGCAAAACTGCTGTTGAAGCCAAGATAATTTCCTTCTCTCAGTGGAAAACAGCAATGATGTCAGGATTTGGGCTGGTAAAATAATTATAATTTTCTGCATTTTGCAAGCTCTGTTTATATGATGATCTCAATCTAGATAAAAAGATGTTAATCAGGCTTCAGTACCTGTGTGTGAGGTAGATGGCAAGCAGAGAGTTTTTGCAAGCTGAGGCAGAAGGAAGCTAAGGCCTGGGTCTGTGGTCATGCTGTATGCTGACAATTTTTGCAAATGGCTGCTCTGTTGGCCTCAACTGACTCAGTGTTGACAAGCCAAGGAGGGACTTTTTAGCATGTCCAGTAGTGAAAGGGCTAGGGGGAATGGAGCAAAATTAGAAGTGGGTAGGCTCAGATTGGATGTCNATATATATATATGTATATATAATGTTTTAATGCTTATATATAAAATGGTGGCTAAGCACATTCTTACACAGATGGATTTTAGAGAGAAATTTAATGATTCAAAGGGTCTATTTTTGCTAAAAGCAGCTAAATGGTGCCCCTGCCCTACATTAAACTGTGGTGTGATCAAAGAGGGCAAATGCCAAGGACTTGTGGGTTTTCAGCTCTCAAATAAATATTGGTCAACCTCATAAAAAAAGATCATGAGAACATTGAGTGGATTTTTCCTTCCTTGTTTGTTTGTGTTCAATATGCTTTACAGGTAAAGGGTGTATTGCTGCTGCTCCTTCTCAGAGCATTCAGCTCTGAATGCCACTTGACCTCAAACCCAGTTAATTTATGTTGGAATGCTCAATCACAAAATGGTTTATGGGCTGGCAGATAGAGTGCCCTGGCAGATCAGCCATGAAGCTGCAAAGTTCCATACCCAGATGAAGCTTTTTTTCTTTTAAATTCAGCACTGTTATTTTTAAATACAGTGCAATTGCAAAACAAATTGGCAGGTACTTACGAACTGAATACTGCCTGGGGCTCTGTCTTTTCATTTTGCTGACCAGTGTGCCTGGTCTTCAATTTAGAAAAAACACCCAGTAGTTTAAAAAATCCTGGTGAAACCTTGTGAGGCAGAGCTGACCACATTGTTCATGCAGAGGGAGATGCTTGCTTTGACTTGTCGATCCTTATAAATTGGTTAGCTTCATGGTGGAGGGCAACATTTAAGAATAAAAGCACTCCAAAATGTCTGTTACAGCAAACACCTGAGCATGAACCTTCTTTGTGAAGTTTCAATGGCCTACCTCAGGTCTTCTGTGAAGCTCAAAGGAATTTTTTTAATGTTAAACTGGAAGAGCTCTATTGAGATGCTGTGTGATGGTTTGGGAGTTCCCTGCCCCCCCCCCCGCTTTGTAAATCCCCCAGACTAGAACTCAGCCAGCTGGAAGTTAAGGACTGAAGCTCTGTTTACAGCTTAGCACAATATACAAGCAGAGATATACACAATAGACAGGAATAGTTACAGAAATATACAAGTTAAAGGTAATACAGAAACACAATCCCCATCCCAGAAATCAGAGACCCCAGAAGGGGCTCCCAACCACCCTTCCACCTTCTCCCCACCCCTATACCTTACCCCAAGGTTTGCCTTACATGCAAGGTGAGTTTGGAGGATCAGCCAGGGGGGTTAGAAGAAAAAGGAGTTAGTGAGGTTACTCAGCAGAGAGACGGAAGCCAGAAGCTGCTAACAACCCGAGAGACAATGAGCCCAAGTCACTGTGTTATCTATGTTTTGAGTTCTTATTCTTAAACATCTCAGCAAGCCTATGAGTGTAGACATCACCATTGTTTCCTTTTCACAGCATATAGTGTAATTTTCTCCATTAAAATATTCCAATTAACCTCAAACCAGCACATGCTGGTTCCCAGTACTCTGCTGTCTTGTGGAACTACCTCATGTGAACTTTTTTCTGGACAGCAGATTGCATCAGATACATGTGGGCCATCTCCTGTTAATCAACATAGCTCTGCTGACAATGATTTGTGAAGCTCCAGTTTTTGCTCTATGTCTTTGTAAAGTCCTTCCTGCTTCACCTATGCATTATGCATAGCAACCAGGGGTTGAACAAAACGTTTAAAACAAGTAGAGGCATTCAAGTTATCTCACAAAGTCCTGCATCACCACTGCATGAAGTCCTCTGGTTGCCAGTCTTCTATCAATCAGCATGTGAGTTCATCTGTTTATCTGCTCTTAAACTGAGGTGATACATAACAATACAACAAAAACCCCAAAAATAAAATCCTTTTTTTCGAACATNAGCACTCAGTTCTGTCTGGGCTGCACTCACACTGCAGGCTCATGTTGAGCTTTTCATCATCCCAGACCTCCAGGTTCTTTTCCTCAGGGCTGCTCTCAGCCATTCACCACCCAGCCTGGAGTTGTGCTTGGGATTGTATATGGACTTGATGACCCAATGGAGAATGCAGCTTTCATAGTCTGAGGTCTTCATCTGGTTGTCTTTTATGATAGATGGAACCCAGGAAACACCAATAATAGCATCTTTGAAGACATTCCAGTTGTCAAGAATGAGTATAGAATCACAGAATCACAGAATTGTCAGGGCAGGAAGGGACCTCAAGGATCATCTAACTCTAACTCCCCTGCCATGGGCAAGGACACCTCACACTAGAGCAGATTCCTCAGAGCCACATCCAGCCTGGAGGTGTTCAAGGCCAGGTTGGATGAAGCCTTGAGTGACCTGTACTAGTGGGAGGTGTCCCTGCCTATGGCAGGGGATTGGAACTAGATGATCCTTGAGGTCCCTTCCAACCTTACCATTCTATGATTCTATGAATCTTCAGAGTATTTAAAAGTCCCTAGTACTTCCTACTGGCATCTGTATGTATTCCAAAACCCATATGGGACAAAATAACTTTCCTATTCTAAAATAAACCCTTGTATTCTGTACTCACCTAGATTGAATATGTCTTGAAGACTACAGATTTTTTTCAGACAGGCTTTGCACACTCTGAAAGTTAATTGCATTTGCAATACAAGTTGAGGCAGATAGAATCATTAGTTCCTCCTCCAGAAAAATGGCCTCTGTAACCCTAAGAAAAGGAACTCAACTTGAAAGGAGGCAAATACACAGTTAGGCCATATACCAGACCAAGGAAAAGAAAAAAAAAAAAGGCCAACCATTATCCTTCAGCAGGACAGAAGTGTTTGTGAGCATATTTGTACAAGAATTTTGTGGCTAAGTATGTAGGGTGTTGAGGTTTTGGTCACCTGGTGTGTACTTGTCATTTTGCTGGCACTGAAAGAAATGCCTGAATGTGCTTGTTCATTAATTTGGTTGTGCTGGTCCTTGTAATCATGAAAGTTCATGCAGTGCATTCTGACTCTGAGAGAAGTCAAGGGACCTGTTGGTTTTTTTTTAAAGAGAAATCTTTTGTTTCACAGCTTTCTCAGAAATGCAAATCATCCAGCGCTGGGTGATAGTTTTGGTCTGTTGTCTCTGCACATTGGCTACTTTGGCTGATTTTTGGCCAGATGAACTCTTTTTGAGATTGCTGGCAAAGTGCCATAAAAGCTCTAAAACAGTCTTGGAGGTTTTGAGTCCTTCTTCCTCTCCTGCAGTGATGGAAGCTTGTATAAATGTGGTTACTCTGGGAAAGCCTATGGTTTTAATTTCTCTCCCTAGGGAGTAGAGATGTCTTCCAAAGCTACTATTGAGAGAATAAGCCAAAGGGGTACCTCAGGAAAGAAGATACCATTTCTGAGGTGGGTCTCTCTCCAAAGCTTTTTGAAGGAGAAGGTAGGAAGCTCTGCCATGTCTGGAACTTTGTCACCTGAACAATTCCTTTTCTTTACTGTGATCTTTCTTGTAAGTGAAATGCTAGAAGCTGGTGAAATCATTCCAGCACACCCATGCCAAGTGGGTGGAAGAGGTATGTGAAAATTAAATGTGTTATTTGGAAGCTTCTCTGGATGCTTCTTATGTCCCCTGGGGGGAAGAAGGACCTAGAACTGTTTGGTCCTATCTTATTTTTTCTCCCTTAATCTGCCTTAATAAGATTTATCAACCATTTATGTGTGCTAACATGTATTCAAAACCAGTTGTGGTCTGGTGCTTGCTGGGAGGTGGGATATGGAAACATTCCACAACTCTCCATTTTCATGCTGCTCTGGTATTCCCAACAAACACCTCATGCACATAGCACATGCAGGCAAATCAGCACTCTCTTTGTTTGTACAAGTATCACCCTCAGAAGCCTGTTACCATGTGCACTCATTGCTTTCACAGTCACAGAATTAACCAGGTTGGAAAACACCTTCAGGATCATCATGTTCAACCTATCACCCAACACCCACAACTGTTCTTGTCAGACCCCATCTG
>WBNM01031692.1:0-16073 GCA_013399055.1 Ramphastos sulfuratus | reverse complement strand
CTTTCAGCAGGATCTGCTCCATGATCTTGCCAGGCACAGAGGTGAGGCTGACTGGTCTGTAGTTCTCAGGGTCATCCTTTTTTCCCTTCTTGAATATGGGTGTTATGTTTGCCCTTCTTCAGTCAGCAGGAACTTCCCCACTCTGCCATGACCTTTCAAATATGATGGAGAGTGGTTTGGCAACTTCATCTGCCAGTTCCCTCAGGACCCGTGGGTGGATCTCATCAGGCCCCATGGACTTGTGCACATTTAGATTCCTTAGGAGCTCACGAACGTGATCTTCTACTATAGTAGGCAGATCTGTCTTCTCCCAGTCCTTGGTTTTGCCCTCTGGAACTTGGACATTGTGGTTGGAGCCCTTGCTGTTGAAGACTGAGGCAAAGAAGCCATTGAGCACCTCAGCCTTGTCCATATCCTTTGTCAGCAGCTCTCCATTTTTCTTCTGTAAGGGTCCCACATTCTCCCTAGCCCTCCTTTTCTCACTGATATAGCTGAAGAAATTCTTCTTGTTCCCTTTAATGTCCCTGGCCAGGTTCAATTCCAGCCTTGCCTTAGCTTTCCTGACTTGAACTCTGGCTGCACGAACGGTATCTTTGTACTCAAGCTTGAGGTGAAGTAAACTGACTCTGTGGCAGAACTTAAAATCTGAACTCTTCTTTACAGTCAGGAGGTAATACTGGACCCAGTCCATGATGATTCATGGGCTATGAACATATATACTCATGATGGTGAGCATCATCTAGGAGAACTTGCAAAGCAGGTTTCATGAGTTTACTTACTTCAAAGAATAGAAAGGTGTAAAGTATTTCTTGGGTTTTGTTTAAAAAAAGAATTTTACACAGTTTGTTTATACCTTCACTAGCATACAGGTATAGCATACATTTTTTATAGATGTCTGTGTATACCATTGTTTGCACTCATCTGCATTTTTTTCTAATGATTTTTTTTTTATTGTACATTAAAAAAAAAAATTTCTCTATGGAAACATGAAAAATCCTCTTTACATACCTTCTCTCTAAAACCAGACAGAAACAAAAAGGCAGGACTGTAGAAAATGTAATAAAATTTCCTAGCTCAAAACCCAAAGGACTAAAGGTAAGACATTTATAAACTTGGAGCTTAGTAGTAAGAAATAGAAAAGAGAGAAACAATCCTACCTTTAGTTTGTCTTCTTTATTAATAGAGGTATTTATAAAACATACAAACACAGGTATCGTTGTATTGATTAATCCTAGAACAGACACGTACACAGTGATTTTATGTTTTCATCTCTTTAGGCTTCATTTCAATCTTTAACAGTTATTTCCTTAAACTTTCAACCTTGTACTTAATTCAAATCATAGTATTGAGCCATTGAGTTTAACCAAATAACCTGCTATTTTGTTTTCCAATATTAACTCAAATAGCAAGCAGTTGAGAAGTGAACTCTTCAAAGTCTGTGTTCTTGTCCTTCATGACTATGACATTGGACTAGTTTCCAGTATTGCTAAGACCTCGTTGACTGTTTGCAGTGTAAGCATTATTTTCTGTACTCAGTGAGAAGAATAGTTTCAGGAGCTGGAAGGATTCCAAAACAGTAAGTTGAAAGGGATATAACTTTTTTTTATGGCTTTATCTAGAAGAACACAGAAGCAATCTGCATTCCTACTGTAGCTGTGCTGTAAGTAGGCCACAAAGCCAGCTGAGATTATGTTATTTCTGCCTCATCAGTTAGCACCTTTGGATGAGAAGGCAGATATGATTTATGGTGGAACAGAGGCTGACAGAGCCCAGCTGGAAATGTTCATACTACAGGAGATGAAATGCAGAAACTGGGTTAGTGTTGAAATGCAAAATGTAATCTAGGTCATATAAATGCAGATAAGTAATTCATTCTCATAAAACTGCCAGACAAGGTTCCTAAAATAACAATGTTTGCATTTTTTGTCTTTGATTGGAGATGCTAGTAATACATTTTCACTGTAAGGATATTCTCCCTTCCTCCTATCATGCAGACTAACCTCAACTGTAAACAAAAAACTATTGCTGCCTGAAGGTGGTTGATGACCTACGATAAACAAATTAGCAGTCTGTCCCAGGTGAGAGTGGACAGGTGTCTGCATATATAACCTTCATAGCTGGCATTTATTTTCAAGCTCGTTGACTAAATCAGCAAACTGTGTCTTTATATAATTCTAATATTTCATACACAAGATTCCTACAAAGACAGTAGCATTTTGATTTAATGTTAAAAAAATTACTTAAAAAAATCATACTGTTTTTACATGGACATTAATAATTGTCATGATGTGTATATGGATTTATCTATTATTTTCTATAAGAAAAGAAATTGTTGGCATTATTTGTGTTATTTGGTTTGTTTTAAGGGATAAAAATGAAACTACTGAACTTCTGGGTAAAACAGTAAAAGGTCCTAAAAAGAAACAAAGTTTAATTTTATGCACTTGATATAATTACGAGGCATCTCTAGATGAGGTCTCAGCACATTTTGGGCCCTAATTTACTGTTTCCTCAGTTACAGTCTTGTATGTACGCTCCAACAACTTCTGCCTTGGTTGACCACCCACTTGTGAATGTCCTGGGTATAAAAAGGTTGCAGTACATTAACCTCAGTCTCCTTGGTGAGACTATATAAAACTTATCTGCTCTTTCATTCCATTTTAGTACTGACAAAAAAAGACTTGAGAAGAAGAGTAGATACTAATGTTAATGGAGCAGTGACTTTACAATCAAGTCTCCAGCCATGGTGCTGGATCAAGCAATTTAAATCAAGCATAAAGTACAAGTATGTATATTCCCAGACGTTCCAGTAGCTAAAATGGTGTGATGGAACCTGTTGAATCATCATTCTAGAATGACAGAATCTTCAAATCATAGAATCACAAAATCACAGAATGGCTTAGGTTGTAAGGGACTTAAGAGATCACCTACTCCAACCTCCCCACCATTGACTGCTCAAGGCCTCATCCAGTCTGGCCAATCTGCCCAGAGAGGAGGCATCCACAGCTTCCCTGGGCAGCCTATTTCAGACCGCCACCATCCTCATACTGAAGAACACCTTCCTAAGATTAAATCTAAACCTACTGTTCCTCAGCTTAAAAGCATTCCCTCTTGTCACATTGTTAGATGTCCTTATGAAAAATCCCCTAGAGTCTTCTCTTCTCTAGGTTGAGCAAGCCCAGCTCCCTCAGCCTATCCTCATAACAGAGTAGTTCCAGCCTTTGGATCATGTTGATGAACTTTGTCCAGTCCAACAGCTCTGGATCCTTCTTACGATGAGAACACCAGAACTGGATGCAGTACTCAAGCTGAGGTCTCACAAGAATAGAATAAAGGGGATGAATCACCTCTCTTGACCTGCTGCCCACACTCCTTATTTTTAAATTTCATTAGAGGGACTCTAAATTCTCTCTTGCTTTCCTTTTCTCCCTGACATACTTTAAAATATTTTTCTGTTATCTTTAGAATATTTTTTTTGCTATGTTGCAGTACATGTTTACAAGACAAAAACTTGTAGTTTCTTTAGCTGGAAAAAAAAAAAGGATTTCACAAGGTCAGTCTTCCAAGACAGATCTATAAACACCAGGCAAGAGAGTGTTCTTAATATGTGTTCTCCTTCTCATCACCCACTGAAAGGGGGTTATGGTGTATTTAAGACTGCAAGAATCTCTGCTAGCCAAGCATAACTGGTACTGCAAACAGGTAACCTGGTTACTGAGGATATGGAAAAGGCTGAAGTACTTGATGATTTCTTTTCTTTAGTCTTCACTGGTAACCATTTGAGCCACACAACTGAAATCACACAGAGCAATGGGTCTAGGAAAGTGGAGAACTGCCCACTGTAAGTGGAACACCTAAAGAAACTGAAGGTACACAAGTCCATGGGTCCTGAAGGAACTGTTAGCCAAGGTTCCTAGACCACTAGCCATCACATTTGAGAAGTCAGTCATGGCAGTCTGGCAAACTTCCCACAGACTGGAAAAGGGGAAACATAACCCCCATTTTTAAAAAGGGAAGCAAAGAAAACCCAGGGAACTACAGACCAGTTAGGTTTGCCTCTGTGCCAGATAAGATCACAGAGGAGATCCCTCTGGTAACTGTGCTAACGCACATGAAAAATAATAAGGTGATAAGTGAAAGTCAACATGGTTTCACAAAAGACAAATCATGCGAGATGAATGTGGTGGCCTTCTACAACAGAGCTTCAGCTTTGGTAGATGTGGGAAGATGTTACAAAATTAATATTAAACATTAATTATTAATATTACTTTTTGTACAAATACAAAATATTATTTATTAATATTAAGAAAATAAGGAAATCCCATAAGATTTATTTGTACTCTCGGTCAACAGTAACTAGTTGCACACAGGGTATTTATAAACACAGAATTAAACAGTTTAAACAATCAGAACTTGGAAAATAGCAATGCAAAACCAGGAAAAAATTCTAACTATGCTTGCTGAGCCTTACCATTAACTCTAGCACATGTACTCATGACACGTTGATTCCCGAGTAAGTTTCCTGTACAAAGACTTTTCCAAAAACCACGATTATGATCCCAAGAGTAAAAATACAAAATATATTTTGGGCAGAGGGAAGGAGAAGAGAACTGAGTTGCTGTAAGCTGCTTCTGCAAACTGCAAAAAATGCGGTCGCTGTGAAACATTCCTTTTGCAGGCAGGGACCCAGGTAAGCAATCCGCTAATGGGGCTCAACATGGCTGGAGATATGCAGTGGGAAAGGTGCATTTTCAAATTGTTTCCCCTTTAAATACACCTTTTGAAAATCAAACTGTCAAATAGGCACATGCATCACTTGTTTTGGCCAATGAGTTCAAACTTTTGCGCCTCGTGTGACTACACAGACACGTTAAGAGCCTACACAAGAGCACAAGACACCTGACACATGGTGCTGGCTGATAGCCCTCATGGCAGCTTTGCTGAAGCCAATCCCCATTGTTTAGACCCCTCTCAACTCTGACTCCTGGACCCTAGCACACAGGAGGAGGACAGCAGTGGCCAAAACCGGTTTGGCAGGATTTCTGCCCTGCTAGTGCAGAAGAGCAACAGATGTCATCTGCCTGAATTTGTGCAAGGCATTTGACATTGTCCTGCATGACATCCTTGTCTCTAAGATGGAGAGACATGGACTTGATGAATGGACCTCCTGGTGGATAAGGAACTGGTTAGACTGGTTAGAACTGTGATCAATGGCTCAATGTCCAGATGGAGACTTGTGACAAGTGGAGTTCCTCAGAGATCTGTGCTGGGTCCAGTGCTCTTTAATATCTTAGTCAGTGACATGGAAAGTGGCATTGACTGTACCCTCGTCAACTTTGCCATTGACACCAAGCTATGTGGTGCAATGGACTCATTCAAGGGAAGGGATGCCATCCAGAAGGATCTTGACAGGCTTGAAAAGTGGGCTAGTGCCCACTGCACGAGGTTCTACAAGTCAAAGTGGTGTGAGGTCCTGCATTTGGGTCAGGCCAATTCCAGGCACAAATGAAGGCTGGGTGTAGAGTGGGTTGAAAGTAGCTCTGAAGAAAGAGACTTGGGTGTATTAATTGCTGAGAAGCTCAAGATAAGCTGGCAGAGCACTCATGCAACCAAAAAGCAAATTGTATTCTAGGTTGCATCAAGAGGAGTACGGCCAGCAGGACAAGAGAGGTGATTCTTCCATTTGGCACCTGTGAGACCTCACCTCAAATACTACATCCATTTCTGGTGTCATCATCATTAGAAGGACTCAGAGGTGTTGGACAGAGTCCATCAGGATGATCCAAGGTCTGGAACAACTTTGCTATGAGGATAGGCTGTAAAACCACATTGGGGAAAAGTTACAGCCCTTAACAACTGAAGATCATTACAATAAAAGTATTACTGACTGAGTAATAAAAAACATGATTGGAGAGAGAAGGGAAATGGGATTTTGTTTAAAAACATATAATTCATTTTTCTAAATCATATACTACTTTAAATGTATCATTTTATTTTGAACACACAAAAAAACTCTGTGGTTCCAATTTCAGAACTGTCATTTCAGTTTTAAAACAGAATTTTAAATGTCTCCTATTGATGCTGAGGGGAAGACACTACTCACTCTTCTTGATGTTCCCTGTGGCACAAAAAGCTGTCACCATAGCCTTTGCATAACACTGCCATATCACTGCCCTACCTCTCTTCCTTTTTTTGTTTCTTCATGATGAACTGATAACCTATTTGATTTGTACTGCTTTCTCTTTTTTTTGCACTTAGTTTTTCATGGTACCTATATTTACTTACAAACATTTTCTTTCTTTAATGTGCTCATGAGATATCCTACTCTAAAAGATTTTTTTTTGTCTAATTTTATTTTCTCTACTGCACTTTTCTGAAGCTTTTGTCTCCTTTGCACACTAATTTTCTCCCTCACCTTAGTTCCTTTCTATCCCCATTTTCCATCCAGCACATTTTTTTCTGCTAATTATGTTCTCATGAACCTGTTTGATATTTGAAGTGTGTTTGTTTTTCTTATTTTCTTCTTGTCTTTGCATTCATTTCCTCTTTAGAGGAAGGTATGGTGAGGATATTTTAAGATGGACAACTCTGGTATTAAAACAGAAAAAAGGAAATGAGCAAAGCTATTTTCTATATAAAAAATTAATAAATCCCATCTTGCTAAAGTATCCATATCGTAAGGGGAGCTTCCTGAAAACAATGAAAAATAAGTGATACTTCACATAAAGTTGAAATATGGTCCAGAGTTTCATTTCTGAGACAGTACTTGTGTATTAATTGTTTTTTGTTGTTTTCTGTTGGACTTTCAATATGACTGAATCTTACAGATTTACAATCACTTGTGGCTATCACATTTATACTGGATAATAATGACACTAAAATTACTCTGTTAAAATATGAGCTAACAATTTTAATATTTAGTATTAAAGACATAAAATTTACCCCAGAATTGGAAACATTAGGTTATCACACACTGAGATTTTAGTCTCTTCTAGTTTTGTTTAAGATGACACGTATTATTTTATAAATTTCTTATGAATTTTGATCATTAGATAGCAATTAATTAAAATGTAGCAAAGTTATACATTAGTGGACTTTAGCTTTAGCTTTCGTCATATTTTTGAAACATCTGAAAGAATTTCAGGGAATTTTTCTGGCTATTTTTTAAAATTAAGATCCACTAAGAAGATTTAAGAAGTTCTTCCAATGTTACTTTTGGTATTCATTCTCAAAAGCTGTATACTGAAAATACATTACTGAAATCAGTGCAAGACATTCTATTACTACAATGCATTCAGAGACTCCTTATAGCAGCTTCCAAATAGAGATTAGCAGCCAAGTCATCAGAATCACCAATGCTTTGAAAACTCACTGATGGTATTGGAAACCTCACTGATAACAGTTTTTAGGACTCTTATTCAATGTTTTTTTAAGGAAAGAAAATAGTGAAGGACATAAGAGTTAGAAGTTGTAAAGCATAGAAACAGAAAACATGCAGTATGTCGCTTCTATCAAAGGAAGACATGCTGTGCTTATTTTGAAGAACTGTAAAAATGGGAATTGCAGTGGGAAATAGACAAGAGAAATGGGAAACATGCTGCAACAGCTATTTACCTTAGTCTGTCATTTCTTTATAGAGGAAACCAGCGGTAGGTCAAGATTTAATCTGAACATTTACAGTGATATTTCATGAAATATACCTTCCTTTCCTCCAAGTGTACCTCAGTTCAGTTCTTACTGTATTTGTGAGAAATCTTCCAAGTAACTGGCAGAACAGACACGTAGGTACCTAACAGGTTTATTTATCTCAGAAGTATTTTCATGAAACTTTACCGTGTCGGCGGTTGTGTACTTTTAAGCCTTTATTATATACATCTAAATACTGCAAAAATCAAGGCTCCAGAACCTTTCCTTCACCCGCCTAAAATAAGAGATGTTCATCAATCAGTACAAAATGAAGAGTTAAGAAAAGCAGAAATTGATGCAGCTAGTGTAATGCCAAACTCGATTTTGAAAGATAATCTGAGAAAATGTAAGAACTTGAATAGGAGTGATATATGACACATAGGGACAGACAGATGCTACTTTGGCAGTGGTAGAATTATTATCATAGCAGCACTTGGATTAAGTTGACATGTGTGTTTAGAATCTTCGCTTTTCTTCCCTGACTCTCCTCCTAATCCTGCCATAGTGTACATGGAGCAATAAACATAAAAAATATCATACTTAATTATACTTTTTGTCTTTTACAGCTCTCTGCATGTTTTGACTGTAACTCTGAATAATATGCTGTTGAAATGGTAACTAGTTTTATATAAAGAAGCCTTTTTAGCAACCGATTTTCAGTTAGCATTTTGTGTGTGTGGGTGTGACTTTCTATGTTAACTGTTAAAGAATCTGACACCCTTGGTGAATACAATCAAATGCACTTCTGTAGTCACACAGACCTTTGAAATTCTAATTATATGATAGGGTCAATATTACTGAGAAATATTAAACTCTTTTGCTACAACATAGTAAGCATTCTCAGGCAATAGTCTATGCACTTGTAATCCTGGAATCCTGGATGTATCTGCAATTCTTTACAATTTTTTTCTGAGTAAAATATAATTATTATTTTTTTTCATAGTAACAGATCATATATGCATTCTCTACAAACCCCTCCATAAAAAGACATATTTTCCAGACAGCAACCCAGATTTTCTTTACTTCAGTGGCTGACCTGAATTTGTACTAACTCAAGTTTTCCTACTTGCGCACATACCATGATATCCTGGATAGATAGGTTTGCTTCTCACATTATATCCCAACATCAGACAGCACTGCCTAAACTATTTTAAACTATCATAATTCAGATTATAAATAACCTCAGCTACTTGCTGTTATGGCTCTTTTGAAAATATTTATGCAGCAGGCTAATAAACAACCTACTTGCTCTGGGTTTTGAAAGCTTGGAGTTTATGTTCTCATCCTGGGAGAGACTGGACTCAGAATTTTCACCTGTAGAGTGCCTCAATAACTAAGGTATTCATTTCAGGTGATGCAATACTCTTATCTTTCTGTGATGGTGTCATAAATAGAAGCATTATGGGTTATGTGCCTCACTGAGCTTTGATATGAGGTTTGAAAGCGTAGAGTAACTAATCGTGATACACATTAATGTTAAATATTTCAAGAGTAAAGTGAGATCTATTGGGTAAATCCTTCTGCAGTTTAGCTTAACTAGATTGCTTCCCATCCAGACTTGTTAATGCATATATGATGTGTACCACACTGCAGAAAATTACTAGTTTTGATTTCTGATTGCTCTTTTGTCTATGAATTCTGTTTCATTTCATTGTGAAGATAGATCCAGAACCTATCTTAACAAGCCTTTACCCTTTTAAAAATTCTGGGAAAGTAGATCTGCTGGGTGTGTAGTCCATGTGTTCATTTCAAGATATTTCATAGACTAATCAGAGTGCTTTCTTTCTCATAAGCATAATGCAATTTAAAAAATGTTAATCAATTGCATATGTATTTCATAATTTTACATCATTATTCCCATAATCTCTCATCTGTCTAAATAAATAAAGATGGATTATTTTATTTCTGTTTGAATACCAAAGTTTCCTCTCCTTTAATCCTGAAATTGTCTACCTTTGGAATAATCTTTTTGGGATTGTATTCATAACAAGTATGTGCCAGGATATCTGATATATTAGTGCAGAAACTTTAGGAAGTCACAATCAATTTTTTTAATGAAGTTCTTTAAGTCTTCACTTTATTATTTTTGGGTTATTTAACATTATCAACAGAGTATCTACCTAGTCACACGAATCAGAAATTGGAGCAATTTTTTGAAGCAACTTTAAACTTTGCTTGGTTTATGCATTTTTTTGGGTTTGTTTCTGAAGTCTCTAGGAATATTTGCTAGCAAATTAAAGTTTTTCTAAATATAACTTTAGAATACGTTTAGAAGAGCCTAAATCCAACAGAGCTGAATATTTTTTTCCACAGATATCTATGCCTTCATTTAAAAAGCATACTCTTTTTTGCAAATTTCAATTAGGAGACTCAATTAGGAGCCTCATTGGCTCCTCTGTTGGATCACTGTAATATCTGTCAGTGTAATATTTCATTTGGGCTACCAGATAAACACCTTGTTAGCTTTTACTATTACTGACTGTTGTCTAAGAAAAATCCATGACTTGACTGAGTTCTATTTTAAAAGATGCCAGTCTCATATGTCAGATATCATCTGGTTTATTTGATGATTTCTTAAAGGTAATGTTTTGTTGTGACTGAAATTCATGAATAAGGTAGTTTGAAATACCAGATGACCAGAAAAGACTTTAACACAACACTGCGTTATTATTTTCTGAATTACCTGTATTCCAAATCTAGACTATTTTAAGAATTCATTCTCATTGTTTCAGCACAGTCTTTTTATATAAATTTCATAGTGGGATGTCCATGTAATTTGAAATTTCTTTCATAGTGATGCACCAATGGACACAAATTGCTAATTAGGCAGTTTGAGAAACAACAACGGTTTCTTTAAATGTACTGATATATTGCTTTCTACAATGCCAGGAAATAATGCAGCTGATCAGCATAAACTATTGCTGTCTCGAGAATTTAGTTTTACATAAACTTTCTAGAGATAACTGTAGCAGTAAACTCCACTCATCTGTGCAAAGATTTTGCATTAGCAAAAAAGAGTTGGAAACTGATCAAATGTTTGGGTTTCCTTACAACAAGTTTGCATAAGATAATTTAGTACTGATTCATGGAAAATCAATTGCTTCATATTTTTATCCTCTGACTTTCACTGTTGCTTTCTACTGTTATTCCATCTAGAAGTGGACACAGCATGATCATGACAGCAGGTGTCCTTGTGTTGTGCGCTATTTGTGGTGCTGAGGACTTCTGAATTTGGTTATGACTGCCAAAGAAATGAGAGGTAAGTTAACTTTAGTACATAAGTTGTTGCCTTTTAGCTTACATATGTAATAAGTAACCAGGAAAGACACACAGATGCGGAGAGTTAAATGGGCATGAATAAATTAGCATCTGAGTTAATCTTGTAAAAAAAACATGTTAATTGACTTGGTGACTTCTCTCTTCTTGGTGTAGTGGAGCAAAAGAATGGGAACACCATAAAACAAGGAGGATTCTTTTAATAAATCCACTGTAATAAAGGGATAACAAACAGAGCAGACTGGGCAGGTGTCATCATGTTGCAAGAAAGTAGTGTCACATAAAATTGAATTTAAGATTGAGTGCAAACCCTAGGATGATATTTATGTATTCATGTGACTGGCTTATTTAACAGAAGACAGATTTTGATTATACTGTCACAAATTCTGATCAATATTGTGTTAACTATGAAATAATAATTGTGGTTTTGGTAAATTTTTCTTCAACAGGAAACTCTATTGATCATTTGCATTCCACTGAGTGATTAAAAAAAAAAATTGGAACATTCAGAATAAGAAAGGAAGTCTCCAACAACAAAAATACCCCACAACTAAGCAAAAATTTTAAAAAAATTTAAAAGTCCCTCTCTCCCAGATAATACTAAAATCAACAAAGTGGTAGACAGTTTACAAAATTAGAATGTTGAAAAGTAGCCATTGCACTGTGGAAAAATTAATATGTACTGTAGGTTTTCGAATAAAAACTAGGGATTTTTAAGAAAGACTGTGTGGTGATGAAAGAAAAAAAACCCCAAATGGTAACTGCTCGGAAAACAGGGATTTTACTAACATTTTATTGAGTAAATTTCAGGGTTTATAAATATTTTCTGGGTCAATTATGAACTGTACTGAGATACTAGATTCTATATTTGAACTACCATGTATTTTATATCTTGATTTTAGCCATGGAAATGTCTTGTAGCTATAAATGTTATAGTCATCTTTTTGTTACTGTACATCTTGTGGGTTTTTTGTTATAATTTTAATTGTGAATTTTTGTAGCACAAATTAAAATGGAATTTGACTGATCATAGAAGAAGGTCAAATGCCACTATTCTGCTTGAAAGATTTTTAAACAGAAATGTATATATCTAAATAGCATCAGGCTTTCTGCTATTATGTTGACTTACTCAGTGATCAGAAAGACTCACAGACCTTTCACAGGAAATTAAGTTAAATGTATCTTATCAAATGAGTTAATGCTTTTTCTGAATTAAAGTGTAATCATCTTGTTGTTGAGAAGGAAGCCATTTCAATAGGTGAATAAGTAGTATCAAATTTTTATTACAGACTGTTAGTACATCTTATTGATGCCACATATAAATGAGTTTTGGCTTTCAATGGCTATTACTAATCATTTGAGAGCACAAAACCAAACCCCATTCCCCCCCAAAAAAGACGCACAACAAACCAATGAAAGCCCAAAACAAAAAACACAACAAAAACAAACCACAAAAAAATCCCCAAACAACCAAAAACCTAAACCAAACAATCACCCCAAAAAAACACCCACATACAAAGAACCTCAAAACCCCAACATACAGATCAGAGAACCACAATGAAGTGACTAATGCATCTGTGAAAAGTAAAAACCCCTGGCTTGGAGCAACTCAGATGCCTTGTTAACTGCTGTCTCTTTAGTCTGGATTTCAAAGACAGCTGCAGCTAAGAACTGCCAACACATTTAAAATAAGGATACACACAAAGATGATAAACTTTTTGCTTAGCATTATTCATGTTTACTTATTGTATAGGCCAATATTAGAACTACAGAATAATGTGATTACCTGATTTGTCTTTGGGAGACAAATTGAACAAAGTCAAGATTTATAGCTAGTTACAAAAATGTTGCATTAGAAGGAATTCAATACAACATAACGCTTTGTTCCTTAGTATATTCAGAGAATGCATATCAGAGATTTCCTTATTTTCTTAAGGCTAAATTCTTTTAAGTTTTGTGGAATGGTTCATATGTAAAGGAACAACTCCAGTCTGTTGGGAATGTAAGTTGTTCAGAGCTTGAAATGTGTCAATATAGTTCTGTTAGTGAATGAAACCAACATCTATCTTTTTCTTTCAGATTGTTCTAGAAAGGTGCTGATTAAACCATGATGAGAACTGCTGTTGTAATTAACACTAAATTAGATTTGTTAAATGGCTTCTTTTGAAGCAAATTAAATTCTTTCTTCTGCTGCCCTCTGTACTCCTTTTGAATTCATATGTGGAGTAAGAACAGTGAAAACTGAGGAGGGAGTGACACTTCAAAATTCAATCTCACAAATGCATATACACCTTATATGAAAATTTATAAAAGTTAAAAAGATGTTATAAATGGTACTTAAGCAAATGATTAGCCAAAATGTCATTTGTTTAATATGTTCTTTTGTTGTTTACATTTATTAAAATTTCTGTATGACTTAATAAAAACAAACAAAAACCCCCAGCCCCAAACAACAACAAAGGAACAATAACACAAGAATGTAGTCTTGACACATTATTTCCCCAGAAGATGAATGCAGAATACACTCACCACATGCAGGGTTTTTTTGCTTTTGTGTTTGGTATTTCAGTAGGATGCTGAAAATTAGAGAATTACACAAATTGTAAAAGGGAAAGAAAAATTGATTATATTTTTTTTTCATTGGGGAGGGGGGTTGTTTTGGTTTGTTTTTTCTTCTAATTATTTATTAAAATAGCCTACTTTTACATGGAAAAAGTAAGGAAAATGTCAGCAGAATGTGTTACCAGCACAACTCTGCCTTATAAAAAAAAAATTGTTAAAATTTATACGAAGCTGTGTTTTCTTTGAGGCACTGTGGATTCAAGGCTGAAACATTGTGTGAGACTTAAATACAGTGAAGTATAATGTTTTATCAACTGACATATAGAACCGAATCCTTAATTCTTTGTGAGGTTCTAGGTTTTTTGTACTTTGTATTGAGTATGTAGAGAGTGTTAGATGGCTAATTAAAAAAAAAAAAAAAAGGAAAAAGAAAAAGAAAAAAGTGAAATTCACTCTCAAAGCAATAAACAAATGCAAGATAACTGAGATTCAATGTGTTTAGGACAACTGGATGAAAAATAAAATCCCTAGGAGGTGTAGATAGAATGCTTTGCAAATTAAAGTTTGAGTCAGGAGATATCAAAGAACACCACAACGGGGCTGTTCTTAAATTTTGCAGTTCAAGTACTTGACAGCACTGTGGTCAAGAAAGAAATTGGTTTTAGCCAGAAATGGAACCAAAATAGTGAGAATTTTACTTTGTAATCTGATTTTGAAGATGTTAATCTAATATGGTGGAGTTTTGTATTCAGATTACTTTTTTCTTTTTTTAATTTACTTCCTTCTTTATCTTGTTTTCTGTGTTTTGCATTAGATGTCTTAATCAAATAGATTCCATTTGCAAAGCAAGCAGGAAACTGGACTGGATTCATTTAGTCTCCAAATAGCATGGTATACAATAACAGGGAACATTTTTCTGTGCTGTGAAGAAGAATGGATAAGACAGCTCCTCAGCAGTCCTTTCCAAACTCAACCATTCTGGAAATGGATTCCATGTCCTCAGCTACAGATAAGGAAGAAAGAAACCCCCAAAACTGCATGCTATTTACACAGTGAAGGGAAAAAAAGATAGATAGATAGATAGATAGATAGATAGATAGATAGATAGATGTCAAGGGACTCCATACATCACTAGGGACTTTACATTTTGAATGCCTTTAAATGCATTTAAGAGTATTTATGAAAAAAAAAATCACTCACGAAGTTAGCATCATTATAGGTAATAGAACCTGCACTTTTTAAAATTAAGGATCCCGCACCCTAGAATGGTCTAAAGTATTGGGTAGAGGTCAATTTGGGCTTGTGAACTTAACTGCAGCACTGAGAAATAATTACAGATCAAATAAACCCTCTGTAAGGAGCGGTCTTAAGAACATTCTCTGTCTCATCACTGTCACCAGGAATTGGGACCCCCTTACCTTCAAGGACTTTGACTAAAACTCATCCTAATATCTTAGCATGAGTCTGCAGCAACCTACCCCATAATAAGTTACTGATTAAGTTGCTGTTCCCACACAGGGGAATCTGGTACAGATGGAAGACTTTGTGGGAAGAAACTGGCCTGTTACTTATGGTCCATAGCTGCCACCTATGATGGACTGTTCTAATATTTAAGATCATCATCTTGGAACCAAAGAATGGAGCTGCCATCATAAGAGACTGATGTTTTGGTGTTGTTAAAGAAACCGTGGACTCAAGTGAACTTTGCTCATTATAATATCATTATAATACCAAAACACAGCTCCTGGCCTCAGGCTACCCACCTCCAAGGCAGACCACGCCTTGGGCCCACCTCCTTAGGCCAAACCACACCTTGGTCACTTCTCTGTGAGCATACATGCAAACCTTACATCATGGGGGGCACAAGGGGAGGAGAGAGGGGAGTTTGGTCATCAGCAGGTGTGAAGTCGAATATGAAATAATGTCTCTCTAGCAACAGGTGAGAGCTTCAAGAGTTCAAAAGCAAGAGTTTCAGAGTCCCAAGAACACCAAGAGCTTCTGATTGAGCTCTCAACTTCATCTTTTCACTACAAAAGAAGAGGTCTCTTCCAGTATCAAGAAAGAAAGCCACAACAAGAACAACAGGAGGACCAGCAGGACTGGACCTGGGGACCAGAAAGATGTCTTTGGGACCTTCACATTGTTGGTAGCTATAAGACCTCTCCCCCTTTCCTCTCTTCACTTTTCTCCTTTCTCTTCTCACTCTTCCCTATTTCTTATGGCCAAACAATAAAGTTTCACTGTTGATTGAAGTAACACCCCTTGCATGAGTCACCTCTGTTTTGCACTTTGAAATCACACTAATGAACCACCAAGAGTCCACTGTTTGGAGTGTAACATACTTCTACAACAGTACACTTGTCATGGGTTGAGTTAAATGTGTTGATGATATTCAATATTACGCTGCAATGACAGCAGCTTCAAAATGAATGTGCTGGCTCCAGCAAAGTATCATAGTGCTTAAAGTTCAGATTGCAACATGAGGGGCTTCCTGTTTTAGTTGCTCCTTCCAGTTTCCAGGTTTGGGATTGATGTGGGTTTGGAAGTTA
>WBNM01031691.1:246226-266276 GCA_013399055.1 Ramphastos sulfuratus | reverse complement strand
ACAAATATCTGAGGGGTGGGCATGAAGAAAAAGATGCCAGTCTCTTTTCAGTGGTGCCCTGTGATAGAGTAAGGGACAATGGACACAAACTGCAACACAGGAAGTTCCATCTGAACATGAGTAAAAACTTATTGTGAGAGTGACAGAGCACTGGAACAGGCTGCCCAGAGAGGCAGAAAGTCTTTGGAGTCTTCTCTGAAGAGTTTCAAATCCTGCCTGGCTGCATTCCTCTGTGGTCTGCCCTAGGTGACTCTGCTTTAGCAGAGGGGTTGTACTTCATTATCTCCAGAGGTCACTTCCAACCTCTACTGTTCTATGATTAAAAGAATAGGATGAGTTGTTATGGAATATAGATACATTGTGTTTTGACTAATATCCTTCTATAATGAGTCTTTAATTGTATGAAGCATATCAGTTCTTAATTCCCTTCTGCAGTGTCTTCATAGGATAACTGTTTACAAGGGCCACCGTTTCCCTCTCAGATCTCAAACACACAACTCCAACCTTTAATTCCCCCTCAAAATATGTTTGCTCAGACCATGTCGTCCTTGCAATTCACTTTTCTGAGGTATGCTATCACACAATATACACAATATGCACAGAACTTCTGGTAATGCAGCACTTCTATTTAAAGTGAGTTTACCAAAGTTATCTGAACAGCTACATGAGTTTAACAGTACTTTTCATCATGAAGTCGCATGTAAAGCCTGATAGAAGACGACTCAAAGTGAGACGAATTGTATTGTATTTTGATGATAAAACTAATGTTATTTCTTTCTACATATGAAGTTTCCGTCAAGTCACTCAAGTACTCTGGGAGGCTCTGTAAGATTAAGGGCTGAAAGCGCCACAGATACGTTTTATAAGATGCAGCCACAAATTCAGTCGGTGACACAGATTAATATACATAACATGTTGTATACATAGTTTGATTTAAGTAGTGCCTACACTTTTTTTGGTGTAACTACCGGATGTTAACTATTGCAGTTATACCCCCTGGCTATGCAGAAGCAAGTAGTAACTTGAAAAACATGCCTCACAAAAGTATGACAACGCACTTCAAGAAACTGATGCATGCATAAAGCTAGCAAAGAAACCCTAAAAAATAACTCCAAATATTCTTTATTTTCCTTTAAAGGAATATAAAAATTCAAACAAACATTAAGACACTGTAAGTTCCAAACAGATGCAGAAATGGTCAGTAAATAAATAAGTAAATAATAGTTTATCAGTTAAATTAACTAAACACTTTTCAAGGTTAGTTAGCACATTGCTTGCTTCCCAGACAGGCAAAGAGGTAAGTAAACCCAGACTGAATGTGCTGGTTTGAGGCTAATTCGAATATTTTAATGGAGAGAATTATAGGCTGTGAAAGGAAAACAATGGTGATGTCTACTTCACCCACAGGCTTGATGAGATGTTTAAGAAAAGAATACAAAACAGAGATAAGACACTCGGGCTTGCAGACACTCTCGGGCTGTCTAGCTTCTGGCCTTCTCCTCTCTGCCGAGTAATATCACTAACCACTTTTCTTCTAACCCCCTTGGTGGATCCTCCAAACTCACTTTGCGGGTAAGGCAAACTATGGGGTAAGGTATAGGGGTGGGGAGAAGGTGGAAGGGTGGTTGGAAGTCCCTCCTGGGGTCTCTGATTTCTGGGAGGGGTGTTGTGTTTCTGTATTACCTTTAACTTGTATATTTCTGTAAATACTCTTGTATGTTGTGCTAAGCTGTATATATAGCCTCATTCCTTAACTTCCAGCCGGCTGAGTTCTAGTCTGGGTCATTTTACGAAGTGTGGGGGGGCGGGGAACTCCCAAACCATCACACTGAATCAGGATGAAGTCTTCCCTCAGATTCCAGCCATCAGTGAACAAACACGGGGGGTGGGGGGAAACCATAGAACAAAAGGCCTCAGAAAAAAAGTTACTCATCTTTAACCCACATATTAATGATCTACACGGTAGAATCCTATTAACACCAAAAGAAGCACATACATTTGAAGCTGACCTTTAGATAACATACTCATTGCTCAAAGCTTCTACTCTGTTCTCTGTGCCTCATGGTAGTACATACGGACACCATGAAACCCAAATCCTGGCCGCCCTGCGACAGAGGAGCAGACCCTTAAAGACAACAGACAATGTAACTTTCAGGTAAACACCTGGCCTTAGGCTACGTTTTTGCGAATCACCACCAACGCAGCCTAGCGCTCCCGGCCGCAGGGCCCACGGCCGGTCCCGCCGCCTGCGCCCCCGTCCCGCCGCCTGCGCCCCCGCCCTGCGGCACCGCACGTGACCGGCCCACCCCCGCGGGCCCACCCTGGGGAAGGTGGGGGAATTCCGGGCGGCGCGGCAGAAGCCAGGCCCGGCGGCTCTCTTGCCTCTGCACATCCCCCGCAACCCCCCAGACAACAACTCTGATCCGGCTTCCGCTTCCCCGGCCTAGGCCCGGGCCCTAGCCCCACCCCATCGCTCCGCGTCCCGGGCACTCTGGCCCACCACTTACATCCTTCTTCACCTCGGCCATCTCGTCCTCCGTTAGCAGCCGCCCTACAGCCCACGAGCCCGAGCCCGGGCTCTCCATCGCGGAAACAGCTCCGCCAGTGCCGTCGCCACTCCGAGAACCGCTAAGGACAGCAGTTCCGGCCCGGGCCCCGCCAGCCCGCCCACCGCCGCCCGAGGGAAGGCACCGCCCCGCGGCGCGTGCGCACAGGACCCCGCCTCTGTGGGACGGTGTCTGCTGCCTCCAGAGGCCTGAGCTGGGACGCCCCACAGCGGCCGTCCCGCCTTCACCCGGACAACAGGGCACCCACACCCTCCCTCGCAGCCGCGCCAGGAGCGGCTCCCGTGATGGGTTGGACCTTACCCTGCTCTGAACTGGCGCAAAGCTGCGACTGTCTCCAGTGTCCACAGCTTGCAGCTGCCTTACGGGGACGTTTTAACACCCTTTCAATAAAAGAGGTGTTGGAAATGCTGCGTAGGTGCTGGTGTCCTGTGGCTGCAGCTCTCGGGGTTATAAAATCATAGAATTGATTAGGCTGGAAAAGACAGTAAAAGTAGAGAGTCCAACCCCTGACCCGACTCTGTCAGGTCACTGCTGAACTATGTCCCTCAGCACCACTTCTACGCATCTTTTCAATACCTCAAGGGATGCTGACTTCACTTTCTTGGGCAGCCTGTTACTGACATTCAGCGACGCTGTAGAGAAAGGGTGAGGGGTGTCTGGGTGTTAAAAACGTTGTACCGAGCCCTCCAAGTTCAATGACGAAAGTTTAGGAACTGGTGCTTTTCCAAACCTCGGTGCTGTGCGAGGTTATGTTCTAGGGCTGCCGGTGCGAAAAGAGGCTAGGCTGAGTGCAAGGGACAAATTGGTTGTTCCCAGCTAAGGCTCAGGCAGTGGAGCTGCCAGCTCTCTCTTCATCCCTCTGAAGGGCAGACAGCCTCTCCACTCAGCCTGGCCACCGAGGGTCCCGTCACAGCCCCAGAGCTCTGGCTTAGCCCCGTGCAGAAGAACATGCTTTAAAAAAAGAACAGAGACAAAACTGAAGTGATTGGTATTTTTTCTTGTCAAAGTTAAAACTCAGGAGGCTGCTGCTGCAGCCTCGTGAACTTAATTTCCAGCAGTTAAACATGAAATTAATATCAGGGCAAAACTACCCCTTTTTACAGTGTTTTGCAAAGTCGTTTTTCTTGATAGGCCTTGTTAATCCAATCATACTTCAAACAGCAACTGCGCTGATACCTATTTCACAGTGCTAGCACGCCAAGCTTTTCCATAAACACACTGAATAGCAAAGGTCCTGCCCAGAACATTTAAAACATGGAAGACTAGACACCGCACTTACCTGGTGACAGCTGATTTCTGTAGAGCCGAGTATTAAAGATTACAACCAACCAGAAACCAACCTACCAGCTCTGTTCCCTGCCACTCCTACAAGGAACACTTCTGCCCAGTGAAAACTCCTTCAGAGTCACATCCAGCCCCACAGACTTGATTGATGGTAACTTGGCAGCACACCTCTGCTCCCCATGCACCCTGCCCCCTCCAAAGATTCTGTAGTTTTATTCCCAAGCAGCTTTTTTGTTTGCTGTAGTGCATTCAAATGTCTTAGAGATGTCTGCATACCTCCAGATTAAACACTTGAAATGCGCAGTAAGAGTTTTGGATTCACCAGTTTTTCCAGTGAGCTGACTGTGGCACTGATAGGACAGAACCAGGCATCTTCCCACCTTCTGACTCCAGTCCTTGTTCATTAAACCAAATACCTTCCAGCTCTTCCTCTTCAAGGTGAATTATACTGTAGCCTTCATTGACTCCATGTAATATTGCTGATAAACCTATCTATTGTGTATTCTGGATTTAGAGCATTTGTTAATAACCCTGCTCAGTGAGAGGCACAATTCAAAGCCACACGATGTCTGGAGGATTAGGTTTCTGGATTCCCAACACATGTAAGAGACAAACTGAAATGAATTAAGTTATCAGGACCCAAAAAAACCCACCAAAAACCCGCCACTAAACCAACAAAAAACATGTGGCTAGAGAACAGAAGAATCAGCAGACAACGCTGATAAACTGTAACAAGAATAATGGTCCAGGCAGCTGAAAGAATCATAGAATCATAGAATGGTAAGGTTGGAAGGAGACCTCAAGGATCATCTAGTTCCAACCTCCTGCCATAGGCAGGGACACCGCCCACTAGTACAGGTTACTCAAGGCCTCAAGAAGACTAGTCTCAGCATGAAACTCCTTTCAGGAGGTTAACACAGCACTTCAATATTAAGAAGTGAACCTCAACGAAGAACAAGTTGAGAAGTAATTTCTTCTAAAGGAGCTGGTAAGATTTCGGACATTACAATGTTTAGTTTGAGTATTTCCATCTAGAATAGATTTCTACAGTAAGTTCTCAAGTTTTTGGAACTGCTTACAACTCAGAGCTCTTAATCCCCTTGTTGGTCCTAGAAAACATTGTAACACTGTCACAGTGTGGGAGGCCAGCTGGCTTTTCAGGGCTGACTGGCTCCATGTTTTCTCCCCCTCTACCCTCATTGATCACCCCTCTCCGGACAGTCTGTCCTTTCTGCAAAGCAGAAGCCTCTCTCTACAAGCTTCACATTCCTCAGTCCATACGTCTGGGTCCCACCTCAGGACAACCTAATTGTTGGAAGGACTTCTCAGCCTATGATAGCAGCAGGGCTCTACACCCATTATAGGGATAAGCTATGAGGGAAAGAATCTGGTTCAGTTACAGATCCAATTGAAAGCCTTGCCCAGAATGGATGGATAGCTGCAGCTACCAATGGCAAGTTTTCAATTACAAACTTGCAGCAATCAACCTAGTTGCTCATGATTTTTTTGAGTTAAGTTGCTGAGAGCATCAGAACGTTTGGGGTTTGATACAAGAGACTGATGCTTTTTCAGCGGGATGCACTTAGAGTGGAGAATGAATTTGCACCGAATTCTCTGCTTGCTAGAGTAATATTCTACAGCTGATTTTTGCAAAGGGCACTTCCTTTTCAATGACTATTATGTTTGGATTTTTGGAAGGTTTTGATAGCCTATGAGGAATGTGGTGATATTTAATGTGGCAAGTGTGAGTGGCTTGCCCAGTTCTTGTTATTTATTGTTGCCATTTAGAAGTAAATTCAAGTAAATTGGTACCAACTGTCTCCCATAAATGCGTAAAAAGTCATGTAAATGCAGTAGTTCGCTACACTAATAGTACCAGGCTAAACGTATCTACATTAGATATAGCGCCGATTTAACTATTAGTATTAAAAAAAACCCATACTTTTAATCAGTATAGTTAAATTAGCACAAAGGCTGTATTTAGGATCAGCCCTTGTGAAATCTTTCCTTGTCCCTATCTCCCTAGCAAGAAAAGTATTAGATTATGGTTCATTTAAGGTCTGTTACTAGCATCTGTACAGTCTGGAAGTGATGTAATTATTTTGCTATAGTAGTGTTAGATTATGTTTGGTTTCTTAAGAAGTTGAAACGACAATACTGAGGCCTTGAGCAACTGCTGACTGTTGGACTCCGAGGTCTTTTTCCAACTGAAATACTTGTGTAATTGAATCTTGGATTGCCACAAGGTGGCACTGAAGGCCCACGAGCACTTGACATGTTCAGGAAGCCTGGAGTCACCGCGGTGTCTCTTGAGATCGTTAATCCTAATACCATAATCTAGTGACTAGAGCACAAGGCTACAAGCAGAGGTTAGCCCCGCAAGCACTACTTGTAGCACACAAGTAGTATTTAGATGTAAAGCATGCAATCATCTGTCATGTTACTACAAAGCAACGTCTGAAACGTCACGTCTCGACATCCCGAGGGGAAAAGACGACACAAGAGCTAAGTGAATAACACAACTGTACCGGTCATTCCACTACAGCTGTGTAGTTTTACATTTTGTAACTTCCCATAAATACAGGAACTACAAAGAAGATACTATACTACAGTAACATCTGTTTAATTATCTTGGACAATACAAAAATTAAGTCAGAACCACTGTATCTAGAACACATAAGCAATATCCTCCCTCCATATGTTATTAAATGTTGAGCACAAAACCATTATTTGTTTTTAGAATCAACATTTCTTGTAGCAGGCTTAAAGATTTTAGCACTCGTGTCTATAATTGGCTTTATTTCCAGGCATGTATAAAGCTACCAAAGGTGGCATGAAACAGTATTAAATGAAACACATACAGTACTACATGAAATGCATATACTTCCAGTTTCAAAACAAAAGGCAGAAACTACACAGTGCACAGTACAACTGACACTTTTATTCCTTTGTGATATATATAGAATTGAAACTTCAAGAGTCACAAAAAACTCAAAAGTGCAAACCTCTATTAGTAACAGATTATGGAATGTATTGATGTTTTTGGCACAAAAAGTGGGGAACTATATACTGTAACGAGATTTTAAGTTTGATGAAATTAACAGTTCTGTGTTCAGTAGTCATATTTGTGCACTGCGGAACAATACAATGTAAACCAGTGACTAACACAATTCACATGCAACTCTATAGAAGTTACATTATATGTCCAGTTAAAACTTCTCTGAAAATACATGAAGTCCAATGATACTTTGTTCACAATCACTTAACATGTACCATTCTTTAAGTGGTCTTATCGTTTCAGTTTCCTCACAAAGCAAAACAATCTTCAATAGTAAATTATTTTCCCCAAATGGTTCCAGGTCAATGCTGATGTTTTCTATTAAAGTAATTTGGATCTGACTTAATTCATACAATGTATAAGCAGCTGAATTAAATCAAAAGCTCATTTCCCCCCTATATTCCATCCCTAATTTGCTGTGAATGAACAGCATTCTGTGCGCTGACTTTAACGGACATAGTGTTGCCTGTGAGCTCTGCATGTACCACATGGATTAAAAAAAAAAATAAAAAAAGATCAGAGCACAGCTTCATACAGTGGCATCTACTTAAAACAAAAAAAGTCAATTAGCACAGAAAAGACAATTCAAAACTGGAAGAATTCAAGTTTATCTTATAAGGTCAGTATGCATTCACATTTTCATTGCAGAGAAAGACACCGCATTCACGTTCTGGTGAAGAAACCCACACGTCACAGCTCTCCCAAAACTCTTAGCAAAAGTAGCATAGTGAAAGATCCATAATGCATGTTGTAGCTCTTTCATTTTAACTGATCACTCAAAGGAAAAACACCAACAGCCTTTGATAAGTAATTCAAAGCCCACTACTGAGCTATTAACCACAAGAACTTTTTTACTGGCCTGCTATGTCACATATCTTGACAGTTGTCAAGCATTTTATGTGGGCAGCCATTAAGCGTGCAGTGTCTCATCTTCTTTTGGTTTGGGATTTTATTATTCAACCAAGGGTGATGATTTATATTAGGGATCTAATTAATGTTCTAGTGACAAAATGTACAAGACACCCATTGGATGCATATATATCACAGCAGTAACATCCTCACAATTGAATTCTTCATTTGGGCAACAGAAAAAAGCAAATGGCAAAACAATGAAGCATTTGGCATAATTTTAGTTCTTAGTACCATACTGCAAATGCCATGAACTGAGGTGCTCTTAATGTTTCTGTTTTATAATGCCAGAATAAATAACACTAAAAGCAGAGGACAGAGCCAAATCCACTAACCAGTTTAGTTAACTTTTGGCATCAGACTAAGATGTAATTTAGAGCATCTATGTTAGTAGGCTATGATACTAATGACAGAGAAAGCAGGTGTGATTTCAAGCACCTAAATTCTGCGCCTGAAGTTAGAGAGTTTGAAGTCTGAAATCACCTGAGGAAAAAAGCAGGTCACTCAGTTGCTCTTTCTGTATATCAAAATGCAGCCTTGAAACAAAGGAAATCCAAACAGCAACAGGTGAGAGGCTGAACTCTGTCAACACAGATGTTTCTCAGCTCAAATCCCAGCTACCCCCTCCCTTGGGAAGCCAGGGGAATTCATTGTCATGTATTCTATTGCTTTCAGGGACACAAGGTATCAAAGTTTACCACAACTGTTTCTGTTTTCTGGAGTAATCCTAAAGGGGAATCATCCTTTTCACTCTGATTTATAGCTTCTGTTGACAGTCATCCTTCCAGTTCATAAGAAGTCCCTTGAAGTGGACTATTTGATTTTTCTTTCTTACTGGTACCTACTCCAGGAGGGAGTGAGTTTAGGACATTCCACCATAGGTTCAAATACCTGGAGCGAACAGCAAAGAGGAAGGAGTACAGAAAAAGAAAGCTCAAGTATGAAAGCTGAGGCCACAGAAGGCAAAAATCACTTTGAGTGCAGAGTGCTCACCATACTATAAACTAGAATTAAACACCTGAGAAAAAGACATAGGTTAAAAGTGAGATAGTGTGGAAGAAAAAGGAAAAATGCACACCAAAAATGACACAACAGGAAGTTTGGAAGAGAAAACAAATAGAAATCCCATAGCCTAACACTGTCCAATACTGTTCCAGTGTGTCTGGATGCTCTAGCTCCCTAGTGAGAGGAAGGAAGAGGGAATGAAAGACAAAGACCTAGCCCCAGATGGTGCATGGACAGGCCAGAAAGATTCTGTTTCAGTTTTCTGTGACAGCTCCTGCAGCTGCAGAGGCTTTTAACAGAGTATAGCTTGCCTCTAGAAGGTCACAGTTAAATACTGCAGGGGCACTTTCCGGCACAAAAATCTCTGTTTAAGGTCAAGTAATTTTAAGCTGTGCAATGTTTTATCAGATTTTAAAAGCACTAAGGGAAGGTAGAAGAAACATTCCCCATGGCAAATGTTTACATCCTTCGAGCCTGACCACCTGGGTCAGACCTAAATGATGGTGCATGGGAATGGAGGAGACCGAGGGAACATTAGGAGAACCCTTTGGGACAGCAAGCACACAACCATAAAAAGAGCACTTTGAGCGGCTAAAGACTTCCTTTGGGACATACTCTTTTCACATATACTATATTTGGTCATCATTGCTCTCTCTCACGAAACCTTGTGTTATCACAACATATAGCATACCCAAAAAGCATCAGATGTATTCTGCAGGTGCCAGGAGGTTTCTTCTTTATTAGCTACTGAGATGAAATAACAGATATGCTGAGGAGTACCTATGGATATGAATACTTGTGTTTCCTCCCTTACGACTGCACAAAAAAGCATGCAGGTTTCCAAAGAACATCAAAGTGTGCACCCAGTCAATATTGTTTGCTTTTCTGCAGACCACATTGCCTAGGCCCCCTGTGCTCATTTCCTACTGTACCTTAGCAACATGCCACAAGCAGTTCAGGAAAGGTGGAGATGTCTAGGAAGTTGGTAACGTGTTCAGACTATTTGTCAGTCTTCAGAGAGTTCCCACTACTGCCTCTGTTTGGGAATTTCCCCTTCCTTAGCTTACAAATGATTTAACAAGAAGCACGTGAATACAGTGGGGTATGCTTCACTTTACTGTGATGAAAAAAAAGTGATTCAGCGGGTAAACATGTTGCGGAATGTGCTACAAAAATTCTGTTTGTTTTAATTGAATACCACAGTAAATATTCATACAATTAGAAAAAAAAAAAGACTGTTACTGTTCCAAGAAAAACTGCCCCAAGGACAGATAATGCACAAATACCAATCTTTCAGGAAAAAATAGCTTCCTTTATTCATGAGCATAATCCATGAATAGCTGTCCTTCACCTCCTCCTATCAGCCTTTTATATTAAATACTGCCAGTTATGTAGTCCCCAAAAGAGAATACAATAGAGAGGAGAGCTTAATAAATTTTTAAGAAGTAAACAAAGACAATCAAAATCCCAATATTTCAGATTACTTTTGTAGGTTTATTTAAAAAAAAAAACCACAAAAAACATCCCAGTCTTTCATTTTTGTGGTCTGGGTGCTTCCTGGGATCTGGCCTTTTAAAGAACTCTTCCATTCTCACCAAATGGAAATCATGACATTAGCAACAATCTGGGTCTGAAACTTGCAGGACGTTATCTCGTGTGACTGCACTATTCACTCTAAGTTTCCCAGGCAGACATTGCCCCTGAGCACTTCTGAAAAAGCTTTTTCAGCTAGCATCTGAAAATTACTGCAGTCACAACTCTGCCCAGAAACAGGAATGTGATAGGGCCAAAACAGTGAGCACAGTCCATTGCCCACTGTTGCAGTTAGTGTATGGAAAGCTTCTCTGCCACAGAAGGTACTAAATTCTTGAGCCTACTGAGCTTTCTTCAGTTACCCCTGATATCTTGCATCACTGGAAGAGGACCAAGGAAAGCAAAAAAAGATGCACAGCAAGGAAGATAAGGGGAAAAAATAGAAGATAACAGCATAAAGATAGCAGAGGTGCTTGAAAACTTGAGAATTAGTTGATTTTTCATAAAAAATTCCACACAGATATGTTAAATCACTAAAGCTAGGGGTTAGCCATTATAATTGTCTTCTGCTAGCCCATAGGACTACCATACTTCAGTTAAGGGCTCCCCAACAAACCATACATCCATCTTAAATACCATCTGCAAGGACATAAAAATACTCAAAGCAAAAAATTTGTAAACAAAGGTTAGTAGCACAGTGGTACAGTAGATTGTCAATAAAAACCAATAGTAAGTGTGGGTACAGATTCGTCTACCTTGTGTGTAACATTTTATTGCCAATTACAAGGGAGGGACTCTGTAAACTCATAATTCTGAAGTTTTGTTAATAAGCACAGAGCAACAGGTGAGTGACCCATCTACTTTCTCCAGTTCTGTGTTGGCTATTGGGATCAGCATGTGGTCCTTCAGTTTTTCAAATACCTGTTTAGGAAAGAAAACATAAAAATCACAACCCTATATGCCTGTTTTCCCTTTAAAGTACTTACAGACAGGTTTATCAAGCTGTCATCAAGCTGTCTTGTCATTTGTAATCCACGCTAACATTTAGAGTTATGTGTAGCCTTTCACAGATTGCATTGGGTTGGAAGACACCCTGAAAGGTCATCTTGTCCAACCCCCCTGCAGTCAGCAGGGACGCCTCCAACTAAATCAGGCTGCTCAGGGCCACATCAAGTCTGATTTTCAATGCCTCCAAGGACATAGCCTCAACTGTAAATAACTTCCTCCTCATGCTAACCTAGATCTATCCTGCTCCAGTTTAAAACCATTGTCCCTCATCCTATCACAACAAGCCCTTCTGAACAGTCCTTCCCCTTCCCCCTTCTGGTTATAGGATTCAAACCTAACAATGTAATAAGGGGAACTGTTGCTATGCCCAGCCAGAGAAGCACAAAGGGAACAAGAACCAAAGCAGTTAAATTAACAGGTCTCCCACCTTTCACTGTCTGATATTTCCATCACAGCATACAACAGCTCATTCTGGAAAACACCTGATTACAATTTCCACAGACTTCTTAGCAAGGTCAGGATGCTGAGGGTCTTTCCCAGGCACCCTCAGTGCACCTCTCACCTTTGCACTCTCTGGATATTCCTCAGGGGCTCGGTGCAGCAGGACATGGCCTTTGTTGGGAATGTTTAAGTAGATGCAGTTTGCTGCAGCATCATCGGGCACTGTCAGCTTGTCGTAGCGGTGGTCACTCATCTGTTGCATGGTCTGCCAGGAGACAAAGTGTAGCTATTTAGACCAAACACATTGGCAGCCCCAAACAAATGGAGAACAGAGCCTTTGAAAACTAGCTAATTGTGATTGCCAAGTCAGCCAAAGGCCATTTTGCTGCACAGCACAAGTAAGATCTTTTTTTCATCTCTGCTCTTCAGGGAACAATCTACTAACCCTAACTGAAATGAGCAGTAGAAGGCCTTTGTGCAATGGTTCCTGTGAGTAGGAGGATTAAGCAGGGTACGCAGTAAGCATTTTCCTTGAGGTCTTTTCCTCAAGGAACGTACACAGTATGCAAGAGTCCTGCTCACATAGAAACTGTAGGTGCTCATCACCTTCAAAAGAAAAAAGCAGCCATCATTCAATATTTATGAAATAAGTGTGAATTAAGGACAGGAACAGTTCCCAGCTTGGATATCAGCCCAATCAACTCTTTTTAAGAACCTCCTTTCTGCTTTCCAAGTAGTTACTCTTTCACTAATCACCTGTGCCAAGGAATAAGAAGGCACATCGATGTTAATCCTCGTTCCCAAGGGGACAACACAATAATCTCCTCAGAAAAGCAGAGCTGGTGGGTTTCAGAGGTTTGGTTTATAAATATATGGCTCAGCCAAATGTGGATCCTGTCTGACTCAACACACAAGAAGCCTAAGATCTGTTTTGGATAAGACTAAAGTCTTCATTAAACATTGGGAAGCCTGGAGAAAAGACCCCTGACTTCCCATTGCACCATTCCAGCTCTATGGAGAATAACACAGAAGCAGAAGTGAACAAAGCTCAAAGTTGAAAACACTTGCCCTACTGAAAGCCGAAACCAATGTAAATGGTCTAGTTTCTCTTCTAGTCCCTCTGTGTTCCCATACACATTGTAATGACACAAAGAAAAGTGTTTTTTCCCACCTTGAAAATACTAACATTATCTTAAAAATGAACTTGTAGTCTGTTAAAGATTTTCAATTAAGTTCCCTTCCTAGGAAAACATTGATTTACATTACATAGCAAAGAACAGACTTGAATTTTAGGCACACTTAAGTTTGTTAAATTCAAGGTGATTCATTTGCACTACTTCTCATTCATTAAAAAATACCATATAGAACTGAGTTATGAGTCTACAAGATACTGGGAAACAACAAAGTAAGCTATCACTTACACACACCCACAGAAATTCCTTTATAGGTTTGGATACATTTTTCACATTGTAGCTTGAGTCATCCACATTCCACGGAGAACATGAAGCTCACAATGGAGAATGCATTCTTGAGGAAGTGTTATCAGATTGTAATTTGTTGTTGCTAATGAAGTTCCTTGAGTTCCCAAGGTCACATCTACCTCCATAAAAGGGTAATGTGTTTTTCTACGGAAGAGTCCTTGCACCTTTTAGATGAGTTTTTTATTATTGTGCTTACCATGGTTGACTTTACTATTTATAATTTTTTTCTGTTATGTCAAGATGTTTGCAATATCAAGGAAAGCATAATAAAATACATCTAGCAGTAGGTGACATTCCCTCACCCAGCACAAGTTTTCTCCTTGGTAACCACATCCAGCAGATTCATCCTTTTATCCGCACCTTCTTTTCTTTCCTACATAATCTTTTTAAGTATCAATTAAGAAAATTTATTTCAGTGCAGATTTATTAAATGTATCACAGAGGAAGAACCACCATGCTAGGATTTTACTCTGCTCCCAAACAGTTGGGGTTTCTCTAGCCCTGGTTAGAAATTAAATCCTGATATTGTAGTTTTTCTGTAGGAACAGCTCATTTGTAAGAAATACTATGAATCACTGTGAAACATTTCCATATGAAGTTATGAATGAATGCTTGAGCAGAAGAATATGGACACATCTCCCATTGGATTCACTTCTGCAAAGTGCTGAAATGAGAACAGCAGCAGCGAGCAGAAATGAAGAACAAGTGGCAGGGCTCTAGCTGTGCCTCAGGAACCAGCTTCAGAGAACACAGAGATGATGACAAAGGCACATTAGGGGGACTGCTTTCAAGATTAGGAAGCACCAAAGTAGTGGCTCAATTAAATCAGAAACAAATGAGAAAAAAAGAGTGGGAAAGTGAGATGAAGCAGCACAGAGGTTTGAGTACACAGCTGCAACAATGGAATGGGATCTCTGCTAGCTAGAACACCACTGCATTAAAGCCTTTATTAGTAATTGAAGGTTTAGCAATACAAGATTCTCTTCATTGACACTTAAGAAGGAAATTGTATTTGGTTTTGTTGCTGTTACAGCTATGTCTGCAAGTTGAAGTAAATTCCAAAAACCAGTTGAGAGTGCACCCAGGGAATAACATCCCAAACCTGCCCTGCAGGGAGGCTCTGGACGCAGCAGAAATGCATTGACATGCTCCAATTGGGTTAAAGACCTGCAAGGTTTTCTGTATTTCTCTTATGTAAAGTCATGGAGTAAACGTGTATGGGACTCTAGAGCAGAGGAAGCAATACAGGCAAGGTCCTTTGATGGTATTCTTTGTCAGACATATTAAAAAAAAAAAAAAATGTTTGTTTGGAAATGACAAGTCTTACGAAGACTTCAGTGCTCACACAATGCATTTGCAGAGGGCTGGCCTTTTGCCCACAAACATAACCAGCTACATTACGGGCCAGGCATTTCCTATATACTTAGTTTTTCTGGGAATTTTTTTCAGCCTGAAGAGGGTAATTTCCATTGTGCATTCTTTCAGCCCTTAGTCATGCTTTCCTTACGTTAAGTCATTTGCATAGCCTAAAATGCCTTCTCTATAGTGTGGTTTTTTTTTTTTCTTTTTTTTTTTTCTTTTTTACAGTGTGTCCTCAGACAACTGAGGTAATGGATAAGCTAAATAATCCTAAGTATGAAGCAGCATTATGCATGAAGGAAAAATGTGTATGCATTTAGGGTCTATTATCACTGACAGGATTAAGATGACTACATACACTTTTAAAACACGCCAAGCCTAGTGACAAATTTTCCCCTTCCATGAGGAAGGCCCCAGCCTGAGCTCCTTGCTGCCATTCGGGACCTGCTCACATCCAGATTGCTGCAAGACAGCAACCAAACCCATCACAGCTGCAATGTGCCTTTGCACCTCCAACACTCCACAAGTAAAACCAAACACAGTGAATGTTGTTCTTGCTAAAATTCACCCTGTTTTACACCAGTGCTTAAATAACATTTGACCTGGGGTACACAGTAAACTGGAATATTTTAATTCAAGAGATTGGAAGCTGTGGGAAAAGATTAAGCTACTAATGTAATTTTGTCCGAGCCACTAGTATGGATGAAACTAACTCAGTATTCTGCAGCCACACCCCCCCAGATTTGGATGGACAACATGCTTCTCTCCTGCTTGGAGAAAGGATCACTTGCCTGGGAACAACATGAGGCTTATGTCCTTACACACTTCAGGCACCTGCCCTCGTCTTTTGCCTGGACAGGATATTGACATCTAGATGGAGGACTGAGAAAAGTAAGTTACTGGTTGCTATCTGGAAAATACTGCTGATTACAAAACTTGTCATTTTTTTTAATGCTTGCAGAACCTGCAAGAGCTTCTTTAGTGCTGCACACAAAATGCAGGTCTCTAGTCCCGTATGAAAGTTGACAATACTCCATTTCCATATTCTAAGACTGTGACTGGAAGTGAGCAAAATTTGGTGTGTGGTTCCTAGGAACCTCAACTTGTCATCCCTTATACAGAGCTACACCACTACAGCACCACCCCAGGAGTCTGTTTAGGTCACTTTTGAACCTGTAGCAAGGTAGTCTGAGTTCAGATACATACTGTGCCAGGAAGCATCTCTTTCCCTTTTTTTTTTTTTTAAACTTATTCCTTGCCCTCAGAGCTCCCCTGGTCCTTGCAGTAGAAGAGACAGCAAACACTTGATCCTTGGTCACTTTTTTCACAATTTCTTATTTTACAGATTCTTGTAAACTTGTGTTCTCTTTTCAATTATATTCATAGATGGCTTAGTTTGTCTCCCAAGGTAAGCTGTTCCAGGTACCTGTCTATCCTTACTGCACTCTTCTGCATCTTCCCAGTTCTGTTCTACCTTTTTTGGAGTGAAGGGAACATGCATGTGAAGGGCATGCAATGGCCAACGTGCAGATGCACTGCAGCTTCTATCAGTGGCATAATGATCATCTCTATTATTTGGCTTTCAGCTGAGCTGGCCATTTCAACAATCTGTGATTTCTGTGGTAATGACTGACTATCACCATTTTGTATGTGATGATCACATCATCATGCTCCCTCTCCCTGCTGCACATGACTTTACACGTATCTACACTGAACTTCAAGAATGGTTTTGTTGCCCTGTCTCCATTAAGTTCCCTCTGCACTAGAGCAAGAAAGCAACAGCCTCCAGGTTAAACAAGGACAGGGCAGAACAGAACAAGTTTGGTGAGCTGTGTCACAGTGCTTACATGGTTGGGGCACAAGGACTCAGTTTGCCATATGAGTCACACTACTCAGCCTCTAAAAGAGTATCCTTGAAATGCACCAGTGCCAACAGTGACTATAAACAGTTGGGCAAGCTGAGCAGAACACAGCTGGAAAAACAGCAATCTTGCTTGAAGGTGAAGATCAAGAGTGTCACCCCCAAAATGCAGAGAGGTGGGAGAGACAACGGTGGGGTAGATTGAGTAGGAAGGGAATAAGACAGCTACTTTGAGCAGTGTAAGTTACAGTACAGTGACTTAAGGTTTATCAGGTATCAAAAAATCTGCTACATAGAGAGGGCAGGATAACATAGGCCTTACAGAAGAAAACTGCATTCAATATGTATTTGAAACCATCAATGTCTCAGTTTACCATATTTCATATGTCAAATCTCTTAGCCCATACACAGACAGACTGCCACTTAAATTTCTACCTACCATGCACACATTCAGCAGCTGGGCTTTGGGCTCTTCCTCTCTGCTTCACACTCCCAGTCATGTTTTCCAGAAGGCAGAGTCAAGCAACCCTTCCCACCCTGCTCCTTGGCTTTTCCTGGCATGGGACACCTTTTGCATCAGCACAGATGTCATGGGTACCATGTGTTGTTTGCATGCATACCTGTGCTGCTCTGCCCCTCTGAACCACCTTCCTGCCACCTCTGCCCAAGAACCACTGCAGAGAAACCATGATCTGAAGAGGGGAAAAGGGTTAGGCTTATGTGTTATTGCTTTCAGTCAAGAAGGCAAAAGGACAAACATCCTGTCTTTTGGAACAGGAACACAGAGAGGAAAAAAAATTAAAAAAAAAAAAGAAGCAGAGGAGTAAAAATGTTGAGTCCTCATTTACACAAGTCAAATGACATCTTCTCAGACACCCTCTGACTTAACTCCCATGGCTGACAGCCTTACTGGTGACAAAAACACAGTCTTTATTCTACAAAAATATATTGTTAAGTCAGTATCTTCCAAAAACTACATTCTTCTGCATAAGCAAACTGAAGAGCACTGACACTCAATTAAGTGCAATGTGTTTATTACAGCATTTAACTTTTAATTAAAAAAAAAAAAAGAACCAAAACTAGGTGGCTTTTTAAAGGAGAATGTCATCTGCTACTCAGTGAAGGCCTGTGTCCTCTGAGATGCTGTATGCTGCTAATACATGAAGTAATGGAAAAATCAGAAAGAACAAAAGGCAAGTGCAAACAATTTGTCCATTTTCCTATATATAAGGTGGAGAGCAGCAAAGTCTTATTTTTTAAAGGCAAGTTGTCAATTGTTATCTAGCCTTCACTGAATTCTTTGTTGCTGCCTTACAGGAAAAAGTCATCATTCATCTGCACTTTCTGCTAATTCCCTACCTGATGTCATCCTCTTTGGGTTATTAATATTAGTAATCATTTCCACAGCAACCCATTGTGATACCATAAATAGGAGATTATGACTTCATGTAGGGAATAAGCAGAGGCACAAATTATGAATTCTTAAGGAAGAGATGTTTTCATACAAACTTGTGCATTACTAGAAAAAATAAACACATGTAGACAATAGGAAGAGCAGATTTAGCTGAGCTTTTTCATTCTGCTTTCTAAGGACACAAGACAGATGAGGTTTCCCTTTATGTGCCCATTCTGGAGGCACTGTTTGCGACAGAGCTGGGAACACCTCAGTTTTATCCAGGCACTATACCCTGGATAAACAGTACTTGACTTTTTCAAGCTGGCATACTGCAGAGATTTCAGTTATACTTCTTCTTTGTATTCCATCTTGTATTTAATCACAGGAATGGGGGCAGCTACCAATGCCATAACTCCTTGCTCTCAAGCAATGCTTATTGCTCTGATCATAGCTTTGAATACAGGCCAAGGACCTAGTTACCCAAAGATGATTCCTTTGTTTTACCATGTGGGTTTGATAAGCCTTCCTTGACCTCTGTCAAAACAGCTGCATCTGCATTAGCATCCTTCAGGGAATAATCCAGGGGATGAGTGAGCAGCTCCACTCCCAACAGAAGGTATTGAATGGGAGAGTCAAGAACAAGCCAAAAGCAATCATGTCCAACCTTTTATCAAAAACAGAAAAAGAAATATAAAAGGCTATTTGCTGAAGCAGTGGTACTGTACATATGCTTAAACTCCTGACCATAAGAAAACCCAGCAACTAATGAGATTAGAGTCTGGGGTGCAAAGGAGAAGCTGAGAAGTACAGATGTCACCACCACTTGAGGTCCTGCTGGGGGAGGTCTGTCCAGGGCACAAGGGATTAGAAGCTCAGCTGTGTTACCTACTCTGCCTTAAATCCTGCCTGTCAATGCCACCTAGCCCTGACATATGCCAAGGCCATGCTGCCTCTGCAATTAGCATCCATTCCTCCAAAATGGCCAATTAAGACCTCAGACATTTCTCATGCAACTGCATTACCCCAGATCTCAGAGGGAATACTCTGAACACAGCTGGCCACAGAGATTAAGCTCAGGCCATATGGTGGGACAAGTGCTCTCCGTGTGGCAGCCCTCATCCCTAGGCATCATACTGGCTTCCCTACTGATCCATCAGCAATCGCCAGGCACCTGGCACCAACCTGGAACAGATTCACACCAAGGCTTTCTCTACCAGTCCAATGTGGAAACCCTGAGGCTAGTCCTTTAGGGAGTGCCAAATATCAGAACCTATGCAAAGGACAAACTCATTCCCCAATGAGTGACAGAACAACTTTATTAGCAGGCACTTGCTATAAATACAGTATGTGTTGTTTGCAAAGGAGTAGCTGAGCTTGACAACAATGGGAACACCACATGTAACCCTCAGACCCTTTGGAACTGTCAGGTTATTGAAAGGGTGACAAGGAATGGTTTGGTTATAGACAAAGCTTAGACTAAGGACTCTGTCCACCACCATCTGCTGCTGTTCAAGTCTTCATTCATTGCAGAAAGAGTATTTGTGCTCTGAACCAAGCAACACAGAAGCCAAAGGAGAGAAGTGCAGCTTTTCAGGATAGAACCAGAGAATACAGAAGGAAGCATGATAACCATGACACGGCATCTGTTACATCTTGCCTAACCTTTGCTGCTGGAATTTGAACTGAATTATGTCCCAGGCTAGTTTCCATTCTGCTGTCCCAACAAGACCACAGGACTACATCCCTTGTAGCAAAAGAAGAGCAGAGCATTCACTCACAGCACTCCCTGTGCTGGGGCCAACACTATCACAGCCCAAATTTATCCTCATGCATGCTCACAGTAAAGGTCACCAACTCCAACCATGCAGGATCAGAGCCCAAAAGGTGACATGTTTGGAGGAAATTCTAGTCTCGCTGCAAGAACATAAACAATCCCAGGCTTTACTGGCTGTCGGGGAGGGGGTAATTAGGTACTGCGAGATGATATTATAAAAATATTAATATATAATTCATTAATATGAATTGGAACTCGCACCACTCCCTACCACTAATAATAATAACAATAATAACAGGCTCTTTGCAACGTTATGAAAACTATATACAGGTTATAACAGGATCTGGAAATAACTATTAAATATATACATTAAC
>WBNM01031691.1:71339-246205 GCA_013399055.1 Ramphastos sulfuratus | reverse complement strand
TTTTTGGGCAGATCACGGGCCTTGTATAAGGCAGTCGTGTGCACCCTATTTACCACAGGTGATGGACAGACCCCGGACCTCAGACTTAGTGGTGCCAGGTCCTTTGTCCCTTTTCCCGCGGTTGCTCTCTCCCCAAAACAGAAGGAGAGAGAGCAGAAAAACATGTCTGCATAAGCCAGGACATGTACAAGCCCAAGAGGCTTGTTTAGGCCTACCATGACACTGGCTCAACCACCATGGTCAATATTCAACTATGAAATTATGCTTACAGAATTATGAACAGGTTTAAACTAGAAGGAATTAAATGCTTGGTGAAAACAGCAGAGGAAAGTTGAAGTTTCAGATGCAATAGCCACTACAGGCCCTGATACGTTCTGCTATTTGTCTGTTTTACCCAGTTTCCTGGAGTGCAACTTTTCAGCTGCAGCCCAAATAAATATTATATACTTGCCAGAGCCTGAAGAGGATTTAAAGGTTAAAGTGTCATTTCTGATTTATTATCTACTTCTACCACATGTCCCATAATCCTGAACTCCGCACTCATTTCCTAGATCACCTGCAACACTTTATATTGCACACACTGCACTCTGCCATGTGTTTACCAGATGCAGGTTTTTTTCAATTTTTAGAAGTATTGTAAGGATACGTAAGCTGCACCAGTAAAAACAGTAAAGAAAAATACCTTTAAACAAGATTAAAGTAGTATTTATCTTCCTACTAACAAATAAGCAACATTAACATAACACAACAGGTTGCTTGTTGCCTAACAAGACACTCCATGGCAACCTGACCACACCAGAGATGGTTAAAAACAGCTTAATCATCTTGCTTGTATGATTGCATATCCATACACAGAAAAGTGGCAACAACAAAGAAGAGGTCTAAAATAAGCTACCACAATGAAGGCATGATGGGCTGTGCCGGGCAAATGACCCCACAGAAGCTCAAGGGACCATACTGCCACAGACTGCAATAGGTGAGAGCTGCGGCTGACAGCACTGCTATAGCTCAGTTGATCTCATGAAATCCAGGGAGCAGCTTTTAATTCTGAGTATCAGTGCCTCAGAGATCCTCTTCCAATTGCATTTCCTTCAGACTGCATAAAGCTGATTACCAACTGATTTTTGGGTTTGGGTTTTTTCTCCTTTGGAAGCAAATGAACAAATACAAAGAAATCATTTAGGTCAAAGCAATAAGAATATAAATATTAAAGGAACCTAGTTATAAAGCAGCACTGCCAACTCCATTTCCAAGGCAGACACTTTACCTGTGTTTTCCAATAATTGCTCTGAAGAGAGTTGGACTCCTGGAAGAACAGCTAGAGTTTTCCCAGGATGAAAATAGAGTTGGATCCAATACACTGAGCAAAGAACACACTCTAGGTAACTTTGTGTTGCTCTGTGACATGGCTGCCTGATGTAACCTGTCAGCTTGCTATGAGCAGAAGGGCACATGCTATGGGATCCAAGCAATGCTCTGGACCAGAGTTCCTAACCTCAGCTGGCAGGGTGTGAGCAAACAACTGCAATGCACATGTAAACATGTTGCTAAACATTCAGTGCAGAGAAATGTACTGAAAAATGACAGATGATTAGAAAACACTTCTACCAACGATCAAAGACTGCTATATTATCTTGTTAATTACCACCTTTAAAAAAAAAAAGTATCTGCTTTTTAGGTACATTGATTGATATTGATGTTTACTTCACAACTAGTTACCAGCAACATTTAATCAGCTTATCTGAAAAATATTTTTGGCTGCAATAGCTGAACTGATGTACTGCAATGTGATTAGCTGAGTTGTGCAAAAGGCTTTAATCCAGATGATGAGTTCTCAGATCAGTCCTGGCTCCAGTTTGAATTAAAGCTCTGAGCAACCAGTATTGTAATTGAGTTTTGCTTATGTTTATAAACACTCAATAGGGTTGTCTGGAAATCTGCATCAGCCTGCCACTCACCATGCATTTCGAGTTTGAACCCGAGTATTTGGGATACTGCACATTTCACAGTGAAAGATGCAGGGCACTTTCCATCCTAAACTAGAAATCAGTCTCAAAACATCAGGAACACAAGATCTTTACAACCAAAATGATTTGTCTTGAATTTTGCAGGGGAGAAGACATGGGTAATAATCTGGAAATGTGTTCCCAGAGCTTCGTGGAGTGAATTCTAACAAGAGTAACTGTGACAGTTCGTTCAAATGAATGAGCAAACTTAATCCCTCTCCAAACTATGTGGGATGTCAATGACCATTCTCTTGTTTAAGGACTCCCCTATGCTCTCACAGAGCAATCAAGGCTGCTATCCTATTCCCTTAATTGCTGCTGCCAAGATGCAAGTCTAAAACAGCCAGGACTGCACTGTCTTGGCTTCTATAATGCAACCCATATCCAGCAGGGGAGAGTCCGAAATTGGAAGTACTGAGTTTACTTTAGCTGGGGACTGAAACATTTTGACAGATATTAAAAAAAAACCAAACAAACCACAAAACACTAAATCTCTGCTAAGCTCTGATAGTAAAAATACTGCTGCTGGCAAAAGTCCTTGAATTATACCCATGAGAAAAAGATGTAAGATCTGAAAATCAAATGTGCAATGAAATATCACAGCATGTCAGTAAGGACAAGTCACTCAGGCCTTTACCTTGCAAATATTTAAGAATGTTTTAAATTAATAAATACCACTAGCTTACTGAAGCAGAGCAGGTAGGGCGTACAAGACACGCAGGATGGGTTCTTAAGCTCTGAGCACCAGGGACGTTGATTTCAGTGTTACACTCTTTGTTGCAAATGTTCTGCCTGGCAGAGATTCAGATCAGCAGCCATGGGCACTGATAGTGCTGGTCTGAAAAATAATTCATGCTTTAAAATCAGGGCAGGAGATCTAAGTCAGGTTGCATAAGCTCTATTTAAACTGAGCAGATTTCAGAGAGCTTTCTCACCAGCACAATAGGAGCTATCTCCACCTCTCCTTATTTATTTTAAGGGACACACAGCCGGCTTCTTTCATGCATTAGTGATCATGTTGCATCAAGGAGGCTTCTGCAAAGCCAAAGAGCAAAGTCTGCACTATTTATTAACAAAAGAGTATAATCATAGGAAAAATTTAGGACTTGCTGTCATCACTGGAGAGTAAATTTTTGTTTAATCTTTGAAGGCAGGTCCTGATAAGAATACGTAAGACATTTATCTGTAAAGCTTTCAGATGTGCTCTGGCTTTCCTGCATCTCAAACCAAAGTATGCAGGACACTAATTACTAATTCATCAAAAAGGACAAGCTCCCTCAAACTGCAGTCCTGGTGAAGTCTTAGTTGCACTTCACTGGTCTGGTACCCTAGTCAAAGTTTCTCCTGCAAAGCACCAGTGCCTGCAGCTGTTCCACCATGCAGGAGCAAAAAGCTGATCTCTGGGGTGAGCTGTTTCATAGACTATATGTGTAATGAGATGTATGGCTGTGCCCACATTTCTGAAAAAGCTTTATTTGCTTTGAACTCTCCCAGTAAGTCTGAAAGCCACAGCAACAACAAATAGTTCGCATTGAGGACAATGGTGCTAGTACAGCATTGTCTTACTATGCAACAGATTACTGGCTTGCAAAGAGATACAGATGCAGGAGAGCGTTCAAACCCACACCACCCACTTGAAAGTAAAATGTGCAGAGACAAACTTTTGGAGAGGTTTGAGTGAGGCTACTCTCCTTTCTTTCTGATAGGAGACCCTTACAGGAGTGCGGTGGTTTCAGAGTTGCCCTCTGCCCCGCAATTCACCAGACTAACTCAGCTGTCTGGAAGTTAACAATGAAGATAGATTTTCTTTTCAGGACCAATGATCTATTTTCTCTCATTAAAATATTCCAATTAGCCTCAAACCAGCACAGGGAGCAGAGCAGAAAAAGGACAACCAAGAGGGAACTTGACTTTGCAGCCAGGTGATGGACAAAGGAGGGATGTGGCATCCTGGATTCTGGTCCCTGAGACTGGAGTTACTGATTTTATCCAGAGTTTACACTACAAAATGTGTACACATGTCATCTTTCACAGCAAGGATCGGGCCTCTCTCCCCCTTTCTTGCCAGAACTTTTACTTCCCTTCTAACCACTTTAAAAGCCACATTTCCTCACAGCAACATCTGCATTGATGACAACTCTTTCCTTTCTATCACTAAATTATCACCTTTTTAGTCAAAGCTGTAAGCAATAACCTGTATAATTCATTATTTCCTGAAGAGAAAGTTAAAATAACATCACTGTTCCCATGCCTGATACGTTTTTGTCTTTAGGGCTTGCACATATAGGAGGCCCTGAGATGCACCAACTTCCTCCTTCATTGATCTGTATCTATTGTAAAGCTCCAGCATCCTTCAGCAGAGAATAAAAAACGAAAACACCCAAACAAAACAAAACAAACAAAAAAAATAGTCCTTTAGAAAATTTTCTTATGTGCTTTACCTTGAGGGCTTTCTGTGCAGCTTCACTTGATCCAATAGCAATCAAGTTTGGTCCAGCCATGCTGCAAAAGCTCTTCAGATGCAAAGAATCATGAACAGGGACTGTGGAGACAGCATAATCCTGTATGGGAAGAAAGAATGGTTGCTGTATATTTTTAAGTTGTTCTAGTTCCATAATTATATTGAGGCTTTCCATAATTAATTTTGCTCTCTGCAAATTAACAGCAGCAACATATCCCAGGGTGCAGCATCAACTGTTCAAGTATGACATAGCCCTCTGGACCAGCTTGTCTTGTCTGGTGCACTGGAGTAAAATTCAGAACACGTTTCAAATACTACTACTGTTGCAACTATAAAGAAATACATTAAAATGCATAATGAAATGGTACATATATAAAATCTCTCCAAGGATATGTTGCAGATACATCAGAATATTAAGAATGTGAGTATTGATATGCTCTCAAATAGACAACAGCCTTCCACTTTCATGCAGTGATCTCACATTTCAGATCAAACTTCAGAACCTGTCACTTTACAGGATGCTCAGATCTTCTCAGTTAAAAGAGGCAAGTTAAAGGCAGTCCTCAACAAAGCACTTGAAGTGCAAGGTCCAGCACCTGGGTTGGGGCAATCCCAAGCACAAATAGAGGCTGGGTGGGGAATGGCTTGAGAGCAGTCTCAGGGAGAAGGACTTGGGGGTGTCAGTTGATGATAAACTCAATATGAGCCAGCAATGTGTGTCTGCAACCCAGGAAACTGTGTCCCAGGATGCATCAAAAGAAATGTGACCAGCAAGAGGAAGAGGGAGGCGATTCTGCCACTTTCCTCTGCTCTGGTAGGACTCCACTTGGAGTACTGCATCCAGTTCTGGTGCCTTCAGCATAGGAGGGACATCAGCCTGTTTGAGTGGGTCCAGAACACCACCACAATGATGATCAGTGTCCCTATGGGGACAGGCTGCAGGAGTTGAGGCTGTTCAGTCTGGAGAAAAGATGACTCTGGGGGGACCTTATAGCAGCCTTCCAGTACTTGAAAGGGCCTATGAGAAAGTCAGGAAGAGTTTTTTTACAAGGGCTTGTAGTGATAGGATGGGAGGGAACAGATTTAAGTTTGAGGAGAACAGATTTAGACTGGACATTAGGAAGAAATCTTTACAGTGAGGGTGGTAAGACACTGGAATAGGTTCCACAGCTTCCCTGGGCATGCCCCCTCCTCCCTGGTGGTGTTCAGTGGATCATAGCTTCTATTTCCTGTGGCATGAATGAATCTACAAACCTTAAATGTGTCAGCCAGAATTTCTGCACCACGTTGGTTTGTCCGCCTGGAAAGACCCACAAAAAATTCCCTGCCTGGAATGAGAAAATGTAGGGTAAAATAATTACAGCATTTATTTTTTCAGTTATTCCTCCCCCCCAAAAAAAATCACCACATTGGCTCCTTCAGAAAAAACACACTTTTTAAAACAGGCTAAGTTTAGAGGCATTTTGAAGCAATCTTTCACAGATAACATTAACTACTCAACTTGAGAAAAGAAAGGTAAACTAAAAATGCAGCATGGAAAAATGCAACCTGAAATTGAGAGCTGATTATTTAAAGTAATTATCTTTTCTAGAAGACATTTCACCAGAAGCACAAATAGCTTCCTCTCTTAAAGCTCTGCAATGGTCATTGAGTCAGGAAAGAGAACAGCTGGGCTGGATTAAGTACATCACTGATTGACCATTTCCCTCTCCCTCTGAGATTTCCTCTGGTCTCAAAATCAGCTCTACAGCCTCTGGCATCCTTCAGCTCTACAGAAAATCAGTGCTGGATCTCTACTGTTTTAGAAGGCCTCCCTTCCTGGTTTGCCTCTTTTGAGATCCTTCCTTCCCCTTGGTGAACGAAGCCAAGCAGCCAGACTACTGTGCCGCTGATCAAAATAGGTTCATTCACCAGAGAGAGAGCAAGCACGTGCACAACTGAACTGAAAAAATGCCTAATGGGTTTAATGACAAAAAATGCAGTCAATATCTTCATCTTTGAAGTCAACCATGCATGTAAGTTGCCTAGCACGTGACATCTGGCAGGCAACTCCACAACTTTCCTATTAACTAAAAATGCAGTTTTTACATTTGATTCAAACTAGTAAATATTGATGCAATCAGTTGTCACAGGTCCTGAAAATGAGTCTGGTTAAAGTAGCTGCTTGCAGTAAGAAATATGATACAACTGCAGGCAGTTGACTACTGGAAGTATTTTTCTTATTGGGCATTTTACAAGCAAAAATAAAATACGTATGCACAGTGCTGCTCTTTGTACAGTGTGAACTGCTAGATCATTTCTTCAGGTATTAGGCAGGACATCAAGGGTTGTGCTGAAAATTTATCTCTCCGCTACCTTTGTGACATTCAGTAAACAAGAGATCTAACAAGCTGCATGAGTGGTGTTTTGTTATGCAGATGACAGAGAACATGAAGTCTTCAAGGCAGGCAGAATATGTAAACAGTAAATTCACTATCACCATACCTGTAAATAAGACATCGCCACCATCCAAGGTTGCATTTTCATCTACCATCTCTACTATATTGAGGTTGAGACTTCCTAGCGCCCTCTTCATGGCTTCAACCTGTTTAAAAAGTTGTTTACATTGTATCATTGAAAAGCTTAAAGAAAAGTACCTAATAAAAAACACAGAGTTAATAAAAATTCAAGTCCTTTAATGCACCTTTAGCAAAACAAATGACAGGGTCCTTTGTGTCCCTGCCCATTGCAGTTCCCTAGATCTCTCCACAGGCCTTTGTGGTCTGCAGGGGATGGGGTATCAAGAGACAGTAACCAAGCTCGTCTCTGCACAGTAATCAAGCAGCATACAGGGGAGACAGATTAGGAGTCCAAAGCTCACGTTAAGTCCAGTCCCTCCACACAACAGCAGCCTCTATCCTGTCCCTTGGATTTGAGCAGGAAAAAGCACCAGGAGTGACCTTCTCTCCTACAGTGCTCAGATAAGACTTGACTGCAAACCATGGAGGTGGCAGCTCCATCCCAAGCCCCTCTTGAGGGGCAAGGAACATACATGATAGAAATGAGATCCCCAGGTCAGTAAATGTTCGTTTCCTTCATGGTTGTACAGGATTACCAAGCACTAGTTCACATTGCATTTTTGAGCTGCATCAATACAGAATTGTAAGACCTTTCATGTCTGCATGTTGTATGGCTGGCCGCTCACTGCAGAGAGCCACATGTAGCAGGTAGCCTGGGGCTGCTGAGCCCACAGTCCTGCTGAAAGGAGCTCATAACAGGAGTGGTGAACACGGCTTCAGCAGGCTTCTCTTTTCCTGATGAGGATGCCTGGAGAAGAACCCATTTCTACAGAGACATCAGCCATCTGAAGCTAATGCATCATCATCTTGGTACCTTGCAAACCAAAACAAGCACCTACACACAACCAATGGCTCACCAAAACCTTCCAACTGCAGCTTGCAGAATGTCAGTATAAATACAAGCTCACCCACAGAAACCCATCAACCTGAACCCATGCAGAAGCATCTTCATGCTTGGAGAAACCTCCTCACTGAGGTTAACCAGAGGTGCCCAGAAGGCATTAACAAATGTGGAAGATACAGCAAAGACCTGTTAGCTCTTATTTTTGCATACTCTCTATTATTCTCTATTTAGTGTGGAAAATGAACCATTTCTGGAAGACACACAGGAAGTACTGTCACCTGCTTTAGCTTATCTTCCAGCACCATATGCTAACAAGAAGAAACTCTAGCAGCCCCATCACTGGGCTCTGCCAAACTACAGCTGTCACAGGAAGAAAAAGGAGACATAACAGTGATGACTCCACCACCCTTGCTGCAGTAGTCTTAGAGCAATAGCAGCACATGCTTTGGCTGTCATATCTTCCTAAGAGTGGTGCTGGCTTCAGGGAGTAAGGGAGGGGGCAGACACAACCCACTTAAGCCCCCTTTCGCCTGCCAAGACTCAGCTTTGTGACATCCGTGACTGATCACATTAATCACAAAACCCAGGCCAAAAAGGCAAGTGCAGGTCTACATGGGCTACCAGAACAGGTGATACAGGTCTGAAAGGGATACACTAGGGGAATTGTCTTATCCAAGATTGATCTGCTCTCTGGAGATTCCTCCTTCTCCCTAGCACATCCTCATTCTGCAGTCACTTCACAGAAAAAACCTTGAAGAAGCACATCAAGGTAGGTACCTCAGTTTAAAGCTGAACAGGACAAAGGTAAGTCTCTGTAGCACCTGGAGAATGCTGATGGGTTACACTGCAATGCAGAACTGCACCTGGGAGCTCCCCAAGACCAAAGTACTCATCCTTTCCACACAAAATCCAACCTAAGGCTTTGGCACAGGCTGGAGTGAGCTTTTATCATGCCCTTTACCATTATTAACACTTTAGTTTGCTCTTCTTTCAGCCTGAAGTAATTTCAGCATCGAGTGAAACTTGGCACTCGAGTCTCCAGGCTTAGTAGCAAGGCTTCATCTTTCTTAGTTTTTTTCCTCTGTCTCCAGTGATCTTTAAAACTGGGTTTATAAAACTATCACATGGGTCCAATCCTCCTTAAAATAAATGGGAAACAGCTGAGTTTACAGGGGAAAATTGACTGTTGCACAAACAGCAACATTTTGTAATATCTGTGTGATGATAGCAGAATGATTTCTTTTGCCTGTGAAGCCCAGTGTTTTTTATTGTGCAGGTGCTATGTACTTGAAGAATAACTGCTTGATATGGAGTAATAAAATTGCAACATTATATAAGAAGGTTCCCAAGAACACAGACTCCCTGTTTTGTGCTGACATGAAGCAGACTCATGACTGAGACACCATGACACACAAGTACCCTAGCCACAGGCAGCTGGAATAAATGAACCTATCAGATGAAGTTATTTTAGGCGAAAGGCAAAACCACAGAAGAAAACAGGATCACCCAGCCTGTTGCATGATGACCTATCTCCAGTTAATCCGCTACCCGAGCAGCTTTCAAAACTACAACACCAAGAAAAGAACACCTTTCCAGGAGTCGTGCTGCTGATCAGGTGCTCCCAGCAGAAGCTGTCTAGACTTGCTAAGAAAAGCAAGCTAGTGGCAGCTGCTTCCTCTGAGCACCTGCTCCCCATGCCATTCCTGTCCTTCTCTCTGATACCAGGTCCCCAGCAGCCTGGAGCATCAGCAGAGTTGTCAATACTGCTGTGTCAGAGGACCACCTTACCCACTTTGTGGGGGAGATTCAAAAGCCTTTCCAGACCACAAAACATCTAAGAGAATAAAAAGGTGAAATCTGAGCAGCCTGCAGAGAAGATGGAAAGAGTGATCGCCCATTGGAATGGGCTGCCCGGGGAGGTGGAGTCATCACCATCCCTAGAAGTGTTTAAGAGGAGGCTGGGTGAGGCACTTACTGCCATGGTTTAGTTAATTAGAAGGGTTAGGTGATAGGTTGGACTCGATCCTAGGGGTCTTTTCCCACCTGGTTAATGCTGTGATTCTATGACAAGCAACATGCACCTTGGCTGTGTGCAGGAAGCTGGTTCTGCCTGCAAGACGTGTCTGTGACTAGAGCAGAGAGATAGGAGTCAGCTGCAGGTGCAGGCTCCCTCTAGAAAGCAGGAAACCTACCTTGAGCTTGTGCATTGCAGCTCTGCAAAATGCTTGCACACTGCTGAGAAGTGACTCCAATGCAAAAGGTGCTGCAGAAATTCCCAGGGAGATGCAGGCAGGGAGGTGGCAGCACTTCAAATCCCTGGGCCACAATGGCCAATTAATTGGTACACTACTACAAGTGTTATTAAGTAAAGTGCCTAGCAAATGAGAATAATGGAAGGTAAACACTGACTCTGGATTTGTGATTTCAGTCATATACATATTTTAATCACCAGCTGCTGATTACCATTTAACCATCAGGCCTTGAACTGTTTCTTTAACTTACAGGGGTCAAGGCAGCTGTAGCATAGACACAAGTTATCGCATCTAAAAGTTGTCCAAAGTCATAGAAAACTAGTTTAATTTGCTTCATGATTGTTCCAGGCTTTGAAGATATGATCCTCAAGATTTTTCTTCCCCCCAACAATTGAATTAATTTTTAGCTTATGAAACCAAGCTTAAAATTACTGGATAGCTGGATTTTTTCCCCCGTGATGGGTGTTAATGGATTAATTGGATTTTACACAGCCAATAGAATTTCCTAGAGTTTTAATTGGAAAGTGCTAATCACACATGTGGTGACATATGCTAGGAGTACCTTTCAATAGCTGTTACTGGGTTAAAATAGAAGATTCAAGTTACCATTGTTTTCTATGAGAAACACCAGGAACTTCATTCAGTAGATACAGAAATTAAAAAAAAAGGAGCACAAGCTAAGTTGGAGATGATCAGAGGAAAGACTTCACGTTATTAAAAAGACAACTGGAGGAAAAGCATTTGCAAATACAAGATTTTGGAAAACCAAAAATAAATAGCCCATCTTTTGCAAATAGTTGTTTCCTGCATGGGAGATAGCAAAGACTCACATCACTCCATCCATACTATCTATAAAGCTGGCCTGGGATAGTTTGGAGTAGGGTCTCCAACATGGCATGTCCATGGTATGCATCTGACACGACTTCCTTAGTAACTCAAACTTGGATGTTTCCATGTTGTTAAGTCCACCCAAGTAGCTTGCCACACTCATCATGGTGAAAGGGATTTGAGAGCTTGTCTCCATCCTTGACCTTTCTTACATCAGAATGGATTGTGCCACTTTTCAACAGAACTCCTACACTGGACAGAAAACAAGATAGTCTCTAGTTAAGGAGGAACAAGTGGCTGTTACTTTCCAGTAAGAAGTTAAAAGTGAGGGTGCAGCAAAGGAGTTTGATTTTACAAAGCCCTCCCCCCACATTTTATTCTCTGCAAGTAGCTGGTACCAATTTTTCTGAAGTGTGGAGTCTTAAATACTGGCAAGATTGTTACAGTGAAGGAAAGATTAATTTACAGAGCTAGCTTTCATGTTTTAACAACTAGCCACCTGTTGTTTTTCCCAGGAGGGAACTGCAAAAAGGTGGATGGAGAAAGTCCTCTGTGAAGCCGCAGTTACCCAGGAGACTCCAGTAAAACAAAGTATTCGGACATGACTTGATTACAAACATGTTCACTATGAAGATGTGCTTGCTTTCTTTGTAAGTAGGCAAGAGGAAAAGTCACCTTTCCTCACTGAACCTCCTTTTTGTGAAAACTAAAATCCCAGGTAGTCAGAATTGTAGCACACAAAGAAAACACTCATCTGTATCCCTTAAGATGCCTGTCTCGTATTATCTCAGGTCGGCTTCAGGTTTGTAACACAATATTGGGTTTTATTGTACACGAACCCATTAGTACATCGGGCTGAGTGTTAAAGCTTGTATGCTTTGTGTAGTGATATTTTTTTTCTAATAAGCACATTCCTGGTGTGAGATGGGATGTGTCTAATCCATAGCAAAGCTGATTGAGAGACAATGGGCTCCAGCCAGCTCAGCTCTGTTTCAAGGAAAGAGGACAATAACTGCATTTGACATTTATAAGAATCTAATTTCCTTGTGCTTTAAAAATTGAGCTCATTATCCTCTGGACTTGTGCCTTCTCCACCAATTACTGTAACTGATGTGCAGGGATTTTTCCTTTTCTATATTAGTATTTGATGCACTCTCCAGAGGTTTCTTCCTAAATTATTTACTGGCCTCCTGCGCACTAACCATGTTAGGGGACTTATTGACAGTAAGATGACAGTGGAAATGGGGAAGTGATTTTGAGCCACGGACTAACTCCTGCCAAGTGCAGGGCTCAGCAGCAGGATTGGAGGCAAGCCACCACTGAGGCTCCCAAATCCCCAATGGGCAGGGGGACAGCTGGGGCTCAGCTGAAGTTGTGGATGGTACCAAATGAGGCATCCCCTAATGACTGCAATTACCCATCCACCTTTGCTTTGAGCTCTTGGTAAAAGGGGGAAGATGTTTACAGATCTGTTTTGAATGAAAGGATGTAGAAAGATGCAGAAAGCTGAAAACCATTCAATGAGAGATTAAACATTTATAACCCAGCAAAACTCAACTCAAAGTGCTAACAGCTCAGTTCTCCAGAGATCAACCACACCTCTAACGAAATGGACTCTCAGTTCAAGACACTACCACATTGCCTCCTGAGCTTATACATCCACTAGAAATTTCTCCACTGTGGTAAATTTGTTACTGTCTTTCAGTCTTCACTTTGTTATGTTTTAAAGCATCATTCATAGCCATGCAAAGCAAATGTCAGACAATATAGGCAGAAGCTAGATATGGTATCTCTGAGATGACTATTTCTGGAGCCATTAGCTCCAAGCTCATGAAGTGCTAGTGTCAATATACAATACATTTTTCAGCAAGGCTCTGAGGGAAGGCTATAAATAGGGACAGACAGATTCAAGGCCAGGAAAGGGTAGACTTCATTTTTACAAAACCAGATACCACTGCTGGTCACAATCCAGGTTCTTGTCTGTCTGAAACCACTCCATTTGGAGATGAGGAGAATCTGTCTCCTCTTGATAAGCATTGCCCTTCTAGGCTTGCAGAAACTTCCAAGAATATTTAAGCAGTATTGTCATGTGTTTGAGGTTTTTGAGAATAAAAAGCCACTACTGGTTGTTTTCTTGCTTTACATACATCAGACACTCTCACATACGGTGATCTCAGATCTGTGGGATGTGACAGAGACACCTGTTCCCTATGTTGATACCAGAAAAGGCCCTGGCTCTTGCGAGGTCAGTGGGAAAGAGATGAAAGAACAAGATGCTCCAGCACTGCTATTCAGTGCAGATCAAGCTGTTAAGATTGTGTTATGTGCAAGTCAAGTCATCTCTGTCCCACAAACAGCCACCAGCACAGCCTGGTAAGGACATCCTGTACCTGCCACTCTCACCCCCAGCAGCTGACAGACCACAGTTTGCTTTGGCAACCAATCCCCCTTTCTAACCACACTGGGCTGTTGTGTTCATCCTGCTGCCTCTTTTGAGAAGAGGAGGGAAGGTGAAGACCAGCAACAACTTGGCCTGCATGGATACCTAACCAATTTGCTGTTGCTCACATACTTCTAATTATGGATACAAGCCCACTTGATGCCGTACGGCTGAAACAGTCCAAACTGTGCACCTAGAGCTCATATATCTGGTGCCAGAAGTTCATTACCCCTACTGAGTGACCAGAGATGAAGGCAAGTACAGCATCACTAGGGATTAATAGGGAAGGGCAAACATGGAAAGAGCTGGACCAGGGGTAACAGTGGGGGTCTAACACATGGAGGAAAAGCAGAAAGTGGCAGATGGCCTCTTTTGTTCTTGTCCCAGAATAGCTTCTCAGCACACAGGAGGGGAGCTCCAGCCTGGTAGGTTTCAGCAGGTCAAGCAGCAACCTCCTCTTCTAGGTATATGCAGTTAAAAACTGAATTAACCTGGATGTCCTTGGAGTATGTTGTGTTTGAATAGCTAAGCAGAACCGAAGCACATGAGAACTGTAGAAAGCTCACAAGCAGTAAGCCTTGCCTTTAAAATGCAGGGACACCAGCCACCTCCTCACTTCAGCTGGGCTGAAATTTCAACCCACAAAGTAGAAATAATTTCAGCTGAGTAAAATGAAAGCTAATAGGAAAAAAAAAAAAAAGATGTTTAAAAAGATGGAGATTTAAGATTGTTTGAAGAAAAGGCTCACCACTAAGATTCACTAAGCATAAAATCAGGTTAGTGGAAAAACTTAAAGCAGCATGGATGCATTGTTCCAGAGAAACAGTGAAGATTTTGCAGGATAAAGATGATGACATGAAATAAAAGTTGTACATAGGCATGCTGAGAAAGTAATGTTCTAAATACTTTCAGCTTACAATTACAAAATGATCAATTGTTAAGTGTTGGACAGAGAATTATATTCTATTCTGCCTGGACATGCAGTGGGCCAAGAATGCACCTGGATAAGCCAAGCATTCATTATCTCCCAGACACTCAATATCCCATAATACCCTCAGCGGCTGCCAGCTTCTTGTCCACCCTTGACCACACGCCATGTGCCCCATTTCACAGCTGAAAAGTATTTAAAATTCATGAAGTCTGTTGAAAGCTCAACTGTCACATTCTGCTCATTCCACAGGGTATGGGAAAACGGCGCAGAAGGGACATTTCAACCAGGGCTATTATGGCCCTTGAATAACCAATATTCCATTAAATTGCTAATAAACCCACTTGAAGATAAGTTGATCACAATCAAACCATACAGTAGCATTCCTTTCCTTTAACACCAAGTTGTCAGGTTTCACTCTGTACTGTACTACTGTTTCTGTGCTGTTTGTTCGTGCCTTGACAGAGCATTCAAGATACTTACTTTGTCCCCAGTAATCTAAATGCCCTATTCTAAAGAGGCTGAAAGATCTCTGGCAAGGATAATACACTGCTTATTTTAAGGTAGGAAACTCTTTTCAAAAGAAAATCTATGCAAAAGAAGTGAAAAATCATTATACCTCAATCAGGATATTTGGAGTTTTTTAACTTCTTGAATGTGGTGCTCAGTTTGAATGCAGTGGTAAATTGTATGAGCATGTTCCAGCTTCCCTAGTGCCCAGTCAAGGTTGCCCTGAGCTGAATTTTCATTTGAGTTTGTAGTTAAGCAACTCTTTCTTTCTATGAAATCTTAGTTTTATCAACCAGAATAAATATTCAAAATTCTAAAAAAACCCACCACACTCCCAAAGCTTCCAAGTGACTTTGTTTTGTATTAAAATAGATTTTGTTTGATTCCTTGCACTTAATTGTCAAGCTCGTGGCATGCTTGTGTTGCTTTCTGATGTTGCTGTGTGCATAATATTGTTGTCCCAAGAGGACTTTGAATTTTGTAATTTCTAAACTGAAAGGCTTGTCAGCCTTCTTCTCAGAAGGGAATTTAGAAGCTTTAATTTTATATTAACTAAACCAATACTGCTGAAAAGCAGCTATCACCCAGCACCATGCCAGAAGGGAACCATCATCACCAACCAGCTCTGACATTACCTCTCCAAGGCACATGGAAATTTCTGCAGACTTCTGCTGCCTAAGTGGCCAAGAATTATCAGCAGAAAAATTTGGTCTCATCTAGTCTGTCTAGTGAGGAGCTACAGACAAGATCTAGCAGTTGCCACCAGGTTCCCACTGCTGCATATCAAACATAGGCAGGGAGAAGTCACTGGTCCATTGGGCATCTCCCAGAGCCTCCAGGAGCCAGCTCAATTCAAGGAGCAATGGTTGTCATAGGGAAGAGAGTCTTTTTCTTCACTCTCAATTCACTCCACAGCTGGTCTGAGAAGCATCTGGTTGCTCCTGTATTATTTTATAAACAAGGGCCCCACAGGCAGAGGTTACACTAACACAGCATTTCCCCCCTCTAATAACAGGTTTCATTCACACCTTCAGAGAAGTTGATTTGTCTTATTTTAGCTATGCTAACACATTGTGCAAGAGTGTCTAGACATATATGACAATAATAATTGTAGAAAATGTGAATTCTGACCTTTATCAACTCCCAGCTAGTCTAGTAAAGTTTCCACATTCCCATAGGATTACAGAAGTTTGCTGCTATACATACAGTAGGATTAAATCCTTGAAGGCACCACAACAGTTTTAAGTAGTCAATACAAATAATCATTCTAGGAGTCAATTTTGCCATCACAGCACTAGGTGGAACCTTTTAACCCAAAAATAACCTTTAGCCATCTAGTATTATATTGACAAGTTTTAATACCTCCTTAAGCTTTAAAAAAAGTTTTAAATATCAGATGACTGCTATCTTTTGAACTCAAACTGACAGGGGCGAAGAGCAAGCCAGTTTTGTGAGTCCTACTTAGGCACCAACTTTCCATTTGAGGCTTGTAGTCACAAGGAAGAAACAAGAATAAAACAGCAAGCACTAAAACATCAACAGCACATGCAAGATAAAAGCACCTGGTGCCATCTCTCTAAATCAAGCAGTTTTAAGAGATACAAACTTCTGTATCTGCAGTGCCTTGTCTGTCCTTGCAGCTTACCAAGCATTCAGGCAGCTGCCTGCAGTGTCGGGCTGAGAAGAGACCCTGTGCTCCACACACACTTTTTGCCCACCTTGCAAACACCGAGAAGGACAATGCCATCACACAGGCTACTTTGCCACAACATTCCTCACCCTCCTGCACCTCTAGTGACAGAGAGATTGCAGGACAATCTCCTCTCCCCCATAAAACTCACAGGCAACATCTCATTTAAAAACATCAATAACTGAGAGGAGACTACCCTCAATACCATATGTTCCATTCACATAATATATACAAAATACAGATCCTAGCTTCACACCGGCCTCCTCCCACCCTGCCTTCTCTCCTTCCCCAACAGCTAATTCCACAGTGGACTCAGCACTGCTGATGAGTAAAAACAAGACCACAGTCAAGAAAAGTTAAGTTCATTGCATTAAACCTCTTACATGAGAGGATTGAGTCCTACTGCCCAAGAGATGACAATAACCCACCAGACAGAACCACACACCCTTGGTCCAGAGGAGGGAGCACTGGAGCCTTCTCAAAGGCAGTCTACAACCTTGTCACTGGAACTGCTGTAAAGGGCACTTGCCTATCCTCTGATCAAGCACCAGCTTCAGATACAGGTGATATCACCAAAAGTCCTGAGAAGTTGTGAATTTCTTGTTTATGACCAACATCTAAATGCTTAGGAAATGAAAAACAGCCACAATGTTGTTTCATCCAGACAAAAGGGGACATACACAAACTCTGATATGCAAATCTGAACTTCAAGGACTGATGCACAGCTTCCAATTTCTGCAGTAAGCACAAAAGATAATTAAAAATGTTTTGTAAAGATACAGCACAGCACTATGCACCCTTTTAATAGTCAATGAGGGACAAGTCTACCGATCAAGTTTAGAACCAAAACCTAAATTAGGCTGCCACACATTTTAAACAGAAATTGCTTAGGCTCTTATCCCAACTTGAAGTCACAGTCATTCCTAATCTTAAGGGACAGTGTTGTTTTGGTCATCTGCAAGTATCATCAACAACTCCAAGAATTTGCCAGGAGAGCATTTAGTTGCAGGTGGGAGTTAAGGTAGTTCAAACCTGAATACAGGACCTGACATTTAGGCAAGGATAAAATCCTGGCTTAAAGTCAGAATCCCCACCACCTGAAATGCCCCTTTACATTTTATATAGTAAACACAGAAATGCATATGTCAGCATGTCTGTGAAGAAAGTATCTTAAGAGTACTGACAGGTGCTCCCTAGTTGTTTTGTTCTCCTCTATCAGACAAGCTGCTACACACTTTTACATATCCTGAGATTATAGTCTTTCAATAGAGCTAAATATAGTATTCACTTAAGTGCAGTACAACTGCAGGGGAAGGGGATGTGAGATGGTGGTGTTACATTTTAAAAAAAAAATTCCTTCACATTTTATTCAATTATTCTGTACTTTGCTACTGTACAAACATCCTCCACTCATACCTGCATAAAATATGAGTGGGTTTAAGTACAAGGTTCAGTCTGGTTTCCTTTTGAAGCACAGGGACTGGGGTGGGAAGAAGAAAGGCAAAACAGCTAAGTAGAAGTAACTGTTCAAAGATTCCACTTTAATTAAAGCTCTTCTGGTAGAAAGACACTTCGAATGTGAGACTACCTCAATTGTGCGCCTTTCAAAACTGAGCTGTCTACCCCTCACTCACTCACTCCTGCAGTGCCTGATGAGCAGAATTGGAGACAGAACTTCTTTGGTACCTTACTGCCTTGTTTTGCAGTTCCTTTGGAAGGGGAAGCATCTCTCTGCAGGCTTTTAAATGCACCTTAGGAATTAGGAATTCGCTTTAGTATTACTTAAGAAGTACTCTGAAGAGCTAGTAAATCCACAAAGAATTCTTCCTAGCTACACTGCACTAGGCTAACTGAGGACCTACACTTCTTAAATATGCCTCCAATACCTAAGGAGGCACGTGCCTGTGATCCGCTGCATCCAAGCCAAGTGTCCTTCACAGAGCAGCAATGACACTCCCAAAGGATTACACACCAGAGCATTTGAGCTCTGCCCTCCTGTCTATTGCCAGCTTCACGTGCACAAGGTACTGCTTTACAGGATGCAGTAATGCTATGATCCTCCCAATGGGTCCCATGTTTGGAGGGATACCTACCTTAAAAAAATCCTATCCCAAATGCACCGCTGTACAAACCAAATAGTAGTGGCAATGATGGGCGGATGCAAGACAACAGCAGCCCATTTGTAGACTTGTGTGGGAATATGGAGCACATCTGCTGGAATATCAGCCAGGAGTTGATACAACAGACTCCAGTATTACTTTACAGTCAGCCTAATGGCTTTTCCTTTCTCTACATAGCACTACCTAAGTTCGCTGCCTTGCAGAAATAAAGGGAAATACTGAAATTTATAAAATTCTAACTAAGTGGAAACTATTACCTCACCAGATGCTATCAATACCAGAGGCATGTTAGTAACCTGACAGCTTGTAACTTCAGCACTCCCAGACAAAGGCAATACCAGAGCCCACAGGTACCTGCAGGACCTGCTGCAAACAAAAGGTGAACCTGGGGCTAGAGCAACAGTAAGTCATGAAAAAGTTAAAGGAAAATCACTTAATGCACTTCTTGTCACAGAGGACCTGAACTCAGTATTTCCTTGGCAGCTGTCTTTGGTTTCAGCTGCAGAGGCTCCTGCCCTGCTGGGGAGGATGTCACTGCTGCACAGGGTGGCTGAGTCTCAGTCCCAGTCGGGCAATCACCACTGCTATGAAAAGGGCTCAGCTATGGATATGCCATGTCGTCAGCCTAGAAGGAAAGAAATTACACCCATGCTGTGGTAAGCTTGGGGGAAATTGTCATCAGCACCTGGTCTCTGGACAACCATCTTTGAGTGTAGCATCCAATCCTTAGTACATCTTCCCCAAGTATCCCACAGAAAATAAAGATGCCATAAAACCCCCACGTCAGGAAGACAGATTAAGAGATCCTCATTCACTGGGTTGCACGCAGGAAGATCAGAGACAAGCATGTACCGTATTTCTTCACTTCAGAGTACAGTCATCCGCCTGGTGTAATCCTAAACTGCACTTGCTTGTGGGTCAAACAATGAAATGCAAATGTGGGAAAAAAATCACTGCAAATCACTCTTTGCAGATATCAGCATAATTTCTGAATCTATCTTCTGCTGAATGCTTTTGATGTTCCGCAAGTGATAACTGCTCACAGGGAAAGACAGAAAGCCTGTTTTCTTACCTGTTCTGGCTGGTCAAAGTTAACTGTAGTTACACGGCAGTGAAGAGACACTTCAGAAAAACATACAGTCTGCATAGTTATAACAGAAGTGATATGACATCTAATTTGGTCTGTTCCACATTTATATTGCATTTCGATAGAATAAACTGGTTGAAAAGTGGGCAGAAGCAGGGGCAAGTCTCCCAACGCACTGGAATACACCAAGTCACTTCAATACTGATTTCGCTCTAAAGAAAGAAATACAGTTTTTCCTTCAGAGACCACTTGTTACAATGACCAGAAAGAGGATGCTCCTGAAAAACCTCATGCACAGTTAGATATTTATAAAGACTCAACAATTTGTTCAGAATACAGGTAACAGTCCATGCTCTTAGAGTTACAGAGCACACGGTGAAGCTAAAATGCAGTGAACAAGTGACAGATTTTATTAACAAAGAGGATGTCCCTAATAAGTAAAAGCAGTGACAAACAATAATTTCCAAAAGCCTTATCTTCAAAGCTGAAATAGTTGAGCCAAATTATTAAGCAACTAATTTGCATACCAAAGAAGTGATGGCCAGGAGCAGTTTTAAGCTAGTGTCATTAAATGTACAGAAGGCTTGCACTCACATCTGAGAAAGAAGACTGTATTAGGTTAATGACCAAAGATGAGAGCTAAGTTAATTGGCACAGTGGGGAAATTGAATCAGCTATAAACACAAAAACAACTATATAAAGTTTTAGTGCAATGTATCAAAATGTTAAAAGATATTATAATAAGCAGAAGAACCTAGTGGAAAAAATCTCTGGGTAACAGACACAAGATTCACAAGGGCCCTTTTTCCATTTTGCTTACCTGCTGTAATGAAATGATTCACAATCAATAATGATATCAATTTTGATATCCAGGCAGAGATTGTTAATAACTATGAAAACTGTTTATTGACATTCAATCTTGCCACAAAACTTATATACAAGGTTCAAAAATGCACGGTTTGGAAATGTATACATACAGGGAACAGGCAAAACTGGAACACTTTAAAGGCAACTAGCATAAGCAAACATTTTTACTGGTAGAGAAGGTTTGTGTGGTCACTTACACCGCTTGCAGAATAGCAGAGCGAGAGAGCTTGTGCTACCTGCTCATCCTTTATATCCATTTCAGCCCGAGACTGATGGGCCTTTGGAGATAGATTAGCCAATCAGGATGGCAGTTTGCCCATATTAGATGAAGCTGGGGCTTTTGTCCCCTTTCCTGTGGCCACCACCCCCAGCACAGAAGGAGGGGGAGCAGGGGAGCATGCCTGGGCAAGCCAGGACATGTACAGGCCCACTTGGCCTTTTAGGCCTACCACAACACCTGCCTTAGAGACAATGGGAATAGCAACAGTGATACCAATTCATTACTACCTGGAAAGGGTGAAATTTTCAATATTCACACCAAAAAGGCAAAATTACTGAGTAAGTATTTCTGTTCTGCATGAAGAGAAAACTCTGTTAAATATTCAGATATTACAGAGAGTAATTTTCATCTCAATTGTAACACAGAACATTAAACAGCTCTTAAAGCACTTTTGAACCAGCAGGTCAGGATGATTTCTATCTAAAGAGGAGCTCTGTAGTGTTTGAAATCATTCAGTTGACTAGTCCTTGCAAAAGGACTGACGAGGAGTTATTATGGAATTGAAGGATAAAATAATTAATGCAAAACAGCATGTGTTTACAAAAAAAAAAAAAAAAAAATCAATCTTATCTAGTTTGATACAGCTTTAGATGAAAGGGCTAACTCGAGTCAATAGCACTGACACCAGGTTAAGATGTACACAGGGATCCTGTGACTGAAGTGAGATTTTCAGAATGACAAGCAGGGGAACACTCTGTAGTGGCAGAAAGATCCACCAACAGTGCAGTACCACATTCATAGCACAGAGAACATCCAACAGTCCCAAAGGGCTTGGAGAGAAGCCACCAGAAGGAAGGCATTTCCCACCCTCAAGGTAGCATTCACAGAGATAGGTCGTTTTGCTGATCAAAGAGAGGATTATAAAAGCTTTCAAACATATCTGCAAAGACCTACACAAGGAAGAGAAATTGTAACAAGCACTGACAAAGTGACTGCAAACCAGGATCCATGGTTGATGTGAGCACTATGGTTTTATCTTTGAAAAGCAAGATAATTCAGGTAACTTCACAAGGATTGTGTTAAACTCCCTCTATTGCGGTCTAAGCAGAAGGCACCCATGGTTCAAGCAGCAAGCAGCCTGTGTTCAGTGTAAACAGTGTGGGTCCAGGAGATGATGTTGGAGCCTACTGTTAGTCTGGAAACTAAAAAAAAAACACAAAAAACCCACCAAAAAAACCTGATAGACAAATTTCACAACTTACCATTCCATGATTTTATAAGGTTGGAAGGGACCTCAAGGATCATCTAGTTCCAACCCCCTGCCATAGGCAGGGACACCCCCCACTAGTACAGGTCACTCAAGGCCTCGTCCAACCTGGCCTTGAACACCTCCAGGGAGGGAGCAGTCACAACCTCCCTGGGCAACCTGTTCCAGTGCCTCACCACCCTCACTGGAAAGAACTTCTTCCTAACATCCAGTCTAAATCTTCCCTCTGCCAGTTTAAACCCATTGCCCCTAGTCCTGTCACTACAAGACCTTGTAAATAGTCCCTCCTCAGCCTTCCTGTAGGCCCCCTTCAGATACTGGAAGGCTACTACAAGGTCTCCTCAAAGTCTTCTCCTCTCCAGGCTGCAGAGCCCCAACTCTCTCAGCCTGTCCTCATAGGAGAGCTGCTCCAGCCCTCTGATCATCTTCATGGCCCTCCTCTGGACCCGCTCCAACAGTTCCATGTCCTTCCTGTGCTGGGGGCTCCAGAACTGTACACAGTACTCCAGATGGGGTCTGACGAGAGCAGAGTAAAGGGGCAGAATCCCCTCCCTTGCCCTGCTGGCCACGCTGCTCTTGATGCAGCCCAGGACTCGGTTGCTGTCTGGGCTGCATGCGCACACTGCAGGCTCATGTTGAGCTTTTCATCAACCCAGACCCCAAGGTCCTTTTCCTCAGGGCTGCTCTCAGCCATTCACCACCCAGCCTGTATTTGTGCTTGGGATAATGCCTACCCAGGTGCAGGACCTTACACTTGGCCTTGTTGAATGTCATGAGGTTGGCCTGGGCCCACCTCTCCAGCCTGTCCAGGTCCCTCTGGATGGATCCCTGCCCTCTAGCAAGTCGACTGTGCCACACAGCTTGGTGTCATCTGCAAACTTGCTGAGGGTGCACTCATTCCTCTGTCCATGTCACTGACAAAGATGTTAAACAGCACTGGTCCCAGCACTGACCCCTGAGGGACGCCACTTGTTACTGTTCTCCAGGGGGACATTGTGCTGTTGATCACCACTCTCTGCATGCAACCATCCAGCCAATTCCTTATCCAGCGAGTGGTCCACCCATCAAGTCCATGTTTTTCCAGCTTGGTGACCAGGATGTCATGTGGGACAGAGTCAAATGCCTTACTCAGGTCCAGGTAGATGACATCAGCTGCCCTTCCCTTGTCCACTGTTGCTGTGACTTCATCATAAAAAGCCACCAAATTTGTCAGGCATGATTTGCCCTTGGTGAAGCCATGCTGGTTACCACCAATCACCTCTGCTTTGTTTTCCATTTGCCTTAGCAGAGCTTTCAGCAGGATCTGCTCCATGATCTTGCCAGGCACAGAGGTGAGACTGACTGGTCTGTAGTTCCCAGGGTCTTCATTTTTTCCCTTTCTTGAAGACAGGTGTTATGTTTGCCCTTCTCCAGTCAGCAGCAGCCCTTCTCCTCCTTGTTCAGTAAAAGGAAAGAAGGTGCAGAGTCTGGTGAGAAACTAAGGCACTTTTCAGACAGTGGCTAATGCCAGTGCAAATGATGTCATTTCAGGAACAGACGAGTCTGAAAATCTCAAAGAATTTCTCTTTTACTTCTAAATTGCTGACACACCCCCCTGCATAGGCAGGGGTACACTCACAAACGGGTGACATACTTTATTTACAGCTTAGCTTTCTCTTTGCAGATATTAAAAGGTCTCTCTATAAAAGCTTGCAGCTATTTAGCACAGACAAGGTGGTTTAAGGTATTTTAACAGTACCACTTGCCGCAGCATACTTAGCAAGCAGGAACATTAAACGGTGTGATCTTGAAGGAGGGCACACAGCATCTGCAATACGTAGTGCAGCGCGTCTGAGCGACGGGACAAGCGGGGAGGAGCAGTGAGAACGGTAGAGCTCACTTGGGAGAGGGTGGGGGGCAAGGCAGCTTGGGAAACACTGACGTATTGTCTGTCCATTACTAAAAATTACACTTTATGAAATAGCATTAGATCATTTTAAGAGGTTTATATAAGGACACTGAAAAACAAGTCCTTTTGCAATTTTTATTTTTTTTTTAATGCCTCCCTCCTCTATTTCCACTATGCATCAGGTTGTGAAAATCCAACATGCAGAAAGTCTAGTGTTCCCAGACAGAAGACCAACCTCACCCCAAGTTAAATCTTCCAGCTGTTCCCAGCTCCTTTGCTTCTCTCCATCAGACAGGCTCATAGCAGCGCCTTAATGACTTGTTTAGGAAGGATGTGACACCTTCCAATTTAATACATTTAGCCCTTCTTAGAGCAAATGTAGAATTAAGCCTCAGTATGCACTTGACAGATCTCTTAGCAACTAGAGTGCAATCAGCCAACAATGGGTGATTCACAGTTTTAGCAAGAGTGTGCAGAACTGCCTGCCAAAAGTCTGAATAAACTCACATTGCTAGACACTATGGTAAAATGTACCCTGATCTCTTTTAAACTATTATATCATAGAGGAAAGTTAAACTGCATGCATTCCAGCAGCCTGCCTGAGTCTGGAAATACAATTGAACTGCAACATCTTGATTTTATGATAGCCAAGCCTTTTCAGTGGTTATTTTCACATAATTAGGATAATGGCACCTTTCAAGGGAAACTGCTAAAATCCATCAGTTTGTGTAAATAAGAAATTAATTCTTCCCTTTTCATTGCTCTGCAACAGGATAAAGAAAAGTCTGCAGGATGCTAATGAGGGTACCCTATCCAAACTTGCCTCAATTAAAAGATGGTCTTAATCTCACACCTACTGATGCAGGGCCCACTGGCATTTAAAATATTTGGAGATGTCTGTGCAATCCCTGAGTCAGTCAGAGAGGAACAGCAGGAAGCAGCATGAGAGCGTGCAAATATCCATCCTGACACATTGCTACACTATCACCCTCCAAAGCCCAGCTGAGGACCAGGCTGCCACAGAGACAAGACTGTTTGTATTTCTACAGCCAAATGTCTGCCTTCATTGACCAGTTTCACTTGAAACTTCAGATTTTGTTTTACCACAGTTGTCTTATATACTCTCCATCTTCCTACACAAAACCAGGATTGTGAAAATCCTTTATGAAATACTATGGGGAAAAAAAAAAAAAAAAATCAAAACCAGAAAAGCATTTCTGGGATTAATTCCACACAGCAAGGGCATAAAGTCACAGCAGGGAAGTCCCAGACCTTTCCCTTGCAGCTACAACCACGAATCATGACAAGAGCTTTTCCTGTGGCACACTGGACACCAGCATAATGAAATGGGTATAGCCCACTCCAACGATCCCAGCCTCATCTTAATGAGGTGACAGTGAGGAGCCCCTTTGGATCTTTAGTACAGACCAGATCTGGAGATCAAATTTTTCCCCACACCCACACTCTTTTTATGGCAATTTATCCACTGCATTTGTTCATCTCACTTTATGGGCATTGGTTTTCATCATCCTTTCCCTGGAACATCAATATTAACAGCAGAAGAGGGTGGACACTGTGGACCTTTCTCCTTTAACTGCCTCAAGCTGCCACTTGCTTGTACCCAAATGAACAAAATCTCATTTAAAGATACAGACATCTTAGCCACCTTTCTAGTATGTCTTGTCCTCCAGCTCTGCCTGGAGTGGGGTACCCATTCTTAAGCTTCATCAAGGCACCATGCAAGTGCTCCAACTCCACATTGCTTCAAACAAGAACATCATTGTCCTTATAAACCAGGCACAGACTCAAGACAATGAAAAGTTTGGAGTGTGCTTAATCTGTTTACCATTTTGGCAACACACCCTGGCAGTCCCACACCACCTTAGCCACCAGCAGCCTGGGGATCTCTCCTGTTGTAGGCAGGAGTCACACTACAGCAGCCTTAAACAGCCCTCTTCCAGGTAAAGCAGATACACTTGGCTAAACAAGTAGCTTTCTTTGGAACAGAAGAGCAGGGCACCCAAGTCATTGGCAGACTTCACTTCTGAGAAAAGGGCTGCGGTCAGGGAAAGGTATTTGAACACACTGAGCTCTATGTTGTCTTTAATACTATGATAGTCAACAGGTTTACACTCATATGGGTTGATGATTCTTAATTTTTTTTAAGCTAGCAGGGGAGGTACAGCAAGCGTCATGAAGATTGGTTATGTAGAAAAATACCATAGCTGAGCATTCCTGTGAATGCACAAAGAAAAACAGGTAGAGAAGAGCAGGTACAAAGTAGGAGATGCTTACATATTTAGTGCATTTGTTAAGAAAAGTTTTCTATTGACAGTGTTCTCAATGGACAAACCAGATCCTAGGATATTTTTCCATCTCTTTTCAAAGGATAAGATCAAAGAGATGAGAACAATATGAGCAGTGGTGCTCCAAGTAGCTGAGGCACAGGTGTCTGGGTTAGGGAGGGAGCCATGGGTAGGAGGTGGATCCAGCATTTGACTTAAGCAGCCATGTGTGATCTGTGCCATGTAACACCAGCATCATCACATACCACTAGCTCAAGAAAGCATTGTTATATCTGGAAACAAAATACACTGGGGACTAATTTTGCTTCTACTCAGAGCAGGCTATCCTCTGCCTGGATGGAGGCAGATGGGATGTCATTTTTTCCATGCCCAAGTCACTCTGCTGCAGCTCTTTTGGGAGCTCTGCTACAGCCTCGGCTGCAGAGCACGTGTAGTGGTGTTTCTGCTTTGGGAAACTCAGCGTTACTCAGCGGCTGACGTGAATCCCCACGTTGTAGGAGGCAGCAGAGCAGAATTCCCTCACTCCCTGTTTTACCCTATAAGGGCATTTGATGATGGTGCTGTGACCTTGTGCCTTTGCATAGATTTTTCTGCAGCAGCTGCAGCATAGCAAATCCAAGCCCAGGTTTTGGATTCTTGTGTGTTGTGATAACCAGCTGGGGTTCAGAAAATCCTTCAAAAAAAATAATCTAATGTTCTGGCAAATTAACAAGGCTTCTAAAAAAATAACAGTTTAACATCTGGAACAGAAATACTGAGGAAGTCCAAGACCAACACAGTACAGAACATTTCCCCTTCCCCCTGTAACTGTTACTGTACAGCACTTCCTTGTCCCCAGCTCAGTGAAACTGGAACATTTGCATCAAGATGCTGAAATATTTTATTGGAAGTCATGTAGGAAGGTAGAAAGATAAAGGGCTATTCATACACTTTATTTTTTTAGTTTTCTGGGGTTTGTTTATTTTTATTCCTGTCCCATGAATTTCCTCAGTCTTTTAAAAGGCATCTAAATCTTCATCAATATTTAACTCCGCAGCAGATACTGCATACTTTGTGTTCCCATTTAATTTGAGAGTGGAGCAAGGGGAAACCATCTACAGGAAGAAAACCAGCCAGTTCTGAAGGAAATGGCTTCCTTTTTTCACAAGATGTCCTGGAATAGACTCAGGAAGAAGGATGAAAGAAAAAGATGGCAGCAAGAACACCATCCTATTTCAGAGCTACCTAGGGACATTATTTAGGACACTACCTATCTCTGAGTTTCAGGTTTAAGACTTGCCTAAGATCCAACACCAAAAGTAGTTCTCAACAGGGCATTTAACAGACGTTACCACACGAAAGCAGTTTTCTGCAGTAATAACAAACCCTAAAGTAATATGCAAAATGAGCAAGTAACCATATATATAATTACATACACTATATATACATATATACACACACACACACGAGAGTCTTTCCACTAGGGATGAGAAAGATTATTGAACTTCTGCAGGTTAAGGGAGATCTCCATTTTCGGTATCTCCTAGAATAGCAATTTCCCATCATACACAGACAGGTCTGCAAGAAAGAACTGACGGAAGCCAGTGCCAGAGATGCACTACAGGGCACTGCAGGATATCATCTGGCTCATTCTACCACAATTTCCGACAGAAGAATACCATTTCTTTGTCTCCTACCAAACCCTCCAAGTTCAGATTGTGCCCTGCAAAGTCTCAGATACCTCATTTTCCACTGGCCTGCTCTACCAGGAAACAGCGCAGAGCTGCACTTGTGCCTGGGACACTGCTGGTATCTCAGTTAAAATGTATGGAGAGTTAACCTTCAACACAGCATTGTCAGCATTGGCTATGAAACGCTATGTGTTTTTTCCTTGAGACTGTGCTTGGACAAGCTCATGCTTCCTGGGATTCCCAGAATTCCTGGGGCCATGCCACAGCAACTCAAGTCCCACGTACCAGCTACTGTAGCATTAAAAAGAGCGTGGAGCTCCCAGCAGTCACCCACAAGCATCCAAAAGATTAAGGTCCCTGAAAAACCTGTGAATACCTTCAGTTTAAGCAGATAGCATGAGTGACATACCTGTTCTAGACTTTGGATCAAATAGGATGCAAACCCAAACCAGGAATATTTTTAGTTCCATGTATTGCACATAGGATTTATACACTGGAATCCTGCATCAAGCTCTCCTCCAAAGAGGACTTGGACCCAGTAGAGTGCAGGAGCTCAGCATTTGTATTATCCTCCACATTATTTCTAAGGAATTTCACTAACAGGACAGCAGAAATGAGCCCTGTAGTACTGAGATTTGTGAATGTGTGTGGATGCTGTCTGGCTCAGCAGAGGACAATGCCACACAAAGTCCTGTTGTGCAGGAAGCCATGCAGACTACAGTGCCTTGAGAGTCCTCTGGATTAACTGCATAAACAGACAAATCAATAAATCTCATGTGCAGGTACACCTCCCAAAAATGTCAAGACACTGAGAAGAGCTATGACAGCCACCTGTGGAAGGTTCAGATTACAGAACCAAGATGTAATTGCATCTCTCCATTCCCACTCACATCTGAAATCTAGAGTCACATCAACAAATGCTTTGCACATAAAACAGCAGCTTTCAAGCGTTCTTATAGAAGTTAGACGACTCCTCATACTCAGAGGATTCATTATCTGCTGCAGATAGACAGAAAATGGCACATCTCTGCCCAGACAGCTGGACTCCTGGGAGGCCATTTGAGAGTAGCAGAATGCCTGGTTCACTACTGGTGCTTTCCCATCACCTGGGATACTAGCAAACAGCACAGCAGTGCCAAGGCACAGCTCCCTAGTGGCACAGCTCTGCCAGAGCAGAGCTGGCGGAGTCTTACCACAAACCAGTGGCTGCAGCAGGTAGAACCAAAATGCCTTCAAAGAGAGCCACAAAACTCATGACAGAAGAACATGCACCTGCTATGTTGTTGCTGTGAACACAGAAAACTACCCAATTAAACAAAAAACAAACCTGAGCAGCTCAAACAAACTGGAAACAGAAGCAGTATTGTTTTCAGTATACTCACAGAACAATTATCCTGATAGTTGATTTGTTAAGCCAAGAGAAAAAACTCTTGATCAGAGCAAACAAGACTTCAGAAGTACTAACTTACAAAATTTCATGCTACATTTAAAATTTAAATGCTCCTCTCCATCTAAGTCATTACTACTTTCAAATAGAAGTGACGAATATAAATAAGGCCCATTAAATCTTCTCCCATTTCAAGAAAACAAGCCAAAACTCAAAAAAACCCAAACCAAAATACCCAAACAAAAACCCACCCACAACCCAAAAACACCCTCCCCAAAAAAGCCAAATCCTAAATCTCTGCAAACCCAGTACACGACTCTTCATCCCTGCCTTAAAGCAGAAGTTGGATTTACAACTTCATGGCCTATGTGAACACTTCAGTGGCACCACAGCACCACTGGGAGAAATCACAGAATACTTCCTTCAGCAGAGCTGACTCCCACCACAGACCTTGGCACAAAAATGTTTTCACTTGGACTTGGCAAGTGCTTGTCAATGAACAACTCTAAAAACACTTCTCTCCCCATAAACACACACAGTTGTGATACAGGGATAAAAACTAAACCAAGCAGCTGGAGTGTGACCAGTGTTCCTGTCATAAACCTGCTGCATCATTTTATGAATTTCCATTCTTTGTCTTCTGGATTGCTGTTTGCTCACTCCTTAATGAGACCCATATAACTGCAAATCACAGAGGCTTTGCAAAAGGTTGCAAGAGTCCATCCTCCATCCTCACACCGTTTAAACTTCTTAGAGGGCAGCAGAAGAGAAAGAAAGGTCTACCTTCCTAACCACAGCCAGGATTAAGTGCATCTGACAGATGCACATCTACCCTGCTCTCCAGGACTGGAAAGCCCTGAACACCCACACAATTTATTCTAGCTATCTCTTTCATTTCCCCCTAATACTGAACCTGTCTCTTGCTCACTGTGGTTTAATCCCACAGTTTCTTACTCTAGCTGCCATAGCTAATCCCTCCCCTTCAGCAGCTGGCTGCCCTGGGGATGCTTCTGCATTTTCACTGTTACACTACACAGAATGGAATAAATCTTTAATTAAATGAGCTTGATCAGGGGGAAGTAACTCAAATTAGGTTTCATCAGAAAGACAAAATCTCAACTGCCTTTCCTCAAGAATACACTGCAACAGTTCAAAATACCAGGAATACAATTTTAACACCGCAGAACAACAGTTTGCAAAGCTGACATTTGTTAGGTAAGCAAGCAATGGCTGAAAGAAAAATCTCAAAGATCTTAAACAAATCAGGCACATTTTAAGCCATGCAGCTTTTACAGCAACTCCTTCATAAACCAAGAGCTTCGAACAATTTAACATGCTTAATGCAACCAGTAGCAAGAATAGGACTGGTTTCACAGTGGTTATAATTTGCATATCCAAGGTATCACAGAAATACAATAAAAATGGCAGCCCTGGAAACATGTTGTAGCTCCAGAGAAGAACAGTAAATAAAGCACACATCTTCAGCACATCCTCAACATGCTTCTCATCCCTTTAGGATGACAGCAACATCATGAGCATCTTGTCTAATCTGCATGAGAAGATCCATGTACTCTGTATTCAATGACTTCACATTGACTTCAGTGGGAACAAGGTACCATGGATTTCTGAAGAAAAAAAAAAAGCACCAACAGAAAGTTAATGAGGTACAAACCAGGTTATGAATGGACCACAGAAAAAAATTCTCCTTAAGCTATTTCCTGCCCTGCTGTGATCGAATACACGCCTTTTCAGGCCTCATCTTACCCCCCACCCCCTCCACCCTTTCTTTAGGCAATGCTTTATTGTACCTTGAGACTTACTCCACTTTTCTAATCAGTTTCCATTATGTCTTTTCCTTTAAAGTTACTCACCGTTACAGCTCCACCAGGAGCAATAATGCTGAAAACAGCAGCATAGACTGGCTACAGCCTTTTAAAAGTGTCTTGAAATGAAGCCAAGGTGGAATAAGTCTACTGGACAGGGGGGTTTGCACACCAAGGCTCTTACTGCAGTGCCTGCATCCCTGACTCTTGCCAAGGCAGTTTTGCACATGACAATATGGAAAGTCTTAGAGTCGAGTCTAGCTTAAGGTAAGAAAAAAATTCCTGATCTACAAGTTTTAAAAGGATGTTATAACCAGGGGGCTGAATTTAGTCCTCTTCAAACCAGAGGGAGACCAAAGGCAGAGCACTGAAGCAGACTACTTCTTGCAGAGTAGCATTCAACCTCTGCAGTGATTTTTTCCCTCCTTCTTCCTCCGCTGGAAGGAGGAGAAGTGACACAAGTTTATGTATCACTTCTTGCTCATGTTCAAAACAAAACCATCACCCTTGTGTGTATTCTGCTACACTTCTAGTGAACCATTTTACCCACCTTCAGATATTTCTTTCCATCACATTCCCACCTCACCAGCTCACACTCACAACAGCATGGTTCAGAGCTGGCTGGCAATCTCATGAGACAGGCTCTCACAAGAATTTCCTGCTTCTGGCTCAGCCAGACATACTGCCACAACAGACACTCCTGCAGTATTTTGGAACCTCCACTCCTTGTTCAGGCCAAGGCCCAGGAATGCAAGTGAAAAAAGCCTACAACTTTAACTTTTAGAATTTCAAAATTTCTTCCCTCTGCTGCCTTGGGTGCCTGGTTGGTTTCCACACTAAAAGACTGCTTCCACTGAGATTAACTGAATTTGGGAACTACAGTGCTGAAGGCATCACCAAACACTTGCTTCCCAGAAAACAGCTTGCTAAGACACCACCACAGTAGGGCATCTGAGCAGTTTACTCCAAAGAAGCAAGTGTCGTGCAAAGAACAAACAAATGACTCTGCAAGCTCTCAGTTTTCCTAAAACCATTTGGTTTTCCACAATTCCCAGGATACTTCCAGCAAGCATTTCTATAGAGGCCATCTAGCTGGTGAAGTCTCTGCATAGAAGCCTTAGACAAGACCTACAGATCTCTCACATGTGTTCATAAAAGAGCAACTCATGATGGACTGAGAAAGCCAGAATCTCCACATTTTCTGCTCTCTATTACCATGCAAGCCTGCAACACAACTGAACAAAGGCCATTTCTCAGTGACTAACGCCTCATAAGTAAATACTTCAGATATTTGTAGGCTGTTCCAGCTCACACCTGTACTTCAGGAACAAATTTCTAGACATCACTGCTGAATTAATACAATTCCTGACAGATCAACTCAGCAAAAAGCCTTGCTGGAAATTCAGAATTTGAGCCACGTACAGAGGCAGTCAGACAAATGTCTTCTCTTCGTGTCAAGTCTTGCCTCAGAAGAGCCTGAACATATGCCCATGCTGATACCATGAAGGACGGACTACACTGGATGTTGTGGAGGTTCCTTTCAAGAGGAGTGCCCTTCAGATGTTCTTCTAGTTGCTGACTGAGAACACAGCTGCCTACAACCTGTGCTGATACAAGCAGCAGTCATAGTTTAAGATACTTTTGAGCACACCTTCCTACATCCTCTGTGCAATGGCATGTCCCTCTGTCTCATGCTAGACTTTTACAGCAGCAAGAGCAGATGGGTATGGACAAGAATGCTCTGTGACAAACAGAAATGCAGCTCAAGTTTTAAAGATGAGTTTAGAAACAGAAGCACAAACTTCTCAGTACAAATGCACATAGCCGGGCTGAGCTCCTAAAACACAAGCAGGCTTAGGAAAAAGTCTCCCCTTTCAGAGATTGAGCCCATAGCTTCCCATTCAGGGCTCTAGCCAGGGGTCAGAGGACACATGCCACAGTGTGAGCAGTTAGTCACTTAAAATGTGATCTACGGGAGCTATCACCTATGTTGGTGTCTGTGTAGGGCTGGGGTTAAAGTCTCACACCAGAGAGCATATGGATTGATGAGGAAAGTGGGTGTTGGTGACCACCACTTCCTCATCCTCAGCTTCTCTAGAGTACCTTTCCAAAAAGCTAAATGAAGGCATCTATTTTACTAGGTTTTAAAGGAGCACTCCAACAGAAGAATCTCATTATTAGATCAGTTAACACAAGAGGCATGTCAGATGCTTTATGCATCAACAATGAAGAGACAGCTTGCCCAGCCATGAAAAACCATGTCTAAAGCAAGGCACAAAGATTAAGAATTCTTTAAGGATCCATGCTCCACACAGCTTTAGTTTGTTCTTAAAACTCATCGCAGGATATATTTAATATTGCTACATGCTGTATTTAATATCAGTACACATGCAAATTCTATTGTGCTTTTAGCCACAATTTGGCAGGCATGACACTGCAGTCTATAAATCTCCTAGTCCATGTTTAAGGCTAAGAAAGACTTTGAAGCTGAAGTCTTATCATCCTGACAAAAGTTACATTACATCAGACTTTCCACTACTGAAAAAAACCAACACAATCATGAGATCAGCTCAGAGCAATGGTAAGCAAGCAGACACAGGACAGGAAAGAGTTTAAATGAACAAAACGGGTTTCAGGCTCCATGTTAAGCACTGGTACCTTACAGGATTGAGCCCCAGCTATTTACACACTTGTGTCACAGGTACAAGTCTTAAAAGAATCCTAACATCACACATAGAATGTACAGCAATCGCCTGTCTTTATCCTTTCACTCCTTGTTGGACTGAAACCATCAGCTACATCTACATCCAGATTCCCTGCATGCCCTGCCAGCTCCAGAGCAGGCAGCCAATTCTTAACACTTCAATGGACACTTATCAGCCAATTCTCATACTGGATGCTTCCTGCTAGTGCAAAGGTTGCAGTCCATTCCATGTATTCAAATATTTAACATGACTGTTGACATCTATTTTGTAAGACCAAGAAAGTTAAAATGGGTTTTCAGTACTTTTCATATTGCTCCCAAGAGGTCCAGTTTGTTACCAGCACAGCACTTCATGGTAGATGTAGGTATACAGTGAATCTGCTTTCAGCAATGCCTATCAGGGCACTACTTTTAGACAGTCTCAGGATTTATACCTATCTGAGTAAGACCTTATGCTGTTTTATTAGGAACCCTTTGTTTACATTCCATTCTGTAGAAATAAAACCCCATTTCTTAAAGTATTGAGAACGCTGTTGTGTATTGTAGGGCTGGAAGACATTCAGGAGCTCCTATTTGGCTTCTGGTTGTGTGCTGCAGTCTTGTGAAGAGGGTAAGGAAACTAAGAAAAGTGGAAACTAGGTTAATATCAGAGAGCCTGGTGCAGAATCACAAGCAGTGCCTTTAGTCCTTAAGATGAAGTGCAGTCAGAGCACATTTCAATTGCACAAAAGCTTTTGGCAGTTTCTGGTGGCTGCTGACATCTGTGCCAAAGTTCCCTTAAGGATGGAGAAATGAGAAAGACAGTCATGTGCAGGAAATATCAAGGCCAGGACATGAAACAGCAAGCCCCAGGAGGGACAGGACATGCTCACAGCTAGCAGAGGGGACAGTCATGGGAGTATTTTCCCCACTGGTACCACAAACCCATCTGCTTTTGTCAGAGCCTGTATAGCAGTTGTCCTTCACATGAGTTTCACCTTCCCTGGCATTTACTTCAATCATTTTGCATGGCCAAGAAACAGTATCACAGGAATATGGGCTACAGGGGTGCCATGGCTCCAGCTACTGGGTCAGAAAAACACACTCAAACCATTACCACAGCCAAGCAGGTGGCACCAAAGCAAACAGATACAGCTCAAGAGCCCCTCCCCACCCGGCAGGCTGTAACACCTACAGTTCCCAGGCTACAGTTGATCAGTGCTTCAGTGATGCCATGGGTTCACACCAGGCTTCCATGCAAAGGCCTGATAACTAGGAGGGCTTTTGCAAACATGGCCACAGAAATGCTTGCCATCCAGTCTTGGACACAGTTTTAATCCTGCTCCTGTATAGGGTCTCCAGTCAAAGTGCAATGCACAGCTAATTTGAGAGTCTTCTGTTGGAAACACCTTTCAGGCTGCTCATGGCATAATCTCAGATAAGATGGATGCCAAACCTTGCAGCATGTCAAACCCACCTAGAAGTGTCTCCTATATCTGCCACTCACGGCATTAAGAGACCAGCAGCTCTGCTTCAAATATTTTTAGTGGTTCAATCAGCTGTGAAGCAGAGTCATAAAGGCAGAAAGCAGTGCCTTTCCCAAAAGGTTCCTTCTGCTCTGAAAATGAGCCAACTATTTACTATTGCTAGTGAGTGAATCAGAGTACCAGCAACCTCTATGAGGCTATTCAGGAAAAGCTGATCTACCACATCCACAGGACAGACTGGAAGGTTATCAGGTGCTCTCAATTGTCCCACAACAGATCCTAGGGCCCATGGGAGATCATCCTCCTGAATGTACCCTTCTGCAAAGGATCTTATACAACACCATCTTTCTTAATGTTAAGCCTGACTCTCAATATATCCAACTTCTCTGCCAAGTACTCACTGCTAGGCCTTTCTAAGAACTATATTGCCATCCAGGTTTTCACAGCTGATGTGGAAAAGTTAGAAACATTTCTTGCTTTACAAAGCCTGTATGGCTTCATAGGAACAGGCTGACTTGCTGGGGGAGGAGAAGGGAGAATCCTTTCATATGCAGACAAAATATTTGTCTTAATGGTGGAGCCATTAAATTTTCTGGATATACTAAAGCAGAGAAGGAAAATATAAATCAACATTTGACCTCAGAGCACCATTTCTGCTGCTAGTGATGGTTCATCATATGCCACCGGACACCTTGATTAAGCCTGAATGCAGGTTCCTCTTGCCTGGTAGAACAGAGATGCCTGCAAGATCTCTGCAGGGTTAAGGCAGGGCAGCTGCCTCCCATATGGCAGTCCTTGGACGACTCAACCTTCATGATCACATCAAGTGACTCATGAGCCTGCTAAACAGCGATCAGTATTACAGCTCATTTATAATACATGAACGACCTAAGTGGGTCACAGAGACCTGTATATCCAAGCAGTCTGACTCCAACAGCCATCAGTATTGGCAGCTTAAGGAAAGAACAATAGAAAGAGGACAACTATGGAGTGCTGCTGTCTCCAGCGTATTCTCCAAGTTATTGTAAGAGGCAGTGTACATATTTCCAAAGCCAGATATTGCATGCAGATTAAAGCATTAAACAGTTATTGATGGTTCTCTTTCATTAGTTTATGCACAGCTGTACTTTTGGTCTTCACAATATCCTGGCAACCAATCTGACAGTTCAGTTGTGCACTGCGTGACGAAGTGCTTCCTCTTGCTTTGATTTGCTGCCTGGGTATTTCCCTGGATGTCATCAAGTTTCCTACTATCTTTCCTAGTTAGTTTTCTCTGTACCATTTGAGATATTGTAGAACTCTCCTACTTCTCTCCTCCACCTAAAAGTAACTGAGTTGAAGGCATTTATCTAATTAGCCTCACTTCATACAAAAGCAGTCCTACACTGCAGGGAGGTCTCCTCATCCACCCCTTTTCTGCTTACATGGCATTTCCAGGATGGGTAACCAGAACCTTAAGCAGTGTTTCAGGTTCAGATGAATAATCAGTTTAAGTCCAATCATGAAAATGGTCTTTCAGCAACACTGGAGACATACAGTATTTAAAAGTTTTGTAAATGCTTATCTAGAAAGGACTATCCTAGCCCAGAGCCCTCTGGACAAGGCAAATCGGTTATTCTACTGTGACAATAAGATCACACCCCAGAACAAGAGAGGATTAATGAAACAGTTGCTTTAAGGTCATATAGAGAAGAGATTGCTGTATAGCACCACTGAAATTTCACAGTTCATCTTGCCAGCATCAGTGAAGATGTAGTATCCAGCACAACACTTAAGTGCTGACGACAGCTCTCCTCTGCATAAACTGGTGGGTCACCTTTCTCCTCCTTTTCTTCATACTGGCTTTCACAATATGCCTCTTCCACCTCAACTTCTACCCTGACTACTTTTTTCCTGCATTTCATTCTTCATTTTCCTTCCTTGAAATCAGTTCAAGTCAAAAGGATCAAGAATTATTGGAAAAAGATCAGTAAAGGCAACAGCAGAGTAGTACCTACACAATTTCCTCTAGTAACTCTTGCACACATTTTTGGCTGCTGCAGCCAGGAGTGCAGAAAGAGTATCACAACCCCGTGACACCACCTCCTTCTCTAACACTTTTTACTCCAGGAAAGCACCATATTTGAAAATTTGAGTACACAGGGCTACAGAAGTCATCCCATGTCATTTTAAAAACATGGCAAACTCACAGGGGACCTCAGTGTTTGCTGGAAAAATACAGATATCCTATTCATATAATCCTCCATCAGTATCTACTTTTTCTGGCAGTTTCTATTTGCCTCTCAACAGCACCACTCAATCTTTTGCTATCACACTTCATTAGTATAGTTACTAGTACCCCAATCAGAACCTTTTAATAGATACAGAGCCATGAACCACTGCACTGAACTCCAGTGAGTACCTAGTGACTGGCAACAACCACACCACTCCTCCTCTGTGCAGTCATAAAAGATCATGGAGTACTTGAGTTTCATCACTTTTGCCATTTAAAGCACACTGATGACAGGTACACACAGTAATCTGGGTACATGAAACTCTCCAAAACACTTGTACTGTTTGCAAAATTAACTCCTGTAGGACTGGCAAATGTCTCACCTTTAGATAGGCATTGTCTGATGTTAACTGATACACATCTAAAATGTTTTTTAAAATACTGAGTTTCCTATTTCAGATAGCAGGCCAAAAAAATGGCTTCACCTCTAAAACATTTGCTGTTCTGGCTTGGGTTTGTATGGAAATGACCATCTTCATGGTTGCTGGCCTGTGACTCAAAAGGATGTCAACCATACTAAAGCACACTATGCACAAGCAAGATTCTTGTCCTTTAAGATCACCTTTTCTATGAGGTATGGGATTCAGCTTCCCAGACAGCTCTTACATTAAGCCTTAGAAAAAGAGAAATCCAAAAATCCATCACAACACCACCAGTAGCATCCAATTACTTGACAGTCTTGTTTCAGTTTGCTTCAGTGGCCAGCTGGGATTAAACAGAGACAGCTGATTTCATCTTGCCAGAGAATCCGGCATCCAGAGACAGATGTGGATCCTCAGCTGCTTTAACATACATAAACCTTCCAGAAACAAATTATGACAATTGTTTTTCTAAGGCAATGCCAAATATTGAATCTCTACTGAAATAAAAATGAGTTCTGCAAATCTTGAGCAAGCTATTTTTGAAACACTTGTTTGGTTTTGCTATTGATTGAAAATGACTGAAAAATGGCGTATTACAGTGTGGACAGCTGACTTGTGTATGATGAATGAACACAAACCTGACTCAGGTTTATCTCAGCCATAAAATATTTAATTTAATTTTTCCTGAAAAAATATTCTTAGTACTGCTACAAAAGCATTAGCAAGAAGAGATACTGTCACCTGATGCCATTGGCACATCACTTTTGTCACAGGGCTGAGGTGAAGATGTCTGATACCAAGAACACAAGGTTTTCCTACTCCATGAACCTGACTGGTTTAAACACTCCTGAAAAACAAACAGGGTTCTAAAAAAAAAAAAAGCAATTAGTGATCTGTAATTACTGACAGTGATTTCCTTCCTGATAGGAACACATGCTCTGCAGCCACCAATCTCTGTAGGCCTGCCACAAGCAATGACTTCTACACAGATGTCTGTATTTACCAGGGTAGCTCATGGCCAAAGGCCTTTGTAAAGGCAACTTGTTTCAACACAGACATTTCATAATCAGGTCCATATTTTTGATCCAGAAGATTTTTGACAAAGACAAGAAACTGAAAATGGAACAACACAGAAGCATAGACACTGTTTGCATGGGCTAATCTAAAACACTAGCCCATAATATGCTCAGCCTAAGTGTAGTATTCCAAATTAAAGCTTGCTACATGATTGCTGCACACAGCATCCTCAGTGGCTTTATGCTGTATCTGCAGCAAAGGCCAAGTGTACTTGTTCCAGAGTCACTCCAGAGAAACAAGCAAGGGAAGAATAACTACTAATACTGGTAGAAATTAAAAGTCTGTATGTTTATTTTATTTTTAGGAAAAAAAAAAAAAAAAAAAAAGGTGTTTCAGTCAGTCATGCTTGCTGAAGAATTGCAGGCCTTGACCACCTCACCAAGAAGGACAATTGAAGGCACTGAGTTTAATGACACAACTGGCCCTTGTTAACCTAATGCTGTTTAGGAAGAAACAGCAACCAAATAAAGGTTCTTGTCGGGGAGGGGTAATTAGGTACTGCGAGACGATATTATAAAAATATTAATATATAATTTATTAATATTAAACAATCGGAACTCGCACCACCCCCTACCACCATTTAATAATAACAATAGTAACAGGCTCTTAGCAACGTTATGGAAACAATATACAGGTCATAACAGGATCTGGAAATAACTGTTAAATATATATATTAACAGAACTCAAACCAAACTGGAAAAGAGGTTTGTGGTCAATGTACCACCTGCGGCCAGTACGCCGCTTGTTCACTAGATGGACCCGAGAAGCAGCTTTCTGCTTATGGCAGAAGGCAATCAATGATTACAAGAGGCTTAGTATTTATTCACAAAAATATATCACAGGAAAATAATACCCTAAGCACGTGGCGGGGTTTCCCGTGTTGCCGGGCTGAAAGTTGCCGGAGGCTTTAAAGTTTCTCCAGGCTCCTGAGCGCTGGGGAAGAGGAGACAATCTCTGACCTGATCCTGGCTGGCTCTGGAAGCAGGCTCTTACAGGCAGGATGTCTCACTGTATCACGCTGGCGAATGCGTGGAGGCAGCAGGCAGGATGCAAGCAGGCATCTGTAATGGTGGAAGGCACGCACCCCGTGTTCCCTGCTCCTTTATAACACAGCCCAAAGATCAATTGGACCTTTGGACACAAGATAGCCAATCAAATGGCAGTTACCCAAGATTTTGCCATATTGGGTGAAGCCATAGGCTTGCTTTATCCTTTTTTGGGCAGATCACGGGCCCTGCACAAGGCAATCATGTGCCCCCTAGCAACCACAGGTGATGGACAGGCCCCGGACCCCAGACTTAGTGGCGCCAGGTCCTTTGTCCCTTTTCCCGCGGTTGCTCTCTCCCCAAAACAGCAGAAAAACATGTCTGCACAAGCCAGGACACGTACAAGCCCAAGAGGCCTGTTTAGGTCTACCACGACAGTTCTTGCCTCTGCTATATACATGTTTCTACATCAGAAGAACCTTCTACAATTAACCAGTCTGTCTGCAGCCAGAGCTGAGATTCATGTTCTTGAATTATCATCAAGGGAATCACACTGGTTTATATCCAACATTTGAAGGTCTGTGTAAAATAATCAGGACCCTAGCACTGGGGGAAGCTTGGCAAAATACAGCATTGGGACAACAGACAAGCACAATGAACTTGGCACCAGAACGCAGAAAGTACTGTTCTTTAATAGCCAACTGCCAGAAGGGCTTGCAAAGGTGTAAAAGACAATGGGAACGAAAGATTAAGGAATATCTGTTCCACTGGGTTATACACCTGGCTAGGCAAATAACACCATGCAAAAATATGAGGCATGGCTCTTGCTAGCAAGTGTAGTAACGGACTTTGAAAGAAGCATTGTATATTGTCTCAAGACAGGGTGCTTTATGACAAAAGTCCGTATCAGCTAAAGACCTGGCATCATGCTGCTCAGAAGATGCTGGATTGCTATATAAACCTGTCATGCATTAGTTTCTGAAGAGTAACTGCACTTAGCCTCAACCACAGCCCAGACTTACATGAGCAGATAATGTATGCTTGCAGCCCAGAAGGCAAATCATATCCTGGGCTACATCAAAGGAAGTGTGGCCAGCAGATCCAGAGAGGTGATTCTGCCGCTTTGCTCTGCGCCTGAAGTGCTGGATCCAGTTCCTCCTTATAGGAAGGACATGGACCTGATGGAGCAGGTCCAGAGGAGGGCCATGGAAATCATCAGAGGGTTGGAGCACCTCTGCTATGAGGACAGGCTGAGGGAACTGAAGTTGTTCAGTCTGGAGAGGAGACAGCCACAGGGGGACCTAACAGCAGCCTTCCAGTACCTGAAGAGTGCCTACAGGAAGGATGGAGAGAAGCTGTTTACAAAGGTCTGCAGTGACAGGAGGAGGGGCAGTGTGTTCAAGCTTGAGAAACACAGATTTATATTGGATGTTAGGAATAAAGTTATTTACTATGAGGGTGGTGAAGCACTGGAACAGGTTGCCAAGGGAGGTGGTTGTGACCCCTTCCCTGGAGACATTCAAGGTGAGGCTTGATAGGGCCCTGGGTGACCTGGTCTGGTGTGGATGTCCCTGCTGACCTCTAGAGGTCCCTTCCACCCCAGACCATGATTCTATGATGGCAGAGGTGCTGTCAGAGGTGTACCCTGCCAGTGAAGATGCTCTCCCTGGTCCCATTCTTCCCATGTAGGTACAGTAAAACCCGAAAGCACTACAGCCCACGCTCTGCATAGGAGTATAGCGGGCAGGGCACATGAGCATCCTGCTCAAGGAACCAGTAAACAAGGGCTATGAGACACCAGTCTGGAGACAGGGCAAGAGACAAGCCCAAGTATTGAGACATGGGACTAGAGGTGAATTTGCCAGTGAAAGCATGGAGCAACACAGGAAAGAAAATGAAGATCAATGCTTCTAGACATGTGTGTCCTGGCACAATACTAGGAGCAGCAGCTGTATTGGTTTGGACTTTGCTCTCTATACCACAGCACCTTTGAGGCCAGCAGGTAGGAGAGCACATAGGAGCTCTTCTACATCATGTGCTCTGCTCTACCATTCTCCAGAGATACTGTCAGATCCCACAACGAGCAAGAAAGCATTGCAGTCAGCACATCAACCCTCTCTTCTGCAGAAAGAGATACAGGCTTGTAGGGAACACAAGATTAACAAAAACAAACCACCCCACAAACCCAACAAACAAAAACCAAAACAAAATAGTACCAGGCAACATACACTGAGTACGTTACAAACCAACTTTTGACTTCCAAACCAAAAAGTCTAGCAGTGACTGTGGTAATTTTTTTTTTTTTGCAATACTTTTAAATGGGGGCAGTTTCAAAGAAAGATTTAGGTTCAACTTGAAAGTTTGGGCAAAAATCTCTTGGAGGGAGGAACAGGGCATCTCTAAGCCATACATCTAAGTCTGAGTAGCAGAAAAGGCTCTTTACTTTGAGGAAATGCTTACAGTATTTGGTACCTTTAACCACTTAGTGAGCTAATGATTCAGTGTAAATGCTAAGGGCTATGTATCACAGAAAAAAAAGTGATTAACAAGACACAAAAGCTGACATCAAGATTGCATAACAATCAATGTCTATAGAAGATTAAAATCCAGGCATCTGATTTAGGTTCTGGTCAGCAGCTTAGATACTACTGAGAAATTTGACATTGCAGTTTAATAACAAATACTGCATAAAAGTATAAAAGCATAAAACCCAAGTTGCTCCTAGACTGTCCTTAGAGATTGTTTTACAGTTCTATAGATAGAAACCAATTGCAACGAATACAGACCACTTATATTTATCTGACTAGAAGCTACTTTCTAGTATTTTCACTACATCTGTGACCACAGAAACAAAACTGAAAAAAAACAAGCAGTGTTTGGCACAGCAAATTTGCCCAAAGTGCCAGCCCTGGCAGGCTGACCCTGACCCCTGGTAGGGTCAGACCTGTATCAGCAATGCACCTTAAGACCAAAGAATCACCCACCCAGAACATAAAACACTCAAACCAAAAAACAGATGGAAGGGGCAGAGCCACAGAAACAAATCAAACTACTTCAGGAGGCTAAAACATCCCTTCGCATGTCTCTTGAGTACCATTATATAGGCCTCTGATACAGGTCTACCTGACGCCATTGAAAAAATTGTTTTTTAAACTGCTCAACACTTCAAGAAGCTTTTCTTCTGCTTTGTTAATAAAAAGACACTGAAAGTGAAAGCTAATGAAAATACAAAACACTGACGCAGATCCTAAAGAGAATTACTTTTCTGCTTTACAAACCCCATGATGGGTATCACTCCTTTGATCCTGGAGAAAGCCTCCATGTGACACACACTGTCACTTAATAGAAGATCATTGCACGTGGTTCTTCCTATTAGATGACCTGCAAAAGGCAATCAAAACGCACGCTAAAACTCCAGTGTACTCCTTAAGTCTGATGAGTTCTTTCCCATTCGCTTTCAGTATAACTGAAAACATGCTGACACTATTGTGCACACTCTCACTCTAGTTTTGAGGTTAGACTGAGAAGCTAGTTGAAAAGGATAGACTAAAGGAGCACATATATGACTCTGTGCAAAATGGGAAAGGTGTTTGAGGAAAAAGACCTAGCAAGGTAGAAATGTACCTGCTGCCATTCCTAACTTTTGTCATCCTTCAGGTAAAGCTTTTGCCACGTTTACTCACCTGCTTTTTTATGCACTAAGCAATGACACTGGCAACCTTTATACTTTCTGTCATAAGCGTTACAGGACAAACAAGTCAGTCTGTAACATGAAGTGTAAAGCACATGCGAAGGGGTCACTGCAAATGTACAAGACCTGAACTGTTTGTTATGACAGTTTAAAGAGGTTTGAATTATTTGAGGCCGTAATAAAATGTTTAATCTCTTGCCTTTCTAGTGATCAGCAAGAGCAAATCCTCCATGGAAATGAGACAGATCTCCACCAGCTGTGCAGGGATGGTGGTTTAAGTGATTATTCAGCAAATACAGGTTCTTTTATACTAGCGTGCACGATAAAAACCCCCATAACCTAAATAAGTTCAGGAGCCAGGAAAGCCTTGAATTTGTTTCTCCGAAGCCTAGCCTTTCTATTGCTTTGCAATATAGACATCACTATCCTACAGAACTACCCAGGCTCTACAGAGGGAGTCCAGGAAGCGTCTGGCTTTAAGCAGCAACTATGTAATATTACCCAGGCCTGCACAATACATACATAACTCACTAAATTCTTTCACCCTTCTATTTTTTCAGAAGCTTCCACCAATCAGCCTAAGAATCATTCCTACAAGCAGTAAGCTGCAGCTAGTGCTGCAGCCCAGCACATGGTGCAAGCTCTAGTTCACATATAGCTGTGCAGAAGCTGTACAGTGTGGGAGAGAGGGGTGGCAGCTGAGCAGGTGAGGGTATCTGAGTAGGTCACCTGGCCCAACACAGCTGTTGACAAAGGTTTGCCACACAGAAAGCAGATGTGGGAAGACATACCCACAGATGCTGAAAAGGCAATGTGGATGCTTCTCCAGTGCTTGAGAACAAATGTACTCCTTTGCTGAAGGACCATCTTCCTACACCACAGGAATGCAGTCCCACAAATTTACTGCCGTGGGTCTTGAAAGAGTGTGAAATAATACTTTTGGGTGGAAGTTCTCTTGATAACTATGGAAGAAACCAGAGTGAACTGTTCTTCAGCAGCTCCTAAAGCTTTCCCAGCACCAGGCTATTCTCCCTTCCCTGTGCAGCAATTGAGAAGGGAGTACAGGTCACTATGGGTGCATTTTGCTGAGCTTTTGGGTTTCCAGCTGTCTGCATAAGCACAGAAATGGTGAAAATGCTGGTTTGTGCTATCCCAAGCACAACTTAGGCAGTAAGAGCAATGTGCTGATGAGAGCTTTTCTCAGTAACTAACTCCGTTGTGTTCACAAGGTGACATGAAGTTTATACTAGAGGAATAAACATTTGAGAACATACTGCTGGAACAAAAGGTGCTGGAACTGGCAGTCTGATCAGTGATCACAACATTCCCATTAGAGTTACTCAGCTTGAACATCAAGCACACTGGTGACTGCACACAGCTAAACAAAACATCAGCTTATTCACATTAGCAATCTACCTCTGGCTTATCTTAAAGGCCCCTACATGTCTGCTAAATCCAAAACTTCCCTGAAACCAAATTATTTTAAAATAAGTTCATAAGTTGATAATACAGAAATATAATGCCTTGAAATAAGTTTGACTCTTGCAAACAAATCATTAAATGCATGACTGATTTTTCTATTTTACTAAAAAAAAAAAAACCTGGGCTCTTTCCCAGTACTGGCTGAATACAATCAAATTTAATTCAAGTCTTTTATCTCCCTACAATAACTCAGAGCAAGAATAGACATAGCCCCAGAATTTGGGACGGGGAGTTGAGTTTTGAGTTTGTTTGGGTGGGTTTTCATTCATTTTTCAGGGTTTTTGTTTGTGTTTTTTTCCCAGGCAGACAACCATAAAGAATCTCATGATGCTGAAGGGGCAAGTAATAGTATCAAAAAAGCCTGAAAGTTCAATCAATGAGTTACAAGCTACTACAGAAATTTGCCTGCTGCATACAGTGTTACAGTAATTGACAACAAGCCTTCTTAATAAGGAGTCTAGTGTGCTGAAATCAGAAATGCTGTATCAGTTCTTAAATATTGCATTATGGATTTTCAGTAGCGTGAAACAAGGGAGATGGAGGCAGTGCTGCTCAGTTCATGCATCCGGTAGACAGTTTATCAGTAAGGGTAGCGCACCTGAAACAGCACTGCCCCAACCAGTTTGTTCTTTTGGAGGCACTCTGGCAGCCCCATGCACCCTTCAACTTTCACTGGTCTGATCAGGCTTCAAAGCCTGACCTACCACATGTCTCCCTCTACTAATTCTCTGCAGAAATTGTACCCTATGACCCTGTTTCCCTCACCCCCCACCTATGCCAAGGTCTGTTAAACAGTTAAGAGATCAGCAAGGCAAGCCTGGCTGAGTCCTGCCTCACAGGGAAGTTGAGGTCAGGAGTGCATGCTCAGGAGTTGGACTTCATGTTAAAGCTGGGTCAAGTCAAGCACGTCAACTATACTACTAAAATATTTATTGGTTTGCACTTACATTACAAAATGAGTAAGAGATCACACTTTTAGAAACCAGTGCAATAAGCAGACTGTACCCATCTTCCTTCCCTCTGTCACTCAGCTGACTGTAGAAGTGACAACTTGTAATTGTCTTAGTTCACTTTCATAGCAGGCTGACCAAGCCAGCTGAGATAGGAGTAGAGTCTTTCAGAGGCAGCATGAAGCAGCTGGTGTCACAGGGCTTCATCCATCTGATGATGGATCCATCAGACCAGGGACAATCCAGACTTACTGACTACCCACCATGTCAACAGTGAAGATTCCATGGCGGTTCGGCTGACAAATACCCGACTCCATGTATAGAACTGGTTTTATCCTCACAGAACTCAGGCTGAAAGAGAACCTGGGATATTTCTAGGCCAACCGCCTACTCAGGTAAGTCCAACTGTAAAGAACAGACAGCATTACTCAGAGCTTTATCCAGATGAATCTTGACAATCCCCAAGAATGACTGCACAGCTTCTCCAGGCCCTTGTTCTGCAGTGTGTCTGTCCCCATTGAAAAGCCTTCTCCTTACAACCCATTAACAATTCACGCTTAAATATATGTCTGTTGTCTCTTGCTCTCCTGCCACACAACTGGCTCCATGTTCTTGGTAAGACAGAGTCTGCAAGCGCCAAGTAGAGGGTAATCACTTCCCTCAGTCTACTGGTTCTGTTCATGTTAATACAGCTCAGAATCCTCTTGGCCATCTTTATGAGAGAGGCACATTGCAGAGCTGTTTCCCACTCACTCAGTCCCACTGAGGGACCTTGCTGGGACAGGACTGTGCAACTGTCACTGTTCCTTTCCTTTAGCCTGACAAGGTCCTTCTTAATAGCAGTCTGGACCTCAAGCTGAATGTAAACCTCAAAAAAGACATTGGGATGCTGACAACAGCCACCCAATTGGATGAACGGGAGGCTCAGAAATACGCACTGGGCTCCCTCAGCTAAATGTGGCTGCAGACCTCAGTCTCTGAGCACCTGTACCTGGTACATCCAAAACCAGGGCTAGAGGCAGCAAGAACAGAGAAGCTCTGGCTGCAGTAGGAAACACCATCCCATGAAACTGCTAGAAACACTGCTTCTTCTTGCAAGGCTCTTAATGAAAAGAAGGTTACCACGTTTGCCAAGATGTCCAAGGCAAGTGCCCACAGAAACAAGCCTCTTCTCCCTGTGTCTGAAAAGCATTGCTGTAATGCTGTTCTTGGGAAGAATTGTTGTAAATTATTAGGATTTATATGTTCAGACAAGCACTACACTGCAGCGTCACGAACTGTCATAGCTTTAAGAAGATATTTGTTCTATTCCTTTTTCTTTTCTACTTCACAGAAAATTCAGGGGAAGGATCCATCATTCAGGAAAACTAATAGTGTTCAAATTACGCTTCAAAGCTTCTTTTCTTCTCTTGACTGATGACTCTGCTCAAGTCACCCATGGAAAGTAAATATGCTCTCCTAGAAGTGAAATTGTGCAAATGGTGGCAAGAATCACATGGCCACACATCAGTGAGTGGTGGGAAAGACCAGTGAAAACCCCCTTGGACTCCAGCTGAGACATAGCTGCTTCTGACAGTAGTATGTGGATAACACCTTACTCTGATACTGTCAACTTTACGAGGTGCTTCAAAGAGTAAATACACATGAGTACACATAAAGAACTGCAAGTGTACAAGATGTTTGCAGTATCTCAGACTGCTAGTCTGGGCAAGACTCAAATAAACTTTAATTGGTAAAAGAAGGGTACTATATCAAATACATCAAGTACAGACACTCATCCATTGCATTCAACAGCCAAGAACAGCTACTACTATGCCACAGCCAGTGGCCCTACTCTGTGCTACAGGCACAACAGTACATGCCTGTAGATCACAAGATGAGGTATGGTACCATCGCAATGATGGTTAACTGGGAGAGACAAGAGGAGGGTTATATTAAAATGTGCTTACAAAACAGGCAGGTTGCTAGTGGAGTAGCTTTGCAGCTTCAAACAAGGTAAGGTTTATTCAATTGCTACTCACTGAGGAGATAACTGTGTGGCACTTCAAAGCATGCACTGCCTGAGTTTATGAATGAGTGGAATATGTTTAAAAACTCCTAGGAAATCTAAAGTAATGCTTTTGTCGCTGTGTTTCCTTCACACCTCTCTCCAACAAGATTACTTATATCCTCATTATGCCCACCCACCCAAGGGCCTGCAGTGGCTGCACAGGGCAGGCGACATCAGGTTCAAGGGCATTCAGGCTGACACAAAGTATACAAAAGCACACACCGGCTTCTGCACACGGGCCAGTGGGTACGATTACCATAGATATCGCTGATGTGTTTCCTGGAACAGAGCTCAAGTTGAGCATGTACTGAAAAGAGCGTTTGGATTGAGCAGTACTGCAGCACGGGCACAAACCTGCACAACCGACCAACAATCCGTCCTGCAGAACGGAGCTGCACAAGTTGGCGCGGCGTGGGAGCTCCAGAAAGGTCACAGTTTACACCATCCACTTGTTTTCAGGAGCAGGTGAACATCGCTCTTCGATAAAACCCCGGCGTAGCCAGCTCGGCGGCACGGGGAGCTATCAGCAGAACCGCCGGGATGGCAGCTGGAGGCCGGGAAAAGCCTCTGCCTGGCCCCCGCCGCGCCGGTTTCCCCCAGGGAAGGATGCTGTTCCCTGATCGATCCTTGCTGCCGTACCGCCACCCCCCGCCCTACACACCCGCCGAGGCTCCGGGGCAGGCCCGGAGACACGCCCAACGGGAGCAACTGCCCCGAGCGCATCTGCATGGCGGGGACACCGTTACCCCCAGCCCCAGCCCGGCCTCTACCGTACCTCCTTCCTGCGGCTGGGCGCGCCCGGGCGGGTGAGGAGCGCCGTTTCCTCGCAGACTACGGCCACATCCTCCACGAAGACACAGTCGGGGAGGCTCTCGTCGGCCGGCAGTTCCAGCACCTGCAGCCCCAGCTTGCCCCGAAGCACACCCACATACAGCTGATATTCTCGCTCCGCGCGGGCGAAATCCACCTCGGGGCCCGCCACGCTGCGCAGCGCCTGCCGGCACAGCGACTCGGGCAGCGCTCGCACCACGGCGTGCGTGCAGCGCCCGAAGGCGGCGGGACCACCGCCCAGCCCGGCCATGCTGTGCGGTGGGGACGCCGGACCGTGAAGAAGGCAGAGACAGAAGGACAGGCGGCCGCGACCGCCGCGGCCGGCCCCGGCAGCTGATAAAGCACCGCCCGCGGCCCGGCCGCGCCCCATTGGCTCCCCACCAGGCACATTTCTATGGGGCCGCAGCCTAGCGCGCTCCTATTGGCTGGCGGCCGCGGCCGGACCGCGCCATTGGCCGCCCCCCGTAGGGTGCCGCTTACCTGTGCGGCGAGCGGGAGCGGCGGCGCCACTCTCTCAGCCCTGAGGGGCTAGGCCGAACCCCCGGGCTGGGCTGGTACCCTCGAGGCGGCACAGCGCGGCTCAGCTGGGGGAAGACGGTGGGGCCTCAGCCCGTGCCCGCAGCCTTTTTCTTGGGCAGTGTTGGAGCTGAGTGTTGGAGCTGTCTGCGTCTGATGAGCGGCTCCAGTACCACAATGTGGATTGCGGAGCAGTGTGCTTTCACATACTAATTTCGCAGTAGTTATGTATAAACACATAACTGTACTGACAGAATTCAGGCACCTGCATCTCCCTGTATTTCTGCATTTATTAAAGATGAACTGCTTGCTCTTGCTGGTCGAGGTAGCATCGGTTTACCTGCTGCATCTCCACAGTGGATCAAGAGGCCAGGTGGTTGATGCCTGCAGCCAAAGGAATAATATCCTATGAAGAAGGCAATTCCAAATTCAAATCCAAACGAAGGAAACCCAGCCCTTCCTAATCCTTTATCATGGCTTTCCCATGACCTCTCTCCAGCAGACCATGCCCCTTTTTCCACTTCATGCTGTCAAAGTTGTCACTTGGAGGATAGAAGGCACACCAGCATTTTGCTCCACCTCTGCCTCAGGGACTGAAACAACGATCGTTTTCCATCATTACGTCTCCTTGCTTAATTTTCCCCAGGTTTTATCCCAATGTGAGGTTATCCATGGCAAGAGCTAGCCCTTTCCAGTGCACACCTCTGAGTTCCAGGCAGAAGGTGAATGAAGCTTTGGGTATGAGCACATGGGCAGCATCCACAGCACCAGCCCCAGCTTTCACTGCTCCTGTTTCTGCTTTCCCAAATTCATCTGAGATGTCTCCTCACTGATGCAGATAGGACGAGAGAGAAATATTTTTTCCTTCCATCTCTTCCTTTACTGGCAAGGCTCTTTCAGGTGTCCCTCTGGTTATAGAGGGGACCCTACCAGCACCAGCTTCTTGTTTCAGCTTTGGTGCCCACACAGAATCTGAGCAGCTGCCTTCTCTATGCTATCATGGACATCAACACATGTTCAGTATCTGGGAATATGGTTAATGCATAGCTCAAAGGAAACAGCAGAGTGTATTCCCAAAATGGCAGCTGACTAGATTTTCATCTGTATTTTTCACATGTTCTCCAAATGTCCTGTAATGGCTGCCTGTACTCAACACGCACAGGCATGGTTGTTTGAATAGCTGCCATTCACCAAATAATGTGCAAATACTATTCTCCTTAAATAAATGGACAGATAATTGAGTTGCTATCATGTACGGCATTTCAAGTTCATAGAAACCACTACAAATGGAATTATACTGTCTCTGGTATACTGTGTGATCCTTCCACAGTCATTATAACCTGGTTTTACTTACTATAGATTTGGGACGTGGCCATTGGCACGCTTTAGTTTGCTTTTTGTTAAGGTAATTTCTAACCAAAGGGAAAAGTGCTGCTGTCCTTCTGTAATTCTAAAAAATTGCTGTGGTGCCTATCTGAAAATGTCTTGAAAATAGTTGTTCTTACAGCCAGTGGATCGGAAAGTTCTAGCTAATACGGATTATATTTTTTTACATACATGAATACCTTGTGAATTTATAAATGATAGCAGTTTTCAGATCTCACTGACATTACAGAAATATGAGATATAAGGTGATGCCACACAGTCATCTTGTATGCACATGATACACTAGGACAGTGAGGTTTGTAGAGGCATTGTCACCAGCCCAGGCTGACCTTAGGTGGCCACAGCTGCTCTCTGGGAGTTGACCAGGTATCCTTTCTGACAGCTTCTCAATACCTTTCTGCATTATCAAAGACAACACTGGAGGAAGTAGGATCTCTTTATGAGATGCAGTGGTATGAGACAGCAGTATGCCACAAATACAATGTGTTTGGGAAACAGAAAACATTAGCTGTTTAGACAAGGTTGCAGACATAATGACTACAACAGAAAAAGTCATCTGTATTTCCATAAGTGCAGTTTAAATACAAATGAAGATCTGTTTGCTGACTGTGCTTGTTCTATTATTTACGTTGAAGAGAAAGGCATTATTAACCATCTAGGAACAGATGCACCCAGAGTGAAATAGTGCATATTTATAACAGGATTTTTAAAATACCAGCTTACTCACAAATTAACATTACATAGTAGAATGTGTTCACACGGTCTTGTGGGAGTGATGTTAAAATTCATCATATACATTAACACAAAATGGGTCAGCTACAGTCATTGACATAGCGGTTATTGTCTACTTTGCTCTGTATCCTGTAATCTTTTTCTTGCTGAAGAGACTAATGTAAAAGAGAAAAGGTGTCTTTCATCAAAGAAAAAAAGCTGTGCCACACTACGGAATTCCTGCGGAAAGATGAAAACTTATGCTTGTAACAAAAGGTGGACTGTAGACCACTTAAGCAGTATCACAGAAAGCTGTAGAAAGGAGAAAATGCTTCATCTAGAAAAGCATGCCAATCCAGGTGTTTTATGACTGACACTACACAGAGTCATCTGCTGGCAGTGACAGTAAGAAGAAAATTGCCTTGCAAAATGTATTTGAAGATGCTTTCAGGAGAAAGAGGAATTGCAGTTTCAAAGTTATGACACAAGTTTTTGATACACAGAGTGTATGTATTTAACAAAATCAGTAGCAGTATATTGGTAAGATTCTGATGTGGTTTTTTTGGGGGTTTGGTTTTTTTTTTTTTTGGTTTTGTGGGTTTGGTTTTTTTTTGTGGGGTTTTTTTTGTTCTTTTTTTTATTGTTGGGTTTTTTTTTAACATGACTTGAGAACAATCTGAAGCTATGGAAAAAGCTACCACAAAGATGAAAGGAATAACTTCCACCAGGTAGAAGGCAAGCAATGGATTTCAGTTATTGTGAGGAAAAGTATGTAAAACTTTAACAATAAAAAGTAGATAAAAAGATTGCCTGGGAAGAATGTATGGCCTCTAGGCCAGGTGTTTTTAAGAAGCTGTTAGAGAAATACCTGCTAGCAGTAGAAAGCCAGACCTGCGGAAGAAGGATGGATGAGAAGTCCCTTCCAGTTGTATGATTCCACTATACTTTTTACACTGAAAATTATTGTTTTAGTGAAAACAGCTATGTAATGATGAGTTTGACATCCCCAGTAACAAATGTGCAACCTTTATGTGCACCGCTAGGTGACTGAAGGTCACAGCTGGTCACTGCTGTTGAACAGTTTGTGAGACCATGACAAAAGGCAATTTGGATCATGGCCAAATACAAATACATACCACACAGGCTGACTGCTCAGGCATGTTAGATGCTAGTGCACAGTTTGTTTCCACTTCTAATCACTTGCATATGCTGGAGCACCTCCACTAGCTCTAAAGCATTAATGGACACTTCTCACACTATTAACGACATGATACTTGAGACACAAGACAGTCAAAAGCCANCAACCTTACCATTCTATGATTCTATGATTCTATGACAAGACAGCAACTAAGCTGTTCAGTCACCAGCATGTCCTGCTATGGCAATGCAAATCTGTTCCAGAAAGATGGAGAGACACTGAGTTTCACTTTTTAAAAGGAACACAGGTTTAGGTGATTTCTTCAGCTCAATAGAAAACTATGCAACTACTGCACAGCCAAATGCTATTATTAACAGAGGGAAACACTGCTCTGCAGGAAAAGCTCTGGTTAAAAATCAATGGGTTGTTCTCTTAGTGAAGGTACAGGATCAGGTCTTACGCACAGCCAAAGAAGAGAAAAATGTTATTTTGTGCTTTAGATACACAGTCACTCAAAATCACTTCACCAGACAGTTCACCAAGTTTTCAATTTCTGCTCAATTACTGTTAATACAAAACCCCACAAAGATTCTGTGAAGCAGTATTTCTACTACATAATTGTCTGGGCTCCTCATTTAGAGGAGGTAAAGACACTACATCAGCCTCTCTACTGTATGCACAAACTCTGAAATGGTTTTGCATTTTCTGAATGCTGAACAGATTTAACTTGCCATCTATTCTTTTTGTAACAGATCACTCCTGGAAGAGGAGACCTACCTCTTGTGGATGGTGTAAATCAACAGTGTATCTGCCAGGCTTTTGGGGAGCAGCATTTTCCCTTGCCTGAGTTGAACCCAAGCTATCTCGAAGAGTCTTACCAGAGTCAGATGAATTCTATATATAGCTGGTTAAGAGGAAACACAATATTTGTTTTGTCTGCTATGGGATAATGAACTGGGTGTTTTCTCAGCTGGCATTTAGCATCCTCCAGAGAAGAAGGAATTCCCATGAGCTGACAGCTACACAGTTGTTGGGAGACAAAGCTGTCAAAGGCCGATTCTTTAAAAGTCAGCTTTGCCAGCATTGTTGCCAGGACATATGGCACCAAGGAGCCTGGACAACACACCAAGGAGTAGAGCATTCCTCACATTTATAGTCCTCCCACATGTTTTGTCACAATAGATGGCAGTAGTCCAGCCAGGATCAACTTTTGGATTCACTTGGCTGAGCAAACAGATCACTGGAGAGAGAGCTGTAGGACTATTTAACTCTCATGCTCCTATCTCCTCTCCTGTGCCACGCCTTATATTCACTTCAGGCTCTCTTTCTTTGCAGAGGATAAAGTCACTTGTTGATTTAAAAAAAAAAAAAAAAAAAAGGTTAGGCACCACAGGTTCAGATGGCCATGACTGGAAAATGAGATTAGCATTCTGTGGAAATTTATGCTGAATTACAATAGTTGATGTATCTCTTACAGAAAATAGTAGAAAGATATCATTTGTTTCCCTGATGGACATACTTCCCAGAAACACTATGCAAGCCAGGACAGAAAGAGGAGACAAGGCTAGGATAAGTCCTTTGTCAATTATTCTTCTTGTGGCTGCCATGGGAATATTAGACAGTAAGAGTTTTCCTGCTGTCAGACAGCATTTTTAATAAAGTATGATACTTTATCAGCTTGGCGAGAAAGCATCCAGCAGTAGAAGGAAGGATGCCTCATGCCACTCGCACTATTCACTGGGTCTCACGAATCCCAAATCAGATGCTGGGAGGAGGTGAAGGTGCCACCTGCCTGAGGGAAGGGTGAGATAAAGTCTGCTAAATCATGGCTGCTAAACTGGGATGCATTGATACAAGAGGAAAGATGCACATGCTGGGCTTTTTGCTCCCCTTCGAGTCTTCCACCTTTATTCCCTAGAAAAGCAAAAGCTTAAAAATGCTGGTTGATGCAGGTTAATGTTTTCTAAAGGACCTAGGCGCCTTGCAATGTAACTTGAGTTGCATGTTAATGTTTATCCTAAATCCTTTTTGATGGAGCCAGCTGACCAGCTGGCAGCACCCCGCAGGTGTGGCAGGTTGTCCTTCCCTTTCATTGCCTGAAAAGCCCTCGCAAGCTCAGCAGTAGGATGCAGTGACATTTGGTTGTAGCATTTCTTGCTTTTCTTAGTTTTAATTTCCCATTCCTTCCAGGAGCCATCTGCCTAAAAATGAATTCTCAGCCTTTCTTACCACTTAGGCATCTTTTGTCTTGATTTGTAAACACATTTGGTACATTTTTGGTGTAAACTTGGTCAATAACTTGAAAATACAACTATGAAACTGTATATTTACATGAAACTTGTTAGAGTGGAATTAGATTTTATATCTACATGAAAGAGAATATGGAGGTAGAGATACGCATATCTGTATATGTATGTATATGTAGTTCATCACACAATACATGTGAAAAGATCTTTTCTTCTTCAGAGGATATGTCCAGTATCTGTTTGTCCTGCCATAGTGGAGCAATGGGTAGTTGCTTCCACAGGAAGCAGATAGTACACAGGGAGTGACACCACCTGGAAGGCTTGAAGAGGCAGTGGGTGATCAGTTTGTTCCATTTGAACTTGTACTGTTCCTTATCACTTAACCAAAAGGTTCCTGGATGACTAACTCACTGAAAAAGAATAGAGAAATGGAGCAGTTAAGGTATAGGTCAGAACAACACTCCCCACAATTTCCCTGCAGTCACATGTGACAGGGACCAGAGGCAGCACAGAGGGCACTGCCTTCAGCATATAAATCTGCAGGACATGCAGCACCCCTGATATTACTTAACATTTGATCCCAAGGGAGTGCTGACCTGAAGCATCTATGGGACTTACAACGTCACTTTTCTGAAAGAAAGAACACCAGAGCTTGTCTCTGTGTATTCAATGTTAAGATCACATACCCTTGCAGTGCAAAAGCTTTTCATGATGTCCAGATTGAACTTTTCAGTGCTGAACTTCTGCCTGATTTATCCTCTGCATCTACTGAGAATTTGTCTCCACTGTGTTTGAAACTGCTTTTCAAGTGTCCATAGGTTGCCATTATCTCCTTCTTAGCCTTCTCTTTCCCAAACCAAACCAGCCTCTCTCTTTAAATCTCTCTTCCATGGCACGGTGCTTCAGACCTCTAATTACCTTGGTAGTCTTCTGCAGGGCAATCTCCAGTTTGTCAATCTCTCTCTAAACCAGATACAGTATTCCAGATATGGTCTTACCAGTATCAAGTAGAGAGACATAATAATTTCTCTTAGTTTATTAGCCATGACCCTCCTAGTGCAGCCCAATATACTATTGCATATTTGGACACGTAAACCTGGAGCCCACAGTAACACTCAGATCCCTTTCAGCGAAGCTCCTGGTCGGTTGGTTCCTATTTTGTGCAGATGCACCCATTTGCAAATCTCTGCAGTTGTCCGTGTTGACCTTCATCAAGTTGCTGTTAGCTCAGCGCTCAGGTTTCATAGTGTCCATCTGAATTCTCCCACAGATCAGCACAACTCAGAATGAAGACTTCCATCTCAGCATATTCCAAACAAAAAGAGAGAAAAGGTAGATGAAACCGAATTACCCCTGTTAAGAACAACAGCAACCTTCTGCGCATAATACGAACCCTCCTATCTTTTCACCTGATTAGCAGAAATTCTACCCAAAAGGCAGCTAGTTCCATATGACCCTATGGCAATCAGGTGCCTGTATTCAGCTCCAGGAAACTATGCCTAGTTACATCAATAGGACATCTCATTAACCTTTTCTTGTGCTGTCTTGAAACTGATGGTTACAGTAATTTTTCCCTCTGAAATCCTGAGGACTTGTGATGACCTGTACATTACTGTGGTGCAGATATTCTGCACCAGTGCTCACACTTCTTTCTGATCTGTTGGTATTTCAAAATCTCTGTCCTTGTACACTTAATAGCAACTTAATATTTTGTGGAAATCCAGCCTCTTTATTCTTTGGTACAACACTGCCAGTCACATTATTGGAAAGGCATGAATGTGGTCTTAAACTGCCAAGAGAAGTCAGTTCACATAGTGAATATGCTTGCCAATAGCTTTGCTGACCATATAAATTCAGTTCTATTTGAAATGTGTTTGTGAAATCAAGTGAAGAGAACCAGTTATGCTTTTCACAAGACAACTGCAAAGACAAGATCAGCACTGAAAGGAGATAGTTCTCATATTGATTTCTCTGAAAGCAGAAAAGTGTATTTCATGCATTTTGGCAGTTCTACTCCACACTGCTATAAATACATACAGACGAGGGCTTCAAAACGCTCTTTTATTCCACGCAGGATCGGAGAATACCATATGGTAATGTGCTCAGTAAGTGGGAAACAGAAGAGATTTTGTTGTGCATCTAGGTAAAATATAGTAATTATGATCATAGTTTTGCAGGATAGATAGGTCTGAAGTGTTATCTGCTCACTTTAACAGATGCATTAACGGCAGAAATGGAGCTATACATTCCTTTCAGTTACAAGTAATTTAATGCAACATTGTTTGGGTTTTTTTAATAGCTCAGGGGAAAGTATTCTTTTATTTATTTTTCCACAATAGAAAGGCAAATTTTAAAAGATAATTAATGGTTTGGAGCCCTTCCATTTATAGGTACTCTTCTTTCAGGAGCTGAAAGTTGAAGGCTTGGGGAAACCTTGGAAAAAGTAACGTCAGAAGTAGAGCACACCACATCATGAGTCATTTCTCAAAATGTCTCCAGAAACAGTGAAGATGACAAGACAATGTCATGTGGGAACTATTTTGTTACAAACTAGAACTGCTCTGTGTATAAAAGNTATATATATATATAGGTCAATTCCACGCTATCATTACTGTCAGTATGGAGTTATCCTGGTAAACCCACTCCAGATCCAAACTTGAGCAAAAGCAAAGTCAGTCCTGTATGCTTTCATGTGTCTTCCAATTTGACATAGAAATAATTTTGCTAGAGTTAAGTATATCTGAAAGTTTTTACTATTGAATCATTGACTGTTGATTATTTTTACTGTATAGTGTCCAATGCCCCTGGGGAACTACATGATGGAGTTTCCAGCATTAGTAAGTTGCATCTCCTGAATATTAGCATTTGAGTAATTATCTGTTCCTCAATAGAATTGATTATTCTAAATGCATTTTTTTTAATTTCAGAAAAAAAAAATCATACACCTTCACCTTTGACAGGCACACTAATCTCCATTACACACACAGTGTTAGATTGAGTAGTTGAATAAAAATCATGTTTTACCTAATTATGCTATTTGCATACTGTAAATTGCTGCAAGTCTGTTTTTTTTATACCTTTGCAAAGGTAATTCTACCTGTTCCTCCTGTCTTCTCAACCTTTTCCTCCCAAAATGCCATTTTTTTTTTCTACTTAAATGGCTATATATCTACATGAGTTTTCTCACGTTGTCTCTGTTTCAAGATCATGACCTGCTATGTGCCCCTGGAACAATGAAACTGTCAACCACAGGGCAAAAACATGGCATTTAGCCCACAAAATTTGGAAGCTTCTCCCAAAAGAGATCATGTTAACTGCGGACATTTGTGCCTTCAAAGTGAAATGCAAAATCCACTTATTTGATCTAGTCCTCTGCTCAGTAACACCACATTTATAAACAAACATGCATCATATAAAATAAACATTGCCCAGCTCCTCTTGAGCAGAGAGAGAAGAAGGCTCCTTCTGTGTTCATTTTATTTTTGGGATGCAACTGGACTCTACAGCAAAGAGAGGCCTTATATAAGGACCTAGAGATGTGGAGATTTTCCAAAACTAACAGCATACTCTGCTAACTGAGGCAGCTTTTACCATGGACGCCTTACAATTCTAGTCATATATTCAGCCAAACCCCTACCTGGAATCTGCCAATGAAAGCAGCTTTAGCTTGCACACAGCAGTGACAGGGAATGAAGATACACATCAGACTGATGAGCACTAAGAAGTAAATAGTTTGCCCAGATGGAAATCAATAGATCTCTTCACTCTCTTCATTGTTTGGCAAGATTGGGAGCTTTGGATGGTAATTAAAGCTTATGCAGCTGCTGAGTGTCTTAATTACACAGATAAGAACTCCCGTGTTTTTACTTCTACCTGGAACATCCCTTGTGCCACATTTATTAAGCTTATTACAGTCAGGCCTCTTGCTGATGTATTTAACTAAAAAGTCTTCGGTCCTTGCTTGCCCCTAGCTCCACCAGTGAAGCAATCCTCTCAAAGCCCCATGGATGCTCCACAACGATCTCCAGTCCCTGTACTGCACGAGACTTTTCCAGGCAGTGTCTTCCTCTTCCACTCAATTTTTAGCATTTTTTGCCTCCCAGTAAATTTTAAAGCCCACCCTTCCCCATTTTCTGTTAGTTATTTTCCTTCTGCTTACCTGTTCATTAGCCACTTGTTTTTCACTCACACTGAATTTCCTCTCATCACATTGCCCGCTGAGGCTCTGCATTGCTTGCCATAGTGGCAGCAGCACAGGCCATGGCTGAGATGCAATGCTAGCTCACTGCATGCATGTGGGACTGCACGTAGAGGTCACCCAGCAGTGCCACCTTTGAGCAGGTAACCACATCTATAGGCAGGCAGGTCATTAGCTGTGTGTGCCACTGAGAGCATCCAAAGCGCAGCAGGTTTCATTTTGACACGCATGGATTCGTCTGATTCTCTTGGAAACAAAGTCCTTTTATGTATTTTGTCATTACAGCATTCATCCATCTCTTGTGAAATGAGGCAGGTCTGGATTCTATCAGGAAAGAGCAGGTTTTACTTCCCTTGTAAGAAACAATATAACATAGCAAAAATATGTCATACAACTTGATAATCTCTTTAACTTTCTGAGCACATTTTGGTGCTGTATAAATGAAAGTAACTACTGGACAGCTGAGCTTGAGGAGTGCAAACTCTTTCTAATTGTCCTTGGGTTTTTTTCCAGACACTTTCCACGATGCAGGTCTAAAAATGTAGTACAATTAATGAAGCTGTGCAAAGAATAGGAAAGAAAAAACTCACTGAAAGCTCAGGCCTCTTGTTTTATCATCATGATTACCATTTTATTATGAATTAAATTGGGAAAATCCATTAAGTACCCATGGGTCCAAGAGCAAAGGCCCTAAAAAAGCTCCACAAAGACACAGGTAAAATAGTATCTCACTTAGCCTAGCAGCTCAAGATCACAATATCAAAAATCATTGTGCTGTATGTCACCTTGTGTTTGCACAAAATGGTTGGATTACCTTAACTTTGCCACAAGATTATCTGAACAGGGTTCAACTATATTCACCAAAGAACAAATAAGCTATGGGATACATCAAGGGAGAAAAGAAAAGGTAAGAGGAAATTCATTATTTCCCTTGAGCCATCCATAGTGGTCCAATTTACATGTCAGATTCTAAGGAGGAGGAAGGTTAAATAGAGTATTCTGAGCATTAAAGAGTATTAACTTGTGCTACATCTTGGTTTGGTCCCTTTAATAGCATTTTAATTCTCATTTATCCTCAGCCTCTGCTGCACTGCTCTGGAAGGGCAGAAAGGGCTCAGAGGTAGGTATAAATTAATTTACACTGCCAGAGAAGCACAAGTGTGCCTCAGAGCTAATTAAAATTATCTAAATTATCAAAGAAAGAGAAAATACCAAAACAGTCAGTACTGTTGTTGGTGCAAGAAATAGTTAAAAATTTTACTTCAACGTGATGAACTGTATCTTACAATAAATTCCATATTCATTCTTTTAATACAATTAATTCATATGCACATAAACAGTGCAAATATTAATTCATATGCACATAAACAGTGCAAATAAAGCTTGATGGGAATTCTTCTTGAAGGAGAAAAAGACCATCTGTCCTTCATCAGCCAGGCACAAAAGGGATGCCATGGTATTCTACAGAACCTGCCATTCTACATGTGGGATCATCTATCACAATAGGCAACGTGCCATCTCCCACAGCGGTGAAGTGCTGTGTAACTTGCAGTGAAAATGGTTTGTGGCTACATTTGATAGTTTTTACATTTAGCTGCTACCACTAATTCTTGCCTGGCATTCGCTCCTGGCCGGGGAGGGGGCGGTGGGTTCAGGAGGAATAAGGATGAAGAGGAGGGGAAAACAAAACAAGACAGACATGTTCTGAACTTCTAAAGAGACTCTTAAAAAAAAAAAAAAANAAAAAAAAAAAAAAAAAAAGCTTTAGGAGAGAAAAAAAATCTGTATGGAAATGTGTGATGGTTTGGGAGTTACCGGCCCCCTCACTCTTTGTAAGATCACCCTGATTAGACTCAACTGGCTGGAAGTTAAGGACTGAAGCTCTATTTACAGCTTAGCACAATGTACAAGCAGATATATGCACAATATACATGAATATTTACAGAAATATACAAGTTAAAGGTACTACAGAAACACAATACCCCTCCCAGAAATCAGAGTCGCCAGGAGGGGCTCCCAACCACCCTTCCACCTTCTTTACATCCCTCTACCTTACCCCAGGGGTTGGCTTACGTGCAAGGTGAGTTTGGAGGATCGGCCGGAGGGTTAGAAGCAGGTTCTAACTGCTTGGTTAGGTTAGCAGAGAGGCCAAGACCAAACCAGCAGCTAGAGAGAGAGACGAGACTCTCTGTGTGTCTTATCTATGTTTGTGTTCTTGTTCTTATACATCTCAGCAAGCCTATGAGTGAAGCAGACATTATTATTACATTTTATTATTACAATTAGATTTTATTATTACGATAAAATTGTATTATTACATTAATTATTAATTATGTATTAAATTATACAGTATTAGTGTATTGTTTATTTGTTATTTATTAAATTATTCTTACATTTCATTATTATTCTTACATTTCATTATTACTATTAATCTTACTCTGTGGTCAGTTCAGTTGGACAACATCTCAAGAAGATTAGCAAGAGAATTTAAAAAGATGACAATTAAAAATTATTTTTTCTCTTTGGTAGAAGTCCAGGGTTGGTGGTATCTTTGTAGGTATGTCACACACAGCAGGACCGTTTTTCTTCTTTGATTTGCAATGATTTTCAAGCAATATTCTAATCTGGAAACAGGTTCCTTAAGAATTCTAGTTTTTGTACATGTTGAGTGCAATTCTTGGTCATACCCAATGACTATAGTGACAGATACTCTTCAAGGCACAAAGCAAAAAGGCCCATCCTGCAGAGACCTTAACCACGAAATTTGAGGATCCAGATCCTAATCACAGCATACAAGTACACACTCTGCAATTCCCTGGGGATCTGCTGTCATTAGGGAACCAGAGGCTGAGTGGTGGCACAGCAAGGCCATCCTCAAACACTCATCCCAGTAAAATGCTGGCTGATTGAAGATTTGCAACAATTTAATCTATTTTGGCCTGGAAAGAATTTAAGAAGAATAAGAAGCTTGAATCAAAACTTGAGTAAGCCTGAAGCTATCCTGACATGTTTGTGAACTAAATTCCCTCTCGACACTTTTCTATTATTTCAGTTCTTGGATCATCATTCTTTGCATGCTGGGACCAACAATGCCTTTTATTGTAGCCTGTCCCATTTTCCTCTTGCACACAAAGGGAAAGCTCCCTCAGTGAATGCCAGAGGCAAATACTGCTTTCTCAAATAGTTACATGGGAGAAGTATGCTTCGGCTTTTGTTTGGCTGCTGTAATCTTCAGCTGCACCGAGAGGAGGCTGAGTCATTCATAAATATGGCCTTTGGACTTTAAAGGTCAGCTGTGCTTTTCCTAATCAAAAACTGTTAACACAGAATCCTCCTAGCAAACCCAAACATCAGTTGTAAGTAACTCACAAATTACTCACCACAATAAACACTTCACCCATAAACTGATATTCTTCAGTCTACAACAAGCAGTACCAAATAAGATAGGATGGAGACCAGGTGGTCTTAGAACGGTGTAGGAAAATCTGTGATGTTTTTCACATACCGTAGCTCAGTGGAGGAGTTTACAGCAATGCCTGGCAAGAAGAATATGGGAATACATGGACTTCTGAAACAAGAGGCCAGTTGTAAATAAGAGAATAACATCTGAGACATAGAAAAGAAGCACAAGCTATTTCCCAAACATAATGAAAACCACAGTCTTTCAGAGGTTTAAGGGTATTTAAATGTAAATGAGCTTCCTTCACCCAACCTAGAATCAAGAGGTGCTTAGAAATTGGTGCATTATTTTCTGTTGAGTAGCTATAAACTTTTGAGCATCCAGTGTGCTCTCTGGCAGAGCTGTGAGCATGGTGTCAGGGTGTGCATGGGGTTGTTTCCCATTAAATACAGTGGATGTCTGTTCCAAAAAGATNCACACAGTACTCCAGATGGGGTCTGACAAGAGCAAAGAGGGAGAATCACCTCCCTTGCCCTGCTGGCCACGCTTCTCTTGATGCAGCCCAGGATGCATTCTCAGAGCTAGGTGTCGTGTGCATCCATTTAGTTGACGCCAACTGCCTTAAGTGTGTCTGAACTCATTGTAAACTTGTGCTTTTTATGAAAATAACTTAGAAATATGTAGAAAGAATGGGATGAGGTTGCAACCGTGTGACAGCCACAATGTATTTTAAAATTTATGACTGGATTTGGAGCTGATGAAAGACTAGTTAGACAGAAACCAAAGTCCACTAAGCTCACAGGAGCAATAGCTGGAAGCAGCTGTCCCCAGCCTCTTGCACCATACTCTGGCCACAGCAGCCATCACTATCGCCCTTGGGGCAGACAGCTGCCCACACCCCTAATGGCCTCATTCCTCCCCAGCCAGCATCAGCAAGGATGCAGATCAGTACCAACCTCTGTGGAGATGTCTGTGTGTGTCCTGGAGGGTTTCACAGTGAGGTGGCAGGAGAGCAGATAGGCAACGCTTAGCTGCGCAGAGCACTTGCAAGTGACAAACCAAATCCCCATGTTCCTCCTAGCCCTCTCCCTCCTGCCACATTTGTGTCAGCAGTCCCACTAGCTCTCCTTCCACTCAAACGCTCGGAGATGGACAACTTCTGACTCATCTATTTCCTTACTTCTTCTGTTTTCCCAAAATGTGTCTACACTCTGATACTTAGTCCTCTACAACTCTATTGACAAGTCCAGGCTGACGTGGTCATGACTGCAGCATGGTATCCCTTCTGTCAACCTGGCTCTCAGCCACCCCACCCTGCTGGCTAATAATGCTGCTTTCCAAGTTGCTCAACTCTGGGATCCTTCCAAACCATAGCTTCTCATGCTCTTTCATCAAGTTTGAGCTTCTCAAAGTAAGCCTAAAGCTGATGGCAGCCACCTTAGGTCCCTCTGACCTCAGTATAAATCTTTTTACCATCTGTACATCTACACCTTGCTCCTCCTTTGGAAATCCAGCCCCTAACACCATCTCTTATATATACATCCCAGGCTCATCCAGACTGATGTTTTCTTCTCTTACTTCTGCATCGCTCTCCATAAGGAAATATTTTGCTAATTCTGCTCAGTTTACAACATCTTATCTTTCAAATGCCTCTTCAAAGAAACTCTTGCCAGCCTGCTCATGATGCAAACAAGGTATTGTGTGGTTATTTGCATTAGCTTCTCAAGAATTTATGCCACATTATGATATAACTAAAGTCTTTTCCCAGGCATTTGTAGACAGGGCTGCTAAAGGAGCTCACTGGAGGTCAGGATAGGTTTCTGCACACATAGGCTCTGGCCCCTGCTCTCCATCCCCTCTCCTGGTGGAAACACTCGGATTGTTTTTACATGCAGCGTTTGGTCTTGCTTAAATTTGGATTATTAAGCTCTCTGAACAGGACACCTGTGCCATCTCCAGGGTGAAGATTTCCCTTAACGCACCTAGCAATATTTGTTTCTAGTATTTGATACATATTTGCTCATTCTGATTAGGAATGGCACTATTCCCAAGCCCAGTTAATTCCACAGAGTATGATTAGCAGTTTGTAACGTTTCAGTTGACTTGGACCAAACGAAAAAGCCAAAGCTAGGAGTCTTCAGGTGAGCACGTGAAGATGGAAAATGAAATAAGAAATTATTTGTGCTTTTAAAATACTTGAGCTGTTGGATTTCTGTTGTAGATATCTAAGTACCAAAATGCCTCACACCATACTGCTACCCAATTTCTACACCCAAAAAGGTGACAGAGTGATTGTCCCATTTTCTACATTTGAGAGCTTGTTAAAGTTGCTCTTGTAACCTTTGCAGCTCATAAAAAGGTCTGTCTCTAGTGAAATATGTATTAAATTTATATTTAAAATAATTTTTGGAAACTAAAGTCAGACTTGCTTCATACAGAAGAGTACAAAGGCTTACATCTGACATTTGTCTGAGCTTCAAATTGTACTCCAGTGAGCTAAGGTCTTATTTTAACTTGCTTATGAAGATTTCTGTGGGTAAGTGGCTGTAATGTGTTCTTTAACTTGCCATTAATGTCTCAAAGAATATAAGGTATCAAAGACAGCAATTACAGAGCCTGTTTACTCCTCTGGTATTGAAGCAACACTGAGAGCTGTGCTGGTGATGCCTGAGTGCATTTACAAGACAAACTGTCATGAAAATGGGAAATGGGGAAGAAGTGCCAGTGGCAGGAAGGTGAATGAGGCAGTACAGGAAGAGTGCTCAGCATCCATGCAAGCCACAGCCTTGGGTAGCTCTGGCTAGAGTACTGTAAGATTTATATTGCCTCAGTAATGAGGCACAAGACAGGCATCCCAACCAGAGAATGGATAACAATTGGATACAAATTAAATGTATAAAAGCACTCTGTAAAGCCAAGCAGAGGTACTGATACCATTTAGAGATCCAGTCTAGACAATCTGACCCAGATTAGATGCTCTTCTGAAAGTATAGGTAAGTGTGGTCAGTACCTTACACACCAAAGAAAAACTCCAATTTAGGGGATTGTCTGAGTGCTTATGCTTATACATATGCTTGTATTTTCAAGCAGTTTTTTTCACTTGCAAAGCAAAGGTGATGGCCCAAGTACATGTCATTTCCCATAGATAAAACCTAGCTTAGCAAGGGTGGATCACCTTTCTGCCTTGTGCCTATGCAGCCCTAGGAATGCAGGCTCCAGGGTGTGGACCAAGGGAGACCTTCCTAGAAGACCTGAGAAGCAAGGTAAGGATAAAGTAACAGGTGTAAGAAGAGTTGCAGGGGCAGCATGGGGCAGTGTGGGGGCAGTTTTGGATGCCAGTAGGAGAACTGAGTTCAGGATGGGTACCTTCTCAAGTGTTAATATTTCTGCAGAAATCTGACCTGAAACACAGAGTTCAGCATCGCACTAATGCATTTGCTGTATGTCTGGGCCTGGGGAGGAAAAAAGTCAAATCCACTTCTGCAACAGAGACAGGGTCTTCAGCTGGGACAGTCTTCCCACTGCTCCCATGCAGGGCCCAAGCAGTCACTTCACAGCTCAGCACACACAGAGGTACAGGATGGAACTTTTAAAAACAAGTCAGATGTCAAAAGGACACCCTTTTTTTCCCCTTCCAAAATGGAAAACACCTTGTGCTGGAATCAAATAATTGAAAACCTGCTGAAACAAGAGAGTAATAGTTAATCCTGCCCAAAGGGTCAATCTAAATTCTCCCTGGAAAAGCTACTGCACGTGGGATTATATATAGTGGTTAACCAAATATTCAAGGGACATTAGTAATTACCATAACATCCCACCACTTACTCTGTCAAATGTACAATTTATGCAACAAGCCTAAACTTCAAATGGAGTTTGTTTACTTTAAAAATAGTTGGAAATAAATTTCCAAGCCACAGTTTTATCCCCAATACCTTCCTGTCCCCACCTCAAAAAATGCCTGAAAGGCTTCTAGACATTCTGTGCAAACACATTTCCCACTGAATTTTCCCTGGTGCCGTTTGTTCCTAATACATGGTGTACCAGAGCACACAGCTCCTTCATTTCCCCTCTCTCCTGGCAGGGGTGTGCATTGGCCACTAGCGTGAGATGGCTGCTCCCAGTGCCAGCCTCCAAGTCCACAGCCCTACTGCCACCCTCTGCACTCACCTTCGGGAATCCTCCATCACCTTTCACGCTCATCAGAGCATGGGAGAAAATGGCTGCACAGAGATCAACCTTTATGCTGCAATTCCTTAAAATCTAAGATTTATTAAAGATACACTGCTGAAAGCAGAAATATACCAGGGAGTTGTAAAGGAGTGTCAGAGGCCAACAGTCCTCACTAGTCTGCAGCACCAGTGCTGCAGAAGAATGCAGGGGAGTTGATGCTCCTTTTAGCTGCTTTGGAACAACCCACAGCTGGGGAGGGCATCCCCCGCCTGAGGGGAGCAGCCAGCTCTTCCACTGGGAGCTAGCAGCTGTCAGTGGGAAACCTCCCAACCCTTATCTGTCCAGGCTGTGCTGAGTCAGGACCTAAAAATAAGAGCAGCCTGGTCCAGCCCCTGTGCTCTTTTATCTCTTGTCCCGAATGCCGCACTGACCCACAGCTTCTGGAGTGTTTTGCCAGCCCGGCTGGTGGCCTGCCTAGACTCGCTGTAACCTGTAGTCCAATCATTTCACTGATCACAGAACCGCTGAACTTTAGAGGCTGGAAGGAACCTCCAGAGATCACCGAGTCCAACCTCCCTGCCAAGGCAGGATCCCCTAGGGTAATTCGCTCAGGAACACATCCAGGTGGGTTTTGAGTCTCCAGAGAAGGAGACTCCACAACCTCTCTGGATGTCTCAATTGAAAGCTTACTCTTTAAATCTGACGTGTTTTGGTAATTTGCTTTTTTTCTTACCTATACTTTAGAAGCACCAAATGCTTTTAGGGACAAGAGACCAGGGCATGTTCCTAATAATGCCATGTTTTTACAGCAGCACTTTAGTTTCTGATGAGATTTATTTAAGATTGTGAAATATTTATAGTTAAATGGAACTGACCAATGGAATAAAAATATGCTTTATAAGTTTATGCTATTAAGCAACTCAGTATTGGTAACCAAGAAACAGGTAATGGTTGGTAATATAATTTTGCCTAGCTTAATAAGCACATTGAACTGAACTTAAGTGGTCTTCTGAAGCTGTGCTCTGTCTTCACTTGGAGTTTGAATGTGGTTCACAGTTTCTGCCTTTCCCTAGCTCAGAAACAGGGCTAGCGGCTCCTCACAGCACGGCATACCGGCAGAAGAGGACCTTGGCAGTACAGGAGGCAGCTCCTATGCCCATGCACATCCTGCCCCTGTCCCCTTCTTGTCACCTGCAGTGCTCTCCTGGCCACCTTTCTTCTGCCTTCTTCTCTGACCTTGATGGCATTGCAGCTGAGACTACGTTGGCAGAAGCTCATTACCAAGCCTTACAAGGTTATTTTAAAAAGAGATCTCATGAAGATATGGGAACTGAAAGCCTCACTTTGTTCATATTTGTCTTCCTTTGGCTGTGTGCATGCCAAAGAGCTATCATCTTGCTTCCTGGCTGAAATAGAAATTCAGTAATGCATACTTGGAGAGTTCTGTCACTGCAGTAATCATTTAATAGTGATAAATAAACCAGGGAATAAAACAAACAGATGGAAAATGGTCATCTCCATCCATGGACACCTGCTCTGGGATGCAGTCTGTAATGATCTATATACACTTCAGAGACAAAATTACTTTACCACATGTTGAGAGTATCTGTTCAGATCTGGGAATGAGTTTCAGGAAAGACATAATGGGTACCAAAAATGGCACAGTCTAAAAAATACCTAGTTGTAGTTTTGAAAATAACAGATTATCTCATTCACAAAAAAGCTCTTGAATTGGGAAACAAAACAAGGGTAAAAATATCCCTTAAAGAAAACCAACACCAGCTCCAGCACTGTTCACCTCCAGGACGAGTCACCAACACCATAAGCTTCCAGGGCTTTTTCTAATGTGGGTTACCAAACCTGATTTTTTTTCAAAAGACACATTCCTCTGACTAGGAGCAAAATGGAGCCTTCCAGCCAATTAATTTCCAGGCTCAGGCCTTAAGCATAACTTAAGAATTTAATAGATTTTTTAAGACTTCTGAAAGCCATATTGAATTTGGAAAAACCTAAACACTCAATACTTCCAAAAGGCAAGGTCAACCTGATTGTAAGCCTAAGCAAGATTTTAAGAGCATAATAATCCTGGCAAGCATCCCAATCTGTGTATGGGTTACAGTAAAAAAGAACACTTGCAAGAATAGCTCTTATCTGTTCATTCAGCAAAATTAGCCTTATTAGATTTCAAGTAGTAGAGAAATCATGCAAAGAAAACATGCCACTACTCAACTGCACCCTCTCAGAAAAAGGTTCAAGTCTCTGTCCCTTGGCCAGAATGTATTTTCATTTGGTGTGGCCTCATGCAACAGAGTCACTACCTGGTAAAATTTCAGCTGTTCAGTACATACGTATTTTAACATTGGGACTGCTGATCTTTCTTTGTAGAAAGGTCAGCTTTAAGGCTTCCACAAAGTGAGTAGAAAGAATTCTCTTTCCTTGCTCTACTCCTCCCCTCTTGGGTTTATGGGAAAGCAGAGTAGGTCCTAAACACACATTCATTCATGACTTTGTCTTTAGGAGTGCATATAAATATGTTAAAATAATTTGCTACTTTTCTTCTGTGGGAAAAAAAGCCTAAGTAGGTGACAAAATGTGACAATTAACTTAGTAAGACATCAATACTTTTGCATGAATGGAAGCAGCTCTGGACTTTGAATTGAATATTTCAGTCCAATAATGTGTTTGGAAAACGTAATCACGAGGAAGAAACAAAAGCAGATGTAAATATGGGGAAAACATTGAAAGAAAGCGGGCTGAATTTTGGTGGCAATTACACAAAACAAGTGTGAGCACACAGAATGTATGTCAAAGCACTACTGCATGCTTGAATATCAATTACAAACCATCATTCCAAAAATAACTTTCCCAGAAAAAACCCATATCCACAGGAGCAACAGAAGACTGTTATATAAAAGGAATCAGAGTCAAAAAAGAAGGTCCAGGAACAGTGATCTATTCATGAACCCTGAATTACTTCACCTCTTTCATGGAAAAATACAGGGCAAGTGTAGGCTTTCTCACTTCATGTGGTTACAACTATAAATACATCTTCTGCTGACCTGCAGATATTTACTGATACCAAGCAGACTAGAGGGAAAAACCTTCCCAGCCTCTTGCTTCTTTTTTTTTTTCTTTTTTGGTAACAGGTACATGTTATCAAACACAGCCCTTAACCACAAGCATGGTTCAAAAATTACTTAGGGACTCTTACCAGTGAGGGCAACTATTTTTGTAATCCACTTGTCTAGATCCATGGGATTTCCCCCATTAGATAATTGTTATTTCAAGATAAGCTTGTCAGCCAACATGATCCAGAAAGAAGAGATAAAAAAACATTGCACTGTTTGTATCACCATCTTGACTCAGTGATGGGTAATGCTGTAAGACAACTCATTTTAGGCATAAGACACATAAGCAACCTTTACCCAGACCAGCATCATGAGCAAACCTGGCCCAAACAGAAAACTATTCAGCATGTTTCAGATGCTGCCCACTGCTATTTGTCAGGGAAAACTACCCCTACCAAGATCAAGATGCAGAGAATGCTGTAGCAGCCACAGGGTCCGCATGAGCTTGACAGCGTACCGCATGGCTTACCTTTTGTGATGGTTTGGGAGTTCCCCACTTTGTAAAATCACCCAGACTAGAACTCAGCCGGCTGGAAGTTAAGGACTGAAGCTCTATTTACAGCTCAGCACAATATACAAGCAGATATATACAGTATATACAGGAATATTTACAGAAATATACAAGGTAAAGGTAATACAGAAACACAAAACCTCTCCCAGAAATCAGAGACCCCAGGAGGGGCTCCCAACCACCCTTCCACCTTCTCCCCACTCCTATACCTTACCCCAAGGTTTGCCTTATGCACAAGGAGAATTTTTAGGATCGGCCAGGGGACTTAGAAGAAAAGTGGTTAGTGAGGTTACTCGGCAGAGAGGAGAAGCCAGAAGCTAGACCGCCTAAGACGCTGTGCCCCAGAGACACTGAGTTATCTTTGTTTTGAGTACTTTTTTCCTAAACATCTCAGCAAGTCTATGAGTGAAGTAGACATCACCACTGTTTCCTTTTCACAGCCTATAGTATAATTTTCCTCTATTAAAATATTCCAATTAGCCTCAAACCAGCACACCTTTGCTTGCTTGCAAAGGCTGTCCTGACAGATGAACATCCCTGCCGCTGCTGGCCATTACTCAAGCTCTGAGCAATGCAGATTGTGAAAGAGTTTGGCTGTATGGGAAAAAAATTGTTATTTTTCCTCCTGTACAGAAAGGAATAGACTCAGCATGTGCCAGATTTGTCTCTTTTTTTTCTTTTGGCTCCTGACAACTTGCAGCCCATTGTTTATCAAGTGGCAGTCTGAATCTTCTGCGTCATGTTTGCTTTGACTTATATACTTTTCTTTAACTAACGTGATGTGTATGATGGCAAACAAGTATAAAAAACCAGAACTTTGTGCAAACAAAGTTTACCATTTCCCACACAAATTAGGTGATTTTCCTAATGAAATAAAACACTTGCATATAATTCTGCTGCTCTGTACACCAGATGAACTCAGAGACTCACACTAGATCTTTTTGGCGTGACTGACAGCTGATTACAAACATGTTGTAATTACCTTACCTTTGTACTTTTTTTTCTGAGAGATACTACATTGCCATTTCAATTCGGCATCTAACTGTTTTTGTTTCCTCCAACTGGAACAAAACTGTTCCAAAAATACCAGTGTCACCCTCCCCATCAAGGATTCTTGAGGCAGGCTGATGCAGCTGAGGCATGGCCAGTGTCCCTGGCCCACGCTGGTAAGATGCTCTACCACACACAATTCTGTGCCATCACTGAGCAGGGAACCTGCCAGCAACTCACTGGACACAAGAAGGATTTGGCTGGACCCCAGTGCACTCCAGGATGGCAACCTCTACAATTTGTTAATAGCCTGAATAATTTAGAGCAGCCTTAGTGCTGCTCCAAGTCACTCCAGGGGCTGCTTAACCTTCCCTGCTGTGCTGTTGTCATGGCCCTCAGCCCTTTCCAGTTAAGCTGTTTTAATTTTTGCCTTCAGTTAGGGAAAGTAAACAAGAAATTCCACGTGCAGTTTACAAGGGTGGCAGGAGAACCCTGCAAGGGCCTGCCAAAGACAGGCAGCTATGCAATGCCCTGCTGGCACCACCGCTGCCTTCTGTGCACAGTTCTTGACCCGCCTCCACTCATCCTCATTTGAAAAAACACAAAAATAAAACCAATCCCTAAAATCCCTTTCTTTGAAAATCTTTACCTGAACTATCAGACTATTCTGTGAGGTTTCAGAGGGCTGCAGCCCTTCTAGGCTAACAGTTTTACTGTAAAGGCCTGATTCGCCAAAGGGTTAAAATATTTATGAGCATCATGGAAGTAGGCCAGGAAACATGCAGAGAGTGTTAGGGCTGTTACACTCATTTAGCACTTTTAAATGGTACCATCTTCTCCTAAAGACAATATGAGGGGTTGTTTTGATTTTTTTTTTCTTTAGATAATATTATTTTGAACTTACTTACAATTTTCTATAAAGGCTTTTTTCTTCATGTAGCCAGGTGAGCTGTACTTATAGAAGGTCTGCTGTTTGTTACGTTTTGGGTTTTTTTAAAGCAAGATCCATTTGTAAATAAGAGCTCTGACTACTAAAATGGTGTGGGATCAACGTGTAAAGCTTTTTCAGGCTGTTTAGAACATCTGAGAAAGCCTGGTTCACTTTTTCCTCTGTACAGGCAAGTTTCCTCTGCCTCTGTGTACAGCAACAGAGGAGAGAAAAACACTGGGAAGATGTTGGAAAAGATGATAGTAAAATTGCAAACACTGATAGGTGGGCTCAGAGGAGGTAAAACTCTCCATAACTTTGTTTTTAATGGACTAGATTTGATATCAAAGGGCTGCCTTCCCCTCCTGTTTAAGAAGGAACTTATTTACAGAGGTAGGAGGAAAGAACACAGGGTGGGAACATCGAAGGATGGTGTTGGCATTTCACTGAAATTCCTCTAAGCTCTAAGGAATCACTCTGGTCATTTTGCTTGCCTGCCTCCCTAGCCCCTGCCCCCGGCCCATCCTCCAGGAGTGTGGGGACCCCTCCTGCAAGCAGGGGTGAGTTGACTCAGCCCCGAGATGCGCACGGGTTCATCTCCAAAAGCAGTTCAAACACCCTTTCCAGACATGATGTTTCCAGGCTGCAGCTGGCTGCTGAGCTGCTGGCTGCCCATTCCAGCTGGGCACAGAACTCAAACCAGCATCGAGGTGGCCGGCTGGAAAGGATGGCTTGGGCAGTGCTGGAAGGGCATTGATGGCACCTTCCCAGCAATAACCTGTCTTTTGGGGGATGCAGTGTTTATGGTGGCCAGCAGCTCCCTGCTGGCCAAGCCAGAGCTGTACCCACAGCCTCACCACACTCACCCACGACACAGGCCATGCAGGGCCATGGGCAAAATGAGTAGCACAGTCTCTTACTAGGAACATTTGAAAGCAATTTTAGAGAAATGTGCCACATTTGGAAAATTTGTTTTCACACGGCTGTTGTCCTTCATGGTGGGGGGAGATGGGAGGTGGAGGTACAGTATTACACAGGCAGGAGGAAAAGACAGTGCTTTCAGCTCCGGTAAAGCTGAGCTGCTGTTAGCATATACTGTACAGGTAATTTTTCCCTAATGATGCTCTCGAAGGGCTAATTTTTTTTTTTTTAACTGTATGTTGTGCCTCCCAGACTCTGCATTACCACCTCCCACTGCTCCCTTTGGGACAGCATGACAGAGCCGCAGCACACACCCTGATGGGATCTCAATCCCAAGAGGCAGCACCACCAACAAGCAGTACTCCTGGCCCTCTCCCCTGCCCAGCCCTTCTGCTGCTGCTCCTGGTGTGCAAGCACACCCTCCCTCTGAAACGTTAAGCCCCATCTACAGTTTCCTTGCACAACGAACAGGTTGCAAAGCTGCCAACAAGGATGTTCCTTTGGACCCCCACCATCTCTTCTCTAGCAGTCAAAAGTGGGGCAGAGCCTATCCCTCGCCTGTGGCCACAAACCCTGCAGCAGGAGCTCACCCAGGGGTGCATTGGGAGTGGATCCAGCCACGTATCCATGTCCAGGCTGCATGGCAGGGGGAATTTTTTTCTGCCAGACCATCCCAGGCTTCCAGCATTCACCACACCATCTGACTATAGGTTATGTTTACAACATGCTCTCTGGCTCTTTCCTTCCAGAGGGAGAGGATATGAGTAACAGGGTGGTACAGCCTTCTTACAATGCCACATTTTTCTGGCTGGTAAAATTTCTGGCAAAAACACAAAGAAGATCCAGATGGATTTCAATGTGTCAGTGCAGCAGATGCAGGTTGGATGCCTGTACAGTGATGGAAGGCTGGGCATCAGCTCCTTTAGCAGTGCCCTGACCTATGAAGCACCTTGACCTTGGGGAGGTAGAAACGCAGGGTGACTGAGACATCTGCTCAGTTTCCAGTAGCCCTTCGACCAAACCAAACACTTGGAAATACTGGTGGAGCCATGAGCAAGTTGAGGGCAGTGGAACTAATGAGACCTAATTTCCTATGGATTTGTGTCTTGTGGTTGGACTTTCCGGTGTCTGAAGACCATGTGAGTGCCAAGGAGGTACTTTCTGTGGTCAGGGCGTTCACAACCTCTCCCTCTGCCTCCCCACCATAGACTCTTCCTCCAGCTTCTAGCTGTTGGCTCCCCAAGGACATCAGCAGGGTATCCCTCCTCCCTTTGGCTGCTCATCTTCTTGGCCTCCGGCTGAATCTCTTGGAAGCAAATACCTTCTTTTTATGGTCAGCTGAAATTGATCCAATGGACTCAAAAATAGAGGGTGAACTAGCAGGCAAAAATAACTAAAAATCCCCAACAACATTTAATAAGAAAGCCAGCTTAACAACATTGCAAAAACATTATACTATAAAGCAGGAGCAGCTCAGAGTCAGCCACAAATGAGAACTTCCTTAAGGCCAGGAGGCACTAGGCATCTACTATGCACCTTTGAGTTCTGAGGACAGGCAGGGCGGGAGGGAGCCATGACAAGGGCTCTCAGTTACCTTCTCAGGCATCAGCAAAGCTACCTTCTTGGGCCCCCCACTATATCCCCAGCAATCCCAGCAGCACAATCACTGCTTCCCTATCTCCTGCTGTAGGCATGAGATCAGGGGGCATCTCAAATTCTGCCACAGATCACCCAGCACAGCAACAGAGTAGTAGGTGGAAAAAAGCTAGTGAACTCCTCCAGTACAGACAACTAGGCAGGTGCATGTTGCATTGGCCAGATTAAGAGTGGGTCTTTTTTGAGTATGTGTTTTCTCTCAGTGAGACTAATTATTTAGCAGTGGCAAGGAAACACCCCTGAACTTTGCTGACCTGCATGTGGGTCCATGCCACAGACCAGCCGTTGCTGCGATAAACACTGCTTCACTTGCATCTTTTTCAGGAGCAGTAAGAGCAGATGTTTCTCCGTGAAAATACACAACAGAACAAATGGAACAAATCAAAGGCAAAATCCAGAGCATACCCAGCCTGATTTACAATGTTGGAGGTGTCAGATGCCCTACAGCTATCTAACTTTTAAAAAGACTGAAAAGGGAAGCAAGCACATTCCAGTGACCATGGAGTTTGAGCACACCATCACGAAGTCCTGTTAAAGGAAACCAATAACTCTCTCTCCTGCACTCAGCGGCTGCAACAGGGCATGAAGAGCGATGAAGACACAGGCTTCCTGCATGTGCACCAGGCACAGAACAGTGGTGAAGGTGGCCATTGGCCTGATGTGCTGAGGGAAGGGGACTTGGTCACCCTGGAGAAGGGAAGGCTCCAGGGCACCCAAGAGCAGCCCCCCAGCATCTACCACCTCTGGGCTGGTTATCCAGAAGGTAAAGCCAGGCTGCTCACAGTGGTGGGCACAGGAGAGAAGCTGGGCATGAAAAGAGGGTTCTAAATTGCAGACTGAATTATCCAGTTGTCTTCTCTTTCTCCTGCGCCCTGGCTTCTCATGTGTAAAATGCAAAGGCACATACAGATGACACTTCCAACACATGCAATAAGACTGTATGCCACCAGACACCAGAGGCTTAAAAATAAATACCTGTTTAAGACAATGAAGAATAAATACTCATCACATGAACAAGTGCAAAATTAGCTGGGCTGTTGTCTGTGGGACAGGAATTTACTTTGCTGTCAAGATGGTTTGCAGCAGACCTGACAGGCTGCAGAGTGTGAGCTGACAGCACATCCCCTGCTGCAGGAGGTGACCAGGATAGCAGAACACAGCCTCAGTCTGTATTTACAGCTTAGTCCATGTATCACACACCTTCTCTCTTTCCATGACTATCTGCTTCTCAAAATATTTTCATTCCTAAAACTAACATGAAAATGAGAGCAGAAGCAGCTTAGCCTCAAACTGCTGTTTAAATAGCACTGAGTTACTAAAAAGCAAAGGAAGAAAGGAAAAAAAAAGGGCATGCTGAGGGCGCTATCATCTGGAGTGGTAGAGATGAGACTGACAAGAAGCAAGAGGCTTTCAGATAGGCTGCAGGCAAGAGGGCTCCCATTCACAACAACAGCAAAAGGTCACTCAGCATTCAGACCGGGACCCCTCTATACTGGAAATCAGCTTTCGGATGGGGGCTGACTACTCTTTTGTATTGACTTGTCTGTGCCACAGTGATACTGCCACTAACGATTTATTTTGTCCATTTAGGAGACATCTACTTATCTCAATTATTTAACAATGTGTAAAATTACAAACATATTCAACTACAATATGTTCCTCTTGCGTAAACCTCTCCTCTTGGCCACATACATAATGAAAACCCTGTTGAGTCAGTAATAAAATCCAGAGAGCTTTCAAGTCTCAGAACTGAATGTTCAAATTTTGTAGCTCACTTCCTTTTCTAACCAGACAGCAGGACTGCCAAGAGAATTTCTGGGCATTCAGCCCCTTCTGATATACACATACATACACACACAAAAATATATATTTTATATATATAGCACTCTATTGGGGCTGGCAGAAAGCAGGCCCTAATTGTTTTTAAAGCAGTCATGAACAAATGCAATTAAAAAAGAAACCAGAATATTACTTGTTTTCATCTGACGGAACAGACAGCTCAGACCTGGACAGGGAAAACGATCAGCTCCAGCTCTGTCAATATAAAAATATTTGCATTTCACTCCAGCAGAGGAAAAATGCAGCACCGATTTTAGGAACCGACCTCAAAAATTCATGTGTGGAAATACCACAGTTCTTTATGCAAACAGGCCAGCTGCACATGTCAATGCCCAATTTGCACGAGTAACGGTGTTATATGTGGGTACAGGTCAGGCATATGATCTAGCACACCACATTTTGGATGGTAAGCCTCAGTCCCATGAAGAGCAGAGCATCCTGATCCTGCAGCAAAGCCAAACAGTAATGGGTGAACTGGGCCAGTCACAGCTGGGAAGACCTCAACAGCTAAACACGAGAGCCTTAAGATTATATTACACAGAACACTTGTGATTTCTGCCCAAAAGACTAAATAGCTTCTAAATCCTTTGCACTATTTCTAACAACAACCACCACCACCACAACTACATTTATTTCTCTTTAGAAGCACTGTCTGCTTTTGTATTTATACTGTAAGCAGCATATTAAAAGGAGACCAAATAGATTTCACATATGTCAATGCAATACAAAAGCAGGCACGAGCCACGTGAAGAGAAGGACAAACATTCAATGAGTTTCATATGGCATGGAAACACAAAGTGAAGTTCAAGTCTGAGAGTTTTCCCACACTTGGGCTAAGTACATTACCAACAGACACTGAGGTGCTGCCAGCCAGCACGTGGGAGCAGGATGATACAGGGCATGATGCAGCATCCCTGCAGTGCACACAGGTACTTGCACTGGCATGGGAACAAAGAACAACTGAACGCAAGATAAACTGGCAAATAGACACTGGCTGAGGAATGAGACCCTGTGGCTCTTTGCTTGACATGCAGAGCAAGGTCATCCTAACCTACTCTGCACTCTAAACTGGGAGATCTTCACATTGCTGTCATGATTAAATCTTTCCACTGACAGTGGGCAATGAGTCAGGATAGAAAAGGGATGCTGTTTACTGAAAAGATCTTGGAGCTAGAAGTAGGAAAATAGAATACAGAGGAGATGCTCAGGATGGGTTCCAAAAACAAGATAAGGAAAATAAAATATAGGCAAAACATGGGATTGAAGATGGAGGTGAAGGCAGAAATACCTCAGTGAAGGCAGAAGGGGAGACATATGGTAGGAGAACACAGACAGAACTTTTGAGTACAGGTAAGGAATAGCAAAAGGAACCACAGAAGCTTGTGAATGGGAATGAGAGAGATCAAAAATACAGGACAAACGTTGGAAGGTTCCCAGGCTGTACACTAATGACATGTCCTTTTTTAAAGTGAATGCATAACCAAGACGAACCTAATACCACCAGGACATGAAAGACTACCAGGACAGCCAGCTTGCACTGGCAGAGGGTATAAAATAATAACGTCTGGGTAGGAAGAATCATGGCAGTGACTAAAATGCCTAGACTCAAAGGGAAGATCCATCGCATCCCACCAGAATGCCATTCCTCCCCCTGTGAAGGGTCAAATTGGGTATTGTAGCTGCCCTGCACATGCTCTTGTCACTTGTAAGCATCCATAGCATTCTCACTCATGCTTCAGGTATCCAAATGCCTCCTAGTCCGCAGCACACTCTTCTGGCATCCCTGTCAGTCAGGAAATAGTGTTTATCTTCTCTCTACAGAGGAGGCATTGAAGCACAAGTTGATGAATGATTTGCTCAAGACCACACTGGCAGGCTGTGGAAACCCCGAGTTTGAGGCCAGCTCTTCCAAGTCCCAGCACAGAACTGCAGTTGCTAATGAGAACCAAGAAAATTCAAAAAATGTAAATGAACCATCTTGAAAGTTTTTTAAGTTAAACTCCTGCTGCAGACATGAATGGAGGAAGTGCATATTCCAACAGGCAAATTCTTTGCTACCCCATCTCCTGAGTCTCAGAAATCCTGTTGATCTGGGCTAATAAATTTCCCCAAGCCCTAGACATTCTCTTGGCCCTCATCCCAAGCTCACATAAGAAGCTATTTCATAAGCAAAGTTCTTATTTACAGTTACTCAACTCCCATAATATTTTATCTGAGGTGACATTTTTAACACTCCCCTCCCCAATACTGGATGAACTGTCTCTTTCTTTGCTTTATAGGTTTGTAACTAATCTAGTTTAAATCCCATAAATATTGGGATGTTTCTGTGCTCCCCATTCAGACAGGAGGCTGGTTGAGGAAAAAATCCATTAGCATTAAAATGATGGTGAGATCCAGACTGAAGCTGACAATTCATTCATTTTTTAAGTCTGCTGTCGCCATGCCAGCTGCCCTCCAGGAGCTCACGGTGTAGCCTTCTAAACGCACGATACTCAGGCAAGGGCATCCTGCCATAAAATCCAGAGAGCGTCACAAGTCCTTGCCAGGTTGCACAGTAGGTTAATTTGTTGGTTTGCTACCCCTGGGAGACCCGAGCTGGAGTCTTTGTTTTATTGCAGCCCTGCATGCCACTCCAGCAGCAAGGAGGCCATAAATGCAGGAGAATGGAACATTAGGGAGCAGCCACAGCAGAGCAGGGTACCTCAAGCCAGTGATGCTGCTGGGATCAGCGAATCCCAGTTTGGGGCTGAGATGGATGGGTTTGCTTGAATCGGTGCTCACCACTAATGCACACTAAAGAAGCATGTGTGGCATACTGAAATATGCCCTGCAGTTCAGCTTGCAGAGAGAGATGCATTATTCTGCTGTTTCTCCTGGGTGCACAATAGCCCTAGTGCTGTTGTGGCAATACCAGCACTGGGACGAGGAGCCCCCTGCTCTCAGCATCCTCCTTCCATGATATTCCCAGGTGCAGTGAGGTGGTCTATGCACAGTACTTGTCATAAAAAGACCTTGCAGACAAGGAAGCTGCAGCCAGGGCTTAAAGGCCAAGACAGCCTATCTCCCCTGTGCTGGAAGGCCCTAATAAGACAAAGAGTTGAGGTGCTTTTACCAAGTTAATGCTGTCCTGTGCTAAGCAGAAACTCATGGGATGGCCCCATCCCCTTGTGTGACCAGCATGGCAGGTCACCTGCAATCAGGGAAAGATGTCCTCTGCTGGTGAAGTTGGTGTCTTGAAAGCAAGACAACCTTGTCATGACTCCTAGCTTTATTCACACTATATATATATATATATATATATATGGCTACATTTAATCATAGAAATCTGTATTAGGCTAAGCACTCTACTTCCTAACTCTACTTTTCTGCAACAGAAAACTTTTCTGAGAATTTAGTCAGCCCAAGAACTTCTTTTCAGAGGTTAATCTTTTTTCCTTTGAGACTTAAAAAAGCTGCCAGTTGTTTAATCAGATTATTGAAACAAACCCACTTCTCAGCCGGGATAACTTCTGAGGAAATCAGAGAGAGGCATCTGCAGTCACCCATTCCTTGGGTGCTCTCCAGGAACTCAAATGTCAGTTGTTTCAGTTAATTAGCGTGTGCTAATTAATCAGCTTTAATGTCAGTGTAATTGAGATCAGAAGCTGGTACTCACACAAGACCTCAGCTAAGCTCAAAAACTAACATGTAAAAAATCTCCCTGAATGTAGAATTGGATTTCCCACTGTCCCTGTCAGCATCTCTCGGGTATGGGAGGTGTGTGCACCCTATTGTGTGGGGAAGGCTCTGCAGAATGTGCTATCCCCATCAGTATCTGCTTTCTCTCACCTTTTAGGAACATGTTCATGGTTAACATTCAGATTCTCAGCTGTGGTCCCTAGCCTCAACTCCTCCTCTGGTTAAAACCAGACAGCACACACCAGCCTGTGCCCCTATCTAGCCACGCATCTCCACATACAAGCTTTGCTGCCCTGCTCTGCTCACCTCTGAACTCTTCCTTTCACACCCAACTGTCATCAGAGGTGTTTCAGCAACAACCCTTCTCTCCTCCAAGAAGTGCCACTTTGACTGTCCCTTTCACTGGCTACCTAAGGGAGGAAACACTTCTTACCCCACATTCTCACCAACCATCATCTAGTCCTCTATTTTTGAAATGTGCCAGGGCTGAGATGTAGAATTTTGAGTTTCACATCAGCTAATATTAATAGAAACATTCTCAGGATTTTTTTCTCCCCAATGTAAATGGAACACTTTTATTTTTTCAAGCATGCCCCTGCGGTGCTCGCGGGCCAAACACTGGAGCATTGTACCTGCCCGGGAGCTCGCTATAAACACATCTGTCTTGCTGCTCTGTCAGGCCCACCGAGCAATCTATAAACCAGGAAAAGTAAACCTGTACATTAAATATTTACTGTTTTCAGCATGCATAATCTAGAAGTGTTTTTAGCAGCACAAGTATAGTGCACTTTCAATTAATGATTTTTATTTTGATGTGTCACTGTTAAGCACTGTGTGGGTACATCCTGAAAAAACCCATTCCTTGGAACTGGAGGCTTTCTTCTCACAACCAGTTACAAACATTATCATGTTATCACACACTGCTCATGTGAAAAACACATCCCATCTCCCATTTCTCTCTTCTGATGCCGGATCATCCCCTAAGACTAAAAACTGAGCACATGGGGAGTTTCAGAAGCAGAGTCCAGGTGAGGCAGTGAGAAGACAGTGACAAATAGGTAGTTGACTGCATACAAAAAGATACCAAAGACCACAGAGTTAAAAGAGTAACAGCACAAACCCCATCTTCTCCAAAAGTAAACAGCCACCAGCCAACACTAATTTTCTTTCAGCTTTTAACAGTCAGCTTTTAATGCTTGCTCCATACAAAAGAGCTTCTGCTTTCATCTCAACATCGAGAGTCATAATTTCTGTACAACAACAGGAAAAGAGATGTTAATGCAATCATAAAAGAGCCTCTGCACCAAAGTAGTCTGCTGATAGCCCCTGCTAACCTTTTGCTTCCTGAGGACATTGGTTCCTGGGAAAACAGCGGGCAGCAGACAGGCTTCCTGGCTGACTCAAAGATCTGTCTTTTTTCCCCTGGGGCTGAGCAAGCCACCATCTCCTTGCTCCTGGATGGAGCCCACACGAGGATCCTTTTGCAGGGCAGTCCAACATATCTCACCAGCCAGCTCCCTCAAGTTTTATTTTTGCCCCCAGCAGAAATAAGGCAAGGAAGAGATTTCAGTCACAGAGTTTATTCTTCACTCCCCTAGAAAAATAATCTCAACCAACTCCATGGAGCAAGACACATCTTTCAACACTGGATGCTAATCAAGTCTAGCAAAGGTTTAGCACTTCTCCCTAATCACAGGCATGGAACACTGGGATGGGCAGCTATTTGTGCATTCTTGGATCATAACTCTGTCTCCACATTCTTAAAGCACATACACGATCTGTTGGCTGCTTGCAAGTCCTTCCTATCTGCAAGGATGACATCGTGTCTACTTATTTGTCTGCTATTGAGTTGTTCACTACACTACCATGGACCAGAAGCAAGGGACACAAGCCAGAGAACATTGCGAGCAAATGATCTCTAGCAGCACAGTAGCCCTGGAGGAGGTAGTCATTGGCTTTCTTGCACCAGTTAGTGAGTGTGTGCCATAAAATAAGCATGCAGAAGAACACAGCCAGATGCCAGTGCAAGGTGCTCACAAAGTGAGGGAGCCCAGATTGAACAGAATGGAAATTAACAGTAGCACAGCAAACACAACTAAGGTCTCACTGTATTTTAATAAGCTTGTGTATGTAGCAGAGAGTCAGTAACCATTCTGGACAAAGCCAACAGGCACCTCAGGGGATTCTGAAATTAGTCTCGTCACATTTCCTGCAGAAATGTCAGATCAGGACAGATCCTGCCAGATCAGGACTCCCTTCCTATTTACATGCAAAGAAAAAAAAATATTAATCAATACTTTTTACTTTTTTTTTTTTCTTTTTTCCCCAAGAAAATTGCTACAAAAATGGGTTCTTAAAATCAAAGGCTAGGCAAGTCCTTTGAATGTCTGTGTAGCAGTGACAAGAAACTGTTCCATCAGGACACGAACAGCAGGGAGGGAGAGAAAATGTAAGAAAGAAGGCAAAGGGTTTCCCTAGCTCTGACACATCCTAACCTTATGGAAATGTAGCTGTGATTGTTAGCTAGAATGCAAGAAAACATCTTTGGGGAAAAGAAGAGTTTGCCATGAATTTCAAATGCAGAAAAAGAAAACAAACAAGCAAACCTGAACATGCCGAAGAGAGCATATTCTGGGGTCCCACAACACAGATAAAGGCAGGAGGCAGTTCTCTCCAAGGTGCAGTTAAGCTCTAGACTGGGCAGACAGCATCTGCCAACCATTAAGGCCCACAACCTGGAAGCATGCTTTGATTAAGGACTTCTCAGGCACAACCTGATTGACTGCAATCAGGTTCAGCTAGCTTAAGTAAGTCCTTACCATCATAAGCAATTTTCTTCTGAGCTTGCTCATTCTGTTTTAATAGATGTCAGTGTGCAACCATTCCTTCACTGGGACATCCTGCATGGTGCAGAGCAAAGTCTGAAGTGAAGAAGTTTCTCCTGAGGTCATTTAGGACAATTAACTCTCTGGGTTAAGATCTCTGCTAGGACCTTCATCTCAGCTGATGCTGGCAAAGAAACTGTGGATGCTCCTGATGCCCTGGCCTCCTTTAAAAAACTAAGAAGACCCAGCTGTAAAAAATTTTTTCTAGACTATACAAAAAGATCTCAGGCTATATTACTATCATTTGCAAGCTACAATACTGCATGAGTTGAAGATGAAAGACACCACTAAGAAGCCCATATGCAGACAGGTGCTAGCCAGGGCCACCTAATTTTTTTTTCTTTTATGACATGCAGAGCCAAAACCCATAACAGTCTTTTCATTGCAAACTTCTGCTAAAGGTGCAAGCTGCCTCTTCTGAGTGCAACCTGATGACTACACACGCATGAGCGTAGGTGAGTACATATCAACTAACCCACCTGCCTCACTGAGGTGGCTGGTACTAAAACAAAGTTAATGCCAAATCCTTGAATAACAGTGACAAAGCTATTCTGAGTCTCTGACTGGGCAGAAGAACAAAGCAGGAGCTGGTTGTAACTACTTTGCATTTCTGCAGCCGGGTGGGAAAGTCATGTGGTACATACTGCTAGTTGGCTGTTCAGGAGGAACACAGGGACTGCCAGCAGGGATGCTTCTTGCCTCTGTTCTACTCCTCTGTCACTCTCTATCTGTGCATGGTGCAGCTGTACAGCAGTGCAGCTCACACACTGAAAAGGCAATGAGCACAACTGAATACTACGTTGAATTTTCCTTCTCTGTTCCATCGCTGGGTTAGGAGTCTCACAAGTCCCTGTTCCACTTTCACACAAAGGGAACCTCTGCAACCTTGACAGCAGCCAGAAGAAAAAGCAGCACACCTACAAAGTGCCTCTCAGTGCACAAACACTGCAAAGCAAAACCTTCAAAATATTAGAAACCATAGGCAAGGCACAGACCATACAAAAACTGACAGACATGAGCATAGCTGAAGGAAGGGCAGTAGGGAAGAGAAAGAAAACAAACAGGAAATGCTACACTCGAAATTGATCATAAACTCTCAGCAAATCAAAGGAAGAAAAAAAAATCTGAACCTACTTGAATTTTAGCTGCTCAAGCCTTCTGGCTACTCAGCTGCTCTGCCTGTGTGCCGCTATGCTTAATTTGCCACACTGGATTTGCACCTCCTGTGAGTGACTGAGAGACTGAGAGGAGCCATTGACTCTGGGAGGACTGATTTAGTGCGACAGGAACCGGTGGCCTGGCAGGGGCTGCAGGAGAGGCCCAGCCCAAGCTAGGTAAACACTAGAAGAGGGAAGGCCACAGGGAAAAAGGACTGGAACAGGGAAAAGGAGACAAGGAGGAGAGATGGAAGAAACACATGACAAAGGATGGGCAGAGGAAAAAGAGTTAAACATGCTACAAAGCACGGCTGGACAGTGGATTTAATTTGCTCTTTCTCCACAACCCACAGAATTGTAAACCTCTGGCATGCTCTGGTTTGGTGCTGGTTACTTACTGACAGTGGGAGTACCCAGAGGAGACTCTGTCCTACACAGCACTTCACACTGCTCTGTGGTCCCTACGGATGGCCACAAAAATCTGACACAAGGTAGGGGAAAGCTAAACCAGTTATTTTTTCCCAGTTTGTGTCTCTGGGAAGTCCTTTCCTTGGAGAGAATCGGGCCTGCGAAAACAGTATATATTCAGTAAATCTGTTATACTTACTACATTAAGCCAACTGCTTCCAATTCCTGCTTTGCATTAAACAAGCTCCCAGCAGACTTTACCTGACAAACCGATTGCCTATGTGACAAAAGGTGAGGAGCCAGTAAAATGCCCCTCATGATGGGAGTATTTCCCAGTTCACTTAGGACAACAAAGGTCTGGAACAGTATTTTACACTGAACAAAGTCTTAGAGGTATTCCAAACTTTTTCCTGTTTCCTGACATACATCCAGGAGACATAGGCACAGTCTGGAAGGTAAATGCTGGGTCATTATTTGTGTCAGGGAAACACGCAGGAAAACTATGAAAGGGTCACAATCTAACCTAAACTCCAAGGAAAAGTCAAGTGTTGTCAACGACTTGAAATTCAGGACAGGTTTGTTATAAGGTGCTTCTAAGCTTTCAAAGTGATCTTTTTTTGAGCAGATGTAGGTTCAGTTACAGTTTTCCATCAAAGTTCTGTGAATGTGTGGTAAAACATGAAACCAAGTGAGAAAGGGCACTATTCATTGACTTTTCCTGTGGCTGAATGTTGTGAAAGTCATAGATCAAAGTAAAGTGCTCAGTGCACGTCCTTAGATGAGATATAATTAAATAAACAAGTGTTTGCATAAATTCCTGAAAAGCAAACCTAGACAATTTATCCAGGCACTGGCATTCTAGGTTCTTCTGTTCTTTCAAAAGTTTCGAAAAATTTCATTAATCAGTGTGTTGAATCACAGACTTGTTCATTCAGATGATGATGATGATGATACTGTGTAGAGTCATCCCCGGGGGACAAAGTACCAGTTTTAAAATGGAAGTACCACAGTGAAAAACTTAATCTAAAAAACCGAGGAAAGACAGCTTGCATAGCTTGGAGTTTGGAAACGTGACTGCGTCCTGCTCCTCATCATCACCAGCTGGGGCTCAGCCAAATCAGTAGGGATGGAAAGTCATTACTACCATCACTGGTAACCATCTAAGTTTGCTGGTGGTCTCTGTACATTTCTTAATGGACATACAAAACAGCTCCTGTCATCAGAAATCACACTTAATGGAATATAGTGGCAATCTCAGCTGCATGTAACTAAAGACTGAATTTCCCGTTCAGCTATTATCCTTCCTGGTCAACTTCTGAGGCATAACAGTGATGAAGAAAACCACTGCTGCTTTCTGAGGAGTGAGTTCTGGGCCAAAGAGAGCCTGAATCTTTCATCCTGACACCTTTCCCAAACCACAAAACCACTACAAAGTAAAAAGTCAACCTAATTTACTTGAATTAAAAGAAAAACACAAAGAGAATAAATTGTGGGGAGGAAAAACCCCACAACCCTCTATCAGGCCTGGTCTGTGCACCGACCTGGCTACTGCCAGCAGGAGGGATGCCAGTGCTGGGGACACTAGCCATAAGGGGACATTCTTTGAGGCGCAGGAGGGTCGGGACGGGCTCCCGCAGCCTGGGCAGGGACTAGCACCGGTGTGCCCTCCGCCGAGGACACCTATCGCGCTGCCACCTCTTCTCCCATCGTGCTTTTGCCGCTCCCCTACGCTGCTGCGCGAATCCGCGGGACTGTCGTCAAAGGTGGTGGGCTGCCTCCATCAACCCCGACGAACCGCCTCCATCAGCTCCGCGCCGTCCTCCGGGGCTGGAGCCACGCAGAGAAGGGTGCATGTTGGAGAAGTGGAACTGAACTGGGTGTGTTTTCGAAAAGCACGCCGTGAGTTTCGGGCTGCTGCTGTCTCCCAGATGACCGGAGACAGGGGCCCGCTGTCTGCACCCCTCTGGGTGCCACCGGCGTCCCCCCGGTAGCTCTCCTCCGGCCAAAGCCAAGTCCAGGAGTAGCGCTCCGGCAAGGAGCGACTCCGGCAAGGTCCAACAAGGCAGCATTATTATTCTGCAGGTACTGAAACACAAGCCACCACAGTGCTCACACACCCCGGCACATGCGTCCCCGGCCCCATAGCAAATGAAGCTTCACTGGAAGCAGCACTTACCCAGAGCCATGTGCACAGTCCCCACTCAGTCCCCGTGAAACGGTTCTGTCTGTAACCCTTTCAGCTGTGGCACTGGGCAGGCGACGAGAGGTCCAGGGTTCGCCCCTTCGAGCAGAGGCTGCGGCTGCTCCCCCTCCCTGACTGCCTGTCCTTTGGGAGCGGCACACACAGACACTTACTGTATGGGAATGCGACGCAGACGGGTTAATCGCAGCCCCCTCCCTCGCCACTGTCTCACTCGCCCCCTTCCCCCTCCGCTTTTCACGGGTTTCAGAGGGGTATTTACAAAGATTTGCCTTCCCTCCGAAACTGCCCCTCCACCTTCCAGCCTTGAAGGCCACCGAAAAAAAATCCCGAATTTGTGTTAGGAACAATAATCCATTTGCAAAGAAAAATCCCTGGAATGGGACTTACGGTAACGCCGTTGGGCAGTAGGCTCAACTGCTGGGCTTTTTTCAATAAAAGAGCAAACTGCAGTATAACGCCAGTTGGCTCCTCCAGCACAATTCTCCTAAATCATGATAGACAGATTGCGTGAAAAACAGGAATTCCAAAGAATTTCCTGCCCTGGGAACAGAAGTTAAGGCTATATTTAACAACATCTGAAGCTGTCAAGAATGCCTTGTGGTTGGATAACAGAGTAGAAAAATGTGAAAAATGCAGGCTACTGCTATACCAAATATGGAAATATTGTTACGTCTGGTGTCTAAATCCCCATCTGGAAATACTTACAGCCATGAAAAGACGCCACAACAGAAGCTTAAACTCTCCTCCCCAACCCCAAATCTTAACCTTCAACAAGGAAATACTATTCGAGGACGCCTAAGTTGAGTGCGGGACACTAAACCCAATGATGCACAGGCCAAGGGAGGGCTGTTAGCTGCGGGCCCAGGATTTCCTTAACTTCACTCCTGGCCTGGTACCGAGGCACCTCGCTGCATGCTGGGCACCGCCAGGCTCCCACGCTCTGACACAACCCCTGAAAGGCTCTGTTTCTCCCCTGAGCAGCAGTAGTAAAGAAAAAAATCCCGACTACCACCGGGGGGGTTAGTCTGTGGAACGCGCAGTGATGTGCGGCAGCCGTGTAAGGCCGCGCCGGAGCGGGTTCCGGGCACTGGGCAGATGCGCATCCCCTTGCTGCTGGCCGCGCAGGTGGCCGGGCGCGGGGCTCGACGAAGTGGCCCGGGGCCAGCTCCTGCGGGGCACCCACCGACACAGCCCCTGGTGCAAAAAGCTCCATAAGCATCCTCATGTTTAGGTGCATCTGTAAAGAGAACGGGGAAAAAAAACTTCGCGTAACAGGGAAGAGCCTCCGCCGTACAGCGGCGGGGCCGCTCCGGGCGTGCGCCTTACGGCAGCAGCCCGCCTCACAGCGAGACCCCCTACTCGCACCCTGCTGCCCCAGAAGCGGGATCCGCCGGCGGTGGGAGGCAGCGGGCGAGGCAGCGGGCCCGGCAGGAGCGGGCGGGAGACCCCCCNCGCTCTCGCACCGCCGGCGCTAGACATGGGCTTCGCGGGCACTCGCCCCGCTCTGGCAGCCGCTCTCCTCTGCTTGGCCCGCCTGGTGAGTACCGCGGCTCTGTCAGGAGATGGGGTTGGTACGGGAAGGCGGCGGGTCGCGTCGCTCCCGGCACTTACCGGCCGCCGCTCTGCTCCGTTCCGCAGGCTCTGGGCTCGCTCTGCCCCGCCGTCTGCCAGTGCCCGGCGGCCGTTCCGCAGTGCGCCCCAGGCGTGGGACTGGTACCGGACGGCTGTGGCTGTTGCAAGGTCTGCGCGAAGCAGCTGAACGAGGACTGCAGCCGGACGCAGCCCTGCGACCACACTAAGGGACTGGAGTGCAACTTCGGAGCCAGCCCCGCCGCGCTGAAGGGCATCTGCAGAGGTAAGCGGCTCACCGTCCGCCTCTCCCGGGAGAAAAGCCCCTGGTCCCCATAGTGCCCGAGTTTAGTAATTTCGAGTCCATGTATGGTTATGCTTTGTTGTTGGTAGCTTGGCAGAAAGGCACATGACTTCAGCAGTCTGGAATGTGATTCAGTATGTCTGGGCTCCGCTAAACGCACATAAGGAAAAGTGATTCCTGACTAACTTATTGTTCTGGCCCCACGTCTCCGGGGGGCTGCAGGGAGCTTCGCCGTAAATTGAATTTAACAGACCAGCTAATACCTGTGCTTAAACCAGCGACTCCCTCCGCTAACTCCCACCTTCTCCCTTCTGTCCATCTCTGCAGCACAGTCCGAGGGGAGACCGTGTGAATATAACTCCAAAATCTACCAGAACGGCGAAAGCTTCCAGCCCAACTGTAAACACCAGTGTACGTGCATAGATGGAGCTGTGGGCTGCATCCCACTCTGCCCGCAGGAGCTCTCCCTGCCCAACCTGGGCTGCCCCAGCCCCAAGCTGGTCAAAGTCCCTGGGCAATGCTGTGAAGAGTGGGTCTGCGATGAAAGCAAGGGTGTACTGGATGAGCTGGAAGGATTCTTCAGCAAAGAGTTTGGTCTGGATGATTCTGAAGGCGAACTAACCAGGAACAATGAGTTAATTGCCATTGTGAAGGGAGGCCTGAAGATGCTACCTGGTGAGTATGGGCTGATCGGTGTGACAGCTGATAGTGGGAGGTGGGAGGATGGCTACATGACTCCTTAAACCCTGATGGAAAGAAAGAAACCTGGTGAGAAGACGTATTTATGCTAAACTCTCCTTTCTATTTTTCAGTTTTTGGGTCTGAGCCACAAGGCCGAGCTTTTGAGAATCCCAAATGCATTGTGCAAACGACCTCCTGGTCCCAGTGCTCAAAGACATGTGGAACTGGAATCTCCACAAGGGTTACCAATGACAATCCTGACTGCAAGCTCATTAAAGAGACCAGGATATGTGAAGTGAGACCATGTGGCCAGCCTAGCTATGCTTCCCTAAAGGTAAATGCAGCCTTCTCTGATGCTGCTCTTTCCAAACTGCTTTGGGTAGAGGGTAAACACTGGAGAAAAATGTCGTGCTAATAAGATTATTGCCTGTCCCTTACAGAAAGGAAAAAAATGTACCAAGACTAAGAAGTCCCCATCTCCAGTGAAGTTTACTTATGCTGGATGTTCCAGTGTGAAGAAGTACCGCCCCAAGTACTGTGGCTCTTGTGTGGATGGCAGGTGCTGTACACCCCAGCAGACCAGGACTGTCAAGATCAGATTCCGTTGTGATGATGGGGAAACCTTCACAAAGAATGTCATGATGATCCAGTCTTGCCGATGCAACTACAACTGTCCACATGCAAATGAAGCTTATCCCTACTACAGACTAGTCAACGACATTCACAAATTTAGAGACTGAGTCATGCTGGGGGTGGGATGCTAAATGGAATTTTGAAGTAACCAGCCATGGAGAAAGGACCTCTGATGGAAATGGTGCCTTCCCCATTTGAGAGCAACATTGATATGTTACAAGAGTGCACTGTGCAACTGGACACTAATGCAACAGAGATTTAAGCATACTTAAAGCTTCATAGTACTGGAGCAACCTTACTGCTTCTTTTTGGAGCACCTTCTCTAATTATATACTGTTTTCTGTTTGTAAGTGATCAGATAAATGTTTTGTTCTGGTTATGAAAACTTCTTTTCTATCCTGTTCAATTTAACACTACGCTTCTCCCCTTCCCTCCTCCTTTCACCCTTTCCCAACCAAGTTGGAAGTTACATTCCTTCCTAAGGTGGGCACTTGTGGGGTGTTCACAGTGGCAGCTATTATGTACCAACTGTAGTTAAATGGCAAACAGAAATCAGTTGTTTTAAAGCTGAGTATTTTATTTATCAAACTGTAGCTTTTTTGGTGTGTTTTTTGGTTTTTTTGTTTGTTTATTTTTTACCCCTTCTAGCCCCTGTAATACTGGAATAAGTTGTAAATGATTTTAATTTTATATTCAAGGAATTAAAAGAATTTATTTATGGAATTAATCATTTAATAAAGAAATATTTACCTAGCTACTCTTCATAGAGCATTCTAATGGGCAACAGACTTAAATACTTCACAGAAAGCTTTTGCATGTGCTAACTTTAAATGCAGAAACTTAGGTCCTCTAAAAGCTAAATAAGGTTGTCTACAGCTGCAGCAATGAACTAGAAACCTAAGTCTTAATTCTTTGGGTAAATGACATTATTTGAAGTGGTGGATGCAGTCTGCAACCCCATGCTATAGAAACCACGTACACAAAAAATTTTCTGGCATTGAAGGCAAAAATGCTTGATAGACTGAAATGTTAATTAGAATGTCAAGATTATTCAGACTGTCCTAGAATTTGCAACATAAGGTACTTCATTAGAATGCAGCACATGTACGGTGATGTTGAACATTGCAGTGGAAGTGGTCGTCAGGTCTCACACTTTCTGGTGGCTGCTTCTTGCAAATTACATTTCTGTGGCAGAAGAATGCTTCCTACAGTCTGCAGGAGGTAGTTTGCTTTCACTGAATTCAAATTAAATGAGCTCGAAGCAATGACTTTTGTTAATCCTAATAACCCAGTGATGAAAAGTAAACATTCTGTTAGCAGGAAAAGAATGTGAGGAATTTCAAGTACTTTTTCAACAGAGTAAAAGGCAAAGCAGCTACTCCTCACCTCCCCTTCCTACATTTTAAATACATAATTGCACTTTATGCTTTGGGACACAGATGACATTTGGCTTAACCAAGGGAGTTGCAAGATAGCTTGCTGGCATGTGGTTAAAGATGACATTTTAAAAAGTGAACTAGAATAGGCTCTGACAAAGCATCATCAAACATTTGTGCTGTTCTGGTGATGTGGGTTTGGGAGTTCCCTGCCCCCCCACACTTTGTAAAATGACCCAGACTAGAACTCAGCCGGCTGGAAGTTTAGATGAAGCTCTATTTACAGCTCAGCACAATATACAAGCAGATATATACACTATATACAGGAATATTTACAGAAATATACAAGGTAAAGGTAATACAGAAACACAACACCCCTCCCAGAAATCAGAGACCCCAGGAGGGGCTCCCAACCACCCTTCCACCTTCTCCCCACCCCTATACCTTACCCCAAGGTTTTGAGGATCGGCCAGAGGAGGAGTTAGAAGAAAAGTGATTAGTGAAATTAATTTGTCGGAGAGAAGAAGCCAGAAGTTGCAGGATAGCCCCAGACACTGTCCCAGAGAGTGCCCCAAGCCCGACTGACTTATCTAATGTTTATGTTCTTAGTTTTATCTGTTGTCAGCAAGCCTATGAGTGAAGTAGACATCACCATTGTTTTCCTTTCACAGCCTGTAACATAATTTTCTCTATTAAAATATTCCAATTAGCCCTAAACCAGCACATCTGGTTAGCATAAAGCTGCTCAACAGATACGACTGAAAGGAAAACTGCAACAGGGTTTTTGCTGTTGCTTGTTTTTTTTTGTGATTGGTTAGTTTAGTTCTCTGGCAAAATGTCCTCCCACAGTCTTTAGTAAGAAAGTTACTTCTCATAAAAGACTATTTTGAGGTTTTAGAGTTGTGAAGGGATGTCATACAGTGTCATATAGTTAGCTGCTGAAGGGCCAAAAAGTCAGCTTTTTATTAGATTAGACATAAATATTTCAATAAAAGAAATGGCCAAGTATTCAGAAGCTCATCTCTGGCAGCTATTGCCTGCCTGAGAAATTACAGCCATCTCTCTTGTGTTCAGTCAAGTTCTTTCCCTGAAGGCATTCAAAGCTTGAGCTGTTTTGGAATTCACCACCTGGCCACCAGTCTCAGCTGTACCTAAACTTCTCTGTAGAGTATCTGTTGACAGTAAAAGAGCTTTTGTGTTTTTTTTTGTTTGGCTTCTACTTAAATCTAGTACTGGCCACTTCACTACATCAGCCACTGAAGACTCATTAGCTTTATATGTTATTTTCTGTGGAAAGAGAAAGAGGAATACACTGCTCACAGACACAGCAGCTGTGTGTGCATTCCCTGCCATCTCCTGCCACTTACACTTGAGCGACACCCATCTTCAACGTAAGTAACAGCTCCTTGGAACATTACATATACATGTAACTATACACTATGTGTAAGTCTGTACGCCTGTAACACGCACACCACATGCAAACAGAAGTGGCCCTTTCAACTCCTGCCTGACGTGTGGCTCTGCTGGCCAGGCCCTGGATTTTAAAACTTGCACTTTGGGATTTCCATGTTTCGTCAGGTAGAAGGGTGGTTCTGTAATCCGCTCACTGAAAAAAAAAAAAAAAAAAGTAATATTGGGAGAGTAAGAGCTGCAGGAGCAGATCATGCAAAATGTAAGATTAAAATACACTAAATGAAATGATCCTGCTATAAAAAGAGGGAATAAACCCCACTAAAATGAACTGCAAGTCTTCCAGAGCTGGGATCTCATCATCCAGATAGCCCTTTCTGCATTTCACAATTACCTGGCAAAACTACTAAACCTCACAATTCCCAAGACTGCAAGAAGAAACAGTGCCATTTTTATAACCTCTGTTGGTATAGGAGGAAAATCCCCTTAATACTGGGCATGAAAATATACATGATAAAAGCAAAGGCTCCTTTGCTGGATGTAAATCAGCAGGGACTATCAGGCACCCAGTGCAGCCAGCAGGGCTTGCAGGTAAGATTAATGAGCACAGCTATGGTTCTATTTCTTACTCAGATACTAAAATGTCAATATCCTTCAAGATGAACACTGAAAGATGAGGAGTTAAGAATATAATGAATAACGTACACGACAAGAAGCAAAGATTTCAATACATGTCATTGGCAGGTCATCAAGCAGTTCGAATTCCGAAAATAAAGCCACCTGCACTATCCGGAGCCCCTCTGAGCTGCGCAGAGATTAGGAGATCCTGTTCTTCTGCCTGAGGTGTCCCAGCAGGGCAGAAGGCCAGCAGCACTGCCGAAACCTGCGAGCATGGGGCTCAGAATGTCCTCCCTGCAGCAGTCAGGACTTCATCTTTCCCACCTCTCCCCTCTCATGTCTGCCCCTGGTCCTCTGGCTGTTCTTTCTTAAGCTGCTCTGATCTGTGATACGAGCCCCCCAGGCAGCTGTCCGGGAGCGAGTGTGGGGGTCACCAGAGGACGGAGCGTGGTGGCATGGGGCAGTGTGCTGAATCTGCTGCTGCCGCCAAAAGGAGCATTTGTCAAACCACACTTTGGACCGCAGGCACATGTTGTCTTGTATTCGATGTTCTTCTTCACAAGGGTTTGATGGTGCTAACCACCATATAGTCAGGGTTACACAGAAAAGCTTCCCTACTAACGAAGGCAACACAGTGAAGACAGTTTCTGCTTCCTTAAGTGCTGCATCACAGGAACCAAAATAAAAGCAAGAGTATGCAGAAAACAGACTTCCCTGATGACATGAAATACTTTCTCACAGGATGCCGATAGCTTGCTCTCCTGAATTAGCAGCAGATGGAGAATAGCTAAAGTCTTACACAGACAGTGGACAGTCAAGCTACTAAATAACCCTTGTTGAGCTGAGCCATAAGAATGTCTGCACTCCACACCTAAATTACTGCAGAGCCCACAGCAAAGTAGTCCTCACAGAGTTGCCTGACCCTTCAGTGGACATCTTCTAAGAATCAGGCTCATCACCCTGCTGCTAGAGGGAAGCTGGTGGGCTGTGAGACAACAGGTAGATGGTGGGGATCAGTGGGATTGCTGTGGGAGAATTCCCAGTTCTTAGTCCCCTGAGGCTGCCCCATGGGTCTTAAGGACTGAAACAAAGAACTTTGCAGTGGACAGTCATTTAGAATTGGAAGTCAAACCTACCCACCTACACAGAAGCAGTTCAATGAGTTACACCACAGGCTTGCTCTTGCCCAATGCTTGCCCTCTGAGCTGATCCAGCAGAAAAGCACTTTGATGCATGTGCACATTTTAGTTTACTCCTGTTTAATCAGTGGAACTGTTTCCATGCAGTGCCCAGAGAGCTTAGCATACAGCAAGGGAAGGCTGTGTAGTTTTACTGGCTGCTCTGCCTTAATCCTATTTTTTCACTTAGACATGTCCCTGTTTTTCCATCTTCATGACATTTTTCTCCATGTTACATAGCCCTGTATAAAAATCACATAGAACTGTGGGGGTGCACAGTAAAAGCAATAACATACAACTAACTTTGGAGACACCTATAAATGTTTTTTAACTCATTAATAGCTGAACTGCATTGAACTGCTGTGAGACTTGGTATCTAGAAAATCCTGTAATATAAAAATATAAATCCTGTAAAGACAGATTTTAACCAACAAACTACAACAAGAAGCATCTGTTCATGTTATCCTGTAAAAACCAATCACCAAGAAACTGAATAGATGGTATCCAGTATGCTATGATTTCCCCCCACCCCCCGAAAAATTACAGACCTATGACTTCTACATACACAATTTATATTGGAGAAGATCCTGAAAGACTCCAAGGCACCATTCACATAAGCAACTTCATCTGTCCTCAAGTACAACCACTTACAGGATGCAGTGTAGCAGCTGTCCAGGAGGAAAAGATTACACAAGATTTTATAAGCTCTCTGTTTCCCAGATAGAAGAAATGTAAAGGTAGGTTGCACAGATTTGCCCATGTGGGAATATAGCCAAGACACACATATTAACAACTTAACCTCATGATTTCAGTAAGAATGAAGGGATTCCATTATAAATATCAAAGAGTCAGCAGGGTAGTCTAGCACTATTTTGAGAACACCGAACACCAGATCAAAAGAACCCTACTGTACCAATCGACTCAAAGACACCAGTTTCTCTGTAGCTGCTGATTTCTTTCAGCATCTTAGACAAAACAGGTTAGAGAATAATTAATAAGCAATTTTGATGAAATCAGACATTGAGACATCATTGCTATAAAACCAGCAAGGCTATTAAGGAGAACTTAAATCAGGAAAATGTATTTTACTCTACAGGAGAAGATACTCATGCTGTAGTGGAACAATCCCATTAAAATCCACATGGATGCCTAAGCACAGATGTTGGGAAAAAAAGGTCAAAAGATGCCACGAAGAGTTTAGCTATGAAAGTGATGGGGACTTCTCAGGTAAACTTATAATGCCACCCGTCTGCTCTTTTTCCTTAGTATCTATACCTCATTCATCAACTCCATTTTTACCTCACTTAGGCATACTCCTTTATTTGCACTCTTGGCAAAACGGACAAGTTCTGGCACTACCATACAAGTCAGTAAAAGACCTCTAAGCAAGGATTGGGAAGGCAACAGCAGCTTTCACAGCCACTTCTTCCTCTTTTTCGAGGCAGAATTGGGATGACAGGAAGAAAGTGCCAGTGTGAACACTTCTACTTTCTCTACCAGCTGGAATCATGCAGGAATGGGCCAGCACACAGTGTGGCAATTTATTCTCTAAATCAAGATCTTCCCTCTCATTTCTCTCTCTTCTTTAGCAGATTACTTTTAACACATTTTGACTTGTCATGCAACCTCACAGTTATACTGATGCAACTGATGCAAAAAGAAGGCTAATAAAAGGGAATTAGACACATATGAGGACTACTGTGCTAGTTAAAAAGAAATTAAAATCTACTATTTCTATCACTATCAGAAGCCAGTAAGTCCACAAAGACTTCCTCTTGCCTCAAGGGTAGGTAAAGCTCTATTGCCTTTCCATATTTTATCACTGTCTTTGTTTTTCCTGCCAAAAAGCCTACTACAGTAAGATAGCCTGGAAATGGTTTTCGGCAAGAAAAGTTAGCAGTGGTGAAATTACTCCAAGCCAATAGAACTCTTCTTCCAAAACAAAAATACATTACAATGCACAGAGCTAATGAGGGAAACAAGCCCCTGCAATAAAAGCATCATTAGAGCTAAGTGACTGTCTGACGAGTCACTGAGATCTGGCGGACAGTGGGACCACATTTGCTTAGGCAGTGAGCAACCACCTTGTTTTTTTCCTGGTTTTACATCTGCAATTCCCCTTTCAGTTTCAGTATTTATTTCCAGTTGATTTTGCTGCCATTTCTTGTCTTGCATGCATGTGACTTCCTTCCATTTCACCACAAATTTCCTCCAAATAAAACCATATGCACTGCCATAGCAACATTTTCATACAAACACAGGGTAATCTTTGTTCACTGAAACACACGGTTCATTTTTTTTTCTCTTATTAACAGAACTTGCATCTGCATACAGTTTAAATGAATGTCATAGCAACAACATAAACACAAATTCAAGATATTTTCTCCTTTGGAGAGAGGAAGAATAAATGTTTTCAGGAAAAGATCTTGGAACTTAAGAAAGGAGAATGAACTGTTTGTGACCAAATAAGGCCTGAAGTGACATCATCACAGCTGTCTATTTGCTCTTTGAAAGCCTGCTCTCACAAGGTGTCATACATTCCCAGTTCCTACAGATGTCAACAGAGAACAGGCGTATTTGTGAGAGCAAGGTCTGAACTGCAGCTACACTTATACACGGCACATATCTGGGACCTCCTATCAGCACGACCATGAACTTGGAAATTTCTGTGTCGTTTTAGACTAGAGTGCTTATGCTTCAGTTTTACTTCAAATGCGAAGCAAAATTGCACTGCTTGACAGGAGCAATGAAACCTGCTCCAGCATGCCTGTAAGACCTAGCCTTACATTTTGAGGCATGACCTTCTATGGATCAGTAATTCCTAAAATGCAGATACAGTAAAACCTAGAATTCAGAGGTGTCAATTCAAAATCTAACTGCTACACTGAGAGAGGGTATAACATTTTTTGCCCATGACAACTTACTAACTTATACTCCCCCAGGAAGTTATTCAAAAAAGGAAAAGAACCAAGTTCTCTCAAATGGCTGACTCAGTCCCACCTCCCAGCTATTGCTATGCACTTAGCTATGCTCTATTTTTGTCCTTTATGGCTTATGAAAGGGATGACTTCATTAAGCTTTTAATTTTTTTAAGTAGCATGTTCATTCAGGACAAGAGCCTTTATTTGTAAGCTGACGGTCCCTCAGCTCAAGCACACTGTGAGAGTTCAGGGTTCGAACCTGAAGAGTCTAAAGATAACGGGAAACGCCATAACAACGCTACACAAATAGCTGTGTGTTCCTTCTGTGACAAGCAGTTTATAGAGGGAAATAAATGAGTAAGCATAGTAGGCATAAAGTCAAGCACTCAACACAAGCTGGTGTTGAATGGTGAAGATTAAATCAACATCACACAGTTTTCATTCACAGGCATCGTCTGTGCTGAAATCAGGCTGGGTCCTGTAGGGATCCTCATATAATACAATTACAGTAGCATGTTTGCAAACTGGACATAACAGAAGTCTTCCAGGCAGCCTGAGCTTTTATTTCAAATTCTTGACCATACATTTGAAACCCCAGCATTTAAAGATGTGTTTTCTCTCTTATTACATGATGCTCATTCTGGGTTAAATCACGCAGAAAGGGACTAAAAACTTGACTAAAAACTTGCCTTAACTGCTTATGAATGTGTTAGAAATCCTCTCTCTAGCCAAAGAGTGCATAAACAGTAATTAAATTTTATTATTATCTTATTATTATGAATTATTACTGTTACAGGACTTGTATCGGTTATAAAGTAAGACAATATATGTAGCTGGAGACTGTTATTTTTAATTCATTTTTATAAACAAAAGCTGAAGAAATTTAGTAAAAATGAATATTGGAAATTCATCTTGGCTGGTATTTGATGAATTGCCACTGTTCAAACTTGTGTAACCATTATCAAAATTAAGTAAAAATAGGTAAATAGTAGTCTGAGAATAAATGGTAAAGACCTTGCTTGCTACCAAGGCCTTTTACTCTCAAATTGAGTGAGCACCAAAAGATGTTTCCCAGCTTTGGGAAATTTCAGTTCTAGTAATTACCTTAGTAATTTTCTTAAACCTTCTTTAAGGTAGGAAACAATTTAAATCTGAAGGATAGTGTCGTAATTTAGAAACAACTTACGGTTCTGCTGGACTCACAAAGAAGCTTAAACCAGATTTATATAAGAAAAAACATCCAGTGCAGCAAGCCCTTTCATACAATTAATGAGAACCTCCGAGAGGAAAGCAATGCAAATTTTGAATTTGTGTTCCTCAGCCAAAAGCTAATCACACACACATGCAGATCAACACTAATGTTTGCAGCACTCTCATTTCCGCTGTGCACTATGAATCTTAACAGAAATGCCACGCTTTTACTCCAGATGAAACATTTTCTGGCAAATGAACTGTGGCAGTTTTGCTGTTCTGCTCTTTTATTGGTGTTATTATGAATGAGTTCAAGACTGGTTTAAAGTAATTTGTGGCTACCAAGTCAGCGTGCAATGATTACTGATTAGCGAAAGCTTATTCACTTTCACTGAACTGAAAACATATGAAAGCAGCACCTACAACGAGGAATCCTGGTCCTTTAAAAAGGGTTAAAAAAACAAACATTGAAACAAGAGGTGGGCAGAGGACCAACAATGACTGAAAAAGAAAATAAAGCACAGGTGGCTTCTACCAGGCAAGAAGAAAAACTTCCCTATTTTAACAGGGGCTGCAAAAGACACAAGGGAAAGGACACATGGTATCACTGTGAGACAAGTTATTATCTGACTAGAAAGGTCTGATGCTCTTTCCAAACTTCAATAGAGAAATATCATTTTTATCAACCATTTGTTTGCAAATGTGTGGAAAAAAAATTCTAAACATCTTGAAAATCTTCACACAGCATGACTGGTAAGGAACTGACAGTTTGGTGCCCTGAAGCCTAGACTGAGAAACTGGAAGCCCAAGCCCTCTCCCATGTTGCTGCCACAGAAGAGGTAAAAAGGATGGCAGCAACAGCCTCCCAGAGCTGTTTACAAAGTGATCAAATCCTTGCGACTTTACAAATGCTGACTTAGCCAGACACTTGTAAATTAACCCCAAACACCTTTGCTGATTCCTGAGAACTGCCTGGTGCAAGTGTGTGGAGGGGCCCACCTGCTTCATGCTGCTCCCACCACACACTCTCATCCTACCACAGATCACACAGACATGGAGGACTTCGACAAAGTGATAAGTGGTCCAGATCCAGAAATAGTTTAATTAAAAAAAAGCCAAAACAACAAGAACAAAAAAAAAAATCCCACTCATTCCACCCTCTCCTCTCAAAGGACTGTCATGAACTGTCCCGTATTTCCCCTTCTTCCATAGATGAAAGGGATGAACTTTCACTTTCTGAGTTCTCTGCAGATTCACTGGCATCTGAGGGTGTAGGGCACAAAAAACAAACAAGCAATTAGTTTCAACAGTGTTGTTTGCACATCACATAGAAGCAGTTTCATATCTTTTTAATAACACTTTCCTTGAGGACAGCTGTTTCTTAAGACATACCCTGTCTCATAACATGGGATAAAGCCCTGGGTATGGCCTTGTTGAAGGAGAAAGCAAGACAATTTTGAGAATTTATTTTAGTTTTCAAATCTTGGTCTTTCAGTCAAGTAGGTAAGGAGAGTATTTATCCCACAAAAACTCTTCCTCTTCATCCACTTAGATTTTTCAAATTGTTCTTTCGGCTTATTTGTTTTAAATGTTGTTTTCTGAGTTTCTCCACACACATTTCACAACTGTTATGAATTATAGATAATTCACACTTTTATCAGCATTTCAGCTAAGATAAGGGAACTATTGAGAAATTCTAGACAGAAATGGAAAATTGAGATGATGCACCCACGTGCTCCTTCCACGTGTTCCAGCATCCCAATGATGGCGTTATGTGAACCCATGAGCTAAGGCTGATGAGGTTAAAGCTGCACAGTAACTAGTACTTTAGGACACTGCTGTTGTGCTCTGCTGACATCATACTGTGAAGCACTCATTTCCCTATGCGGTCTTCAGGCTCACACCCTGAGGCTCCTTCTTTAACAAGCACCGACCCCAGTCACCTTGTGGTGAGGTTACTGGATGCCTCTGGTGAGTGGCACTCAAGTAGCACAAAAATAAACTACAGCAAAGCTGGCCCATGATGCACACACTGCTCTCATTGTTATTTTCAGTATTTGATCCAACTGTGAATTTAGAGAAGCTTTGAGCATTTAGTATCAGATGCTTCATTAAGGAAATGCTATTCAAAGTATAGTTACTGTCCTGTCAAGATATGTTCTACAGCTGACAGATATGGCTAATACACAGGACAGTGTGCACCTGTAAGGTTTCAATGGAATTTGTTCAAGAAAATAGAAGCATTTCACCCAGAAACATTGGAGGTCACATTTTGTCTACATGAAATCTAGTGTATAATCAATTAACATTTATATGCCAGATATGTACTGAGTAATGCACAAAGTGAGGATTGTTTTTGCCCCTAAATCCTGTGAAAGCTTCTATAATCCCCTACTATCTTCAGCCATGACTGACCTTGTATGCTGAAATCAGAGCACCTGTATTTTTTGCTGTAAGCAAGTCAAGCATCAAAATACCACATAAAAAATGTGGCAATCTTCTGACTCACAGTGAAGCTCTACAGACAAATTTTAGCTTTAGTTTAGTCTGTTACAGTGAGCTTTACTTAACAGAAATTAGAGATTGGCTTCACTCAAAACAAACATGGTTTTTATGGTGTTGATAGCATTCCCTACAAATTAAGACTGCCCACTCATTACCACCATAAAACTTCAGTTTACTTATATTACTCTGGGTTTAAATTTTTCAGTGTTGTTTTCCTTTCTCAATTCTTACTTTCCTTATGTATTTTTTTTTCCCTTTAAGTTTCAGCCAAAATACTCCAGGCACTTCTGAGAACAAAGACAGAAGATACAGATTTTGTCCTCACTAAACTCTATTGCCCTCTCTTTGAAGGTGTTCAGCTTTAGCTCTCTGTCAGCTTTGGGGAGGAAGTAAGTTGAATTGCAGGGTGAATTGCAGTATGTGCCTGTTGCTATAAAAACTTGCTTCTCTTCTTCCTGGGGAATGGCGTAGATCTGAGATTGATCAAAGTAACATAATTTCAGCAGGTAAATTCAGCAGTAGACTGTTTCTTGTTCTAGCCTGAGCCCTTTGAAAACAGCCCCTGGAAGGCTAAGGTAGTTGAAGGTCCTGTGCTCTGGCAGACGACCTGCCAGCCATGCTCTCGTCGATGTGGCAGCTGTTTGCCTGGAATGCCAGATGGAGGTCAGTTGGCCAGGCACTCCAGAGAGGTGCCCCTCTGGGTGTGCATGGAGAAGGAAGGCAGAAAGGAAAGGCACTACTGGGAGAGACAGGATAAGCCAGATCAGCATGGATGGCTTGGGAGGAATGTGCAAGCAATACAAAAAGTTTTATGCGCTGAAGAAACTGGACTGCAAGTTAACACAGAGGATGCTGCAGCAGAATGGTCATTCTCTGGGAGATGGGAGTGGGCTAAAGCACCTCTCTGATTAGAATAGACTTCATGGAGTGCCTGGAGGTGAACTAAGTATTTCCAGTCTTATAGGCAACTGGCAGAGCAAACTTAAATATTGTTTTTACTCCTTTATTCTATAAGGATGACACACAATAGAAGAGTGTGTGACTGCCACACTTCAACAAAAGTAACATTGATGGTCTTCAAGGGGAGTAACAGCAACAAAAAAGCTTTCCAATTTTTATATTCATGTTCTGGACACACTTCTCCTGAAATAATCTGGTGTTTCTGTGGCAGGCTTCTACTCTTAGCAGGAAAAGCTCCAAGAACACAGGGTCCAAATCAAACTCAAAGGTGAAGTGTTAGTATGCTAACTAAAAAGATATATAAAACAAAATTATGATAGAAGTTGTGAAAATCATGAGGGTTTTGCCATTAGTTATAATCTTCTGTTGTTGCAATCAAGACAAGTCAACAGGGAGCTATTGCACTTTATTTTTATGGAATCTATAGAAGCAACAAAAAAAGTATTAAGAAAAGTAATGGTTCCCAAACCCAGAAATAGCTACCAATAGTTCTCTGGATGCCAACTTCAGGGATGACTGCTAGGTAAATGATTCCTGCAGCAGAAGGAGGTCACTGTCAAACATTTGCACTACCCTGTGACAGAGCTGCTGGCACTTCCCCCGGACTATTATTGTCTCTCTCTTCCCTTTGGCCTCCTGTTCTGCCTTTTACAGAATTAGCTAGCTGCTGTGGTAGCACAACCTCAAAATCTAGTTGGTTAACAAACACTTACTTGAATCTATACCCTTAAAAGAACAACCTCTCCTCAGGAGACAATGACAACCAATCTATTCAGACTAAATTTATGAGTCAATCACTGGTAATTCCCTCCTGCTATCTAAATCGTAGGGCTAGGGCTGACTACTGAAAAGCAAGTGACCTCAATGAAGAAATATTGGATAAACAGTAAGTATATAGTTTCTTTGTACTCCAGGATATGTACCTGTACTCCTAGGCTGAGTATCAGCGGATCTGGTTGCTCATATTAAGACTCTTACCTCATCTCCTCATATGGGACCTCACTTGCAGAAGCTATTGCAGTACAAAGCATAAAAAATGTTTGCATATAATTTATTTCAGATTGCTCTGATGGATCACTTAGTGTCATCTAGCCAAAACAGCCAAGATCCATGGAATTTTGATATTGGTGGTATTTCCAGTCTCCTATTTGTTCAGTCAAATTTCATGATTGAGCTTCTACAAGGAAAGAGCCATTGCATGTATATATGTCAAGGTTTTTCCTCAGAAATTTGTGAAAATTACAGACTGGCTCACAACTGAAACGAAAATAATTTGATAACTAAGGTTCACAAAGCCATTATACTGAGGAGAAAAATGGAAATTAACTTCAAAACTAAAACACAAATTCCTGCTAGACCTGGATTCTCCTCTAAGCTAACTCCAAGATGACAGTTTTCTCTCAGCTAAGTACTTTTTGAAAGACAACATTGTTCTTTTAATCCACCCCAAAAGTTATTTGCCATTGTGATGTCTAATAACTGTCCTGTAATTCAGAATTGTGTGTCCAAGGTTAGGAGTTATGATGGGAAATAGTGGAGAATGATTCTTTTATCTGATTAGCAGGCTTACCCATCTTCCCCAAACACCTTGACTTTTTAGAAAAACACAACTCTGTCAAACTTTCTGTGCACAAAACTGTTGGTTTAACCTTAGTGGCTAAAAATACATATTAAAAAAAAGAAAAAAAGAAGAAAAAATCAAGCGCCAATAAACAAAAATTAAGAAAAAAATACAATACAGCTGATGGAGATATAAGCCATCAGCCAGTAGTTTTAAGACAGAACATTCAAACCAGCTTTTATATCAATCTTCTAGATTCAGAGGGAAATAACAAGACATACTGCACATTTCCAGTATTATCAATAGCTGTATCCTTAATTGTTGTTTATTTAGCTAAAATACTTAAGTATAGCATAAACAAATATAAATATATGCTTACCTTGGCCAAGAACCACCATGTCATTCTTCAGTGTTTTCAAAACCACAAATAAAGTTGGATACTCAATTATTACTTTGCCTTTCAAATTGTCCAGGAGGCTTCTACTAGCGTCCAGCTCATTGTACCTTAAAAATAACAAAGAGGTTTGTTTTGGATTTCAATACTACCAAGGACATAATGGGTATTTGGGGTGAGGGGGAAGCTTTCTGGCAGTTCACAGGCCTTTCAGATGGTACCTTGTTCAGAAGAACTATCTTATGATTCAAATTATACATTCAGTCTTACTATCCAACTACACAATTTTAAAGAAAATCAAAGTCAAAATTCTCTAAGACTTGAAATGTTGTACAAGTTACTAATGAGTATCTTTACCAAAATTGAATGTGGACACAGTCATTCAAATGGATATACTTACCAAAATCCTATTCTAAACTAAGAATAAGACTTAATGTTTTATTTATGGGCTTTAACACTTGAGGTTTAATATACATGGTTAGTAGTGTACCTTATTTATCATGTTTGCTTAAGAATACCAGTGAAGTACAGTGAAGACAGAATAAAAGGCACATCTGAACAACTATTAAAGTCAAGATATACTGGAAGCACTTTAGAGCTGTCTTTGTAGGAGTAAGGGCTCTGATACCCAGAACATTGGGGCAGTAACTTTGAAAAGGCAGTACAACATCCCAGTTTGTGCCTAAGCGAATCTCTGCTACCAGCACCATCTGCAAGAAGCTCCCTGTAGAAATCCCCATGTGTGTGCTACAAGGGGCACACGGCTCAGATGCACAGGCCTTTTCCAGAAAAGGGCAACTCTTCACCCTGGAGGCTGAAACCAGGTATGTAACAAATGATGCCACAGTAATAAAAAGTAAATTGAGCATCTTCTCCATATTTATTTCCTAGAACTGCAATATTATCTCTCAACTCTCTAACTGAAAACCTGGACATGGGATTCTATGGAAAATGAGAGGTATTTCAAAGCCCTCTGAAAGAAACTGTTTCTTTCACTTGCTATAACTCTGGTATCCAACAGATGCTCTGATATTATTGCACTGCAATCTGAGTTATGCAATTCTATCTGTAATCAGCATTATTAAATTACTACTAAGCTATTGTATCAGTTAAAGGCACATGAAGTTCAAACCCAAAATACACTGCAGGCAACAAGTGGAGTATTTCCCATAGCTGCTCTACCCGCTCTGATCATTAACATACCATGCATTTGGGTTCTCTTTTGCCAAAACCAACAATGGATAGATGAAGGAAATGATATAATTTATGATTTACAGTAACGTGTGATTAAGAACGGTACACCAGAGGAGTCAGCACACAAGAAGGATATTGAAGGTAAAATAGGATTGGAGTTGTTGGGATTTAAGGGAAACTTAGTTTGAGCAAATACTGTTTCTCTCTTACATTCAGCTTCAATCATCATGAAAATATTTGGTTTCATGTTTCTCTGAAGTCAAAGTAATTATGACCTCTTCTTAGTGAAACCCTTTAAAAAGGATAACAGTGTATTACATTTCTTATTGAATGAATGCATTCATAACTTGTGGATTAACACACATGAACAGAAACATATTTACTGCTTTATTTACAGTACTCTACATGCAGAGTATGGCAATACCTTTCCTTTGGCAAGGACTGCAACACATTCTTTTCTGGTTAAGCAAACATTTACCACCAAGAGGCTAAAGTAATCCACATGCCACAATACACTTTCCATTATCTCACGTTTTAGACAAAATATCTTTAGCGTCCAGCTTGGCATAAGATAAAACATTTGTACTTTAAACTATTTTATGATAGTAAATTACTGAAGTGTTAGATCACTGAGTCAGACCTTTATCTTTTTTTTTTAAAGTAAATTTTATTGGTTGACAGTGACAGAGAAGACATCTAAATTTTTACTGCATGTGGGCTGTAAACTTCAGGAAGAACATAACAGAGAAGCTTAATGCTTCTTCTTTTAAACTTGCTGTTATTGGCTATCCAAAAGACCTTAGTCTACCATATTCCTTACTTTATACACAAGTGAAAGTTTAGGCTTTCTCTTAGTCCATCTGACAACCTCTTCTGTGACTGCACATGCTTCAAATGTCTCAACTAATCATTGTCACTCAACTCCATAGCCTAAAACAGGATGGTTCCTGAGCAAGACTGATTATTCAGGTTCTCCCTGTAAGACTGTCATGATAAAACCCTTCCCAATCTCATACCAGAACTAGAACAAAGTCATGTGTCAGAGGGCGAATAGCACAGACTTATAGGTTAAAAGATGACTGCTTTCTAAGGCTTTTGCAGAGGCCTATATACACACACAATTTCAACTTTTACTTCTGAAAAGGCTAGAGCTGTTTGGAGAAAAAGCAAACAAAATGCCATTTTTACAAGTCTTTTAACTTCCTGCACTCATCATTCACCAGGACGAGCTGACAATGTAGGGTAAGAGTGGAATGTAGGTCCTCCCATATATGACTTGCAGGGAAGTAGTCTCAGCATAGGTGGTAGAGGTGGAGCAGAGGGAACTTGGTCATCATACATTACTAGATATTCTTGCATTGCCATTTTTACCTACTTGTCCTGTATCACTGCGACTGTGTAGCCTGCTCAGCAAAGACCCATAAAAAGCTGCAACCTTCTTCAGGCCCTTCCTTCACTACACATTTCAAGTGACAACCCAATAAAATGAATGACAACTAGAGTAAGTCTGTGCTTCAGCTCAAGACTCTTGCACACTCTCGGGTCAGTTGCAGGAACCAACTTAGCTAAGGCTGTCATTCCAAATAAGCTCCTTCAGCCCCTCATGACAACATAAGCCTGGCTCCAAACAAACTGACTACCCTGACAGAACACCCCATCTTCACATCCTTTCTTTAAATCCTCCTCCTGCTTTCTTGCTTCTCTCACGGCTCAGCTTATACAAATTGCCTGCACTTCAGCTCCCCAAGCCCTGTATTTAGTGGCATTTCTCCTTGCACCCTTCTCTTTCACATCTCTTGCCTCCCTGGTATTTATTTTCCACATATTTGCTCTCTCTTTCCTCCATACATTCTCCCATCCTCCTTGTCCAATACCCATCATCTAATAATACACTTTCCTGATTATTTTCTTGCCCTAAGCAAGGCTTTATGACCATGTCACAGAGCAAGGAACAAGCACGGATTTCATCTTCACACAACTTCATTTATAAGGACCACAAAGAGAGAATCTTGGCAGACAACAGCTTTTGATTTTAGCTGGAATGAAGTAACAATAACTGCTTTTTCAAGAACAAAAAAAAAATTGCCTGCCAGTAGGCAGCTTAAAAGCCTACAAAAATTTCGACAATTGAGAAAATTTAACAGGATTCAGCAATCCCACATCACATTACTGTCCCAGACAAAGTTTTACATTTGCTCTGCAAATGCCTTTGTTACCTTTCACAAAATGCTGACATTAATGTTGCTCTCCATTTCTGATAGCATCTTTGAGCTTCTCCAAAGGACAGTCTCACTATCTATAGTTATTCCACCACCTTCCAGGAATTCAACATTTCAGACTCCTAATCTGTCTCCTACAGGCAGGAATGCCGTATTAGGTCACTGCATCACAACAAACTCCCCTCAAATGGAGCCTGTGGCTATCATCCCAGTGGCGTAACTTGTCTCCATGAATTCAGACAGCAGGAAATTCCCTGCTGATCAGGTTTTCCTGAATGTCATCTACAGGAACTTTGATTTTAATAATAATAAAGAGAAACCTGCAACCTGAAATTAAAGATAAATTGTAACCATGTTATTTCTTTAGTTTAGTCTTCTAGGCACTGAAAAGAGAACAAAAAAGTTTTAGCCATCTAAATAATTGTAAATGCTACTAAAATGCATATTTGTATAATGACGTCCCCAATTTTCCTGTGAGAGATTAACTAAAGCCTTGTGCATATTTTGAACAAAGATGATTTTCTTCCTAGAACTCAGTGGAAACACCGAGGTATTTACTTGGCATAACTCAGATACAATAAGTCATGCTATCTATGTTGGGCCTAGTCCTAAAAATCCACAATCAAACTTCTGCTAACTTATGAGAAAAGCAAAGATTAATTTTTTTCCCCAAACAAGAGTGTAGCATTTTCTAGGTATCTGCATTTGCCTAGAAGGGAGCAAAGACTGGGTACGGCATTTAAAGCCTCTCCCAAGCATTCATTCTGAAGCACTGCTGCACAGCAAAGATAATAACTAACAGATGGACTTTCATTCCTAACTGATGAATAACCTCTTCGTGTGGTTATGATTTGGTGAACATGGAAGTAGTGAAATGCATGCTTGAGTTAGGTATGAAAGCAAAGTTATATGGCAGAAAGTAAACACAATGTATTGAAATAATTCAAAATTTTTGTGTTTAACCTTGTCACTAGGATTCTGACATGCAAAAACCTGGAGCACAGAGAGTTCTGTTAGTCAACATATGTGAAAAATAATTAGAACATTCAACAAGCAAAAAAAAGCAAAGGGCTTAGAAATTAAAAAAGGAAATGACTTGCTTTAACACTTCCTTTGTAACTAATTCTTATCAACAGCTGAACAATATGAAAGACTACTCTGTCTGTACGGTCTTTCAAAGGGCAGCACAGGAACCAAGTTCAAGTTAATATTTTAACATTAAAAAAAAATTAACTGGATTTTACACAAATATTTTAAAATATGCTACCTGCTCCTTCTACCCTTGGTCTGCGGTTTTTCTCCTGGTCTAGGATATCCGTAATTTGCCTCGATGTATGTTCACTAACTTCTCTTCCATACTGTTAACAGACGCTTCGCACAACCTATACCAATACAGACTGGATGCCTGGCCAATCCCTTTTCAAGTCAGATTCCTATCTGAAGTAACACTTTCATCACCCATGTCCTTTTCTGAAAAGAGGGAACTTAGGACAAGGCATCTCCTCTTATCAACCAGTTAGCCCAAAATTCCTAGGGTATAACTACAAAAGCATCAGGGCAAAATTTGCCAACATATCAGTAAAGCATCTCAGACATTATCAGCATCTAACTATACCTACATATCCAGGATACACACAGGTACTTTCAAATAACAATAAAACCATGAAGCTGTTCCTTTTCCCTGCCATATTTGAACCTTATATCATCCTCAAACAAAAACTATCTACAATCTCCTCTCTTTTATGGGCAGTAAGAGGCACTTCTACTAGGGAAACTGATGAACTCCTGGATTAAAAAAAAACAACAAACCAACCAAAAACACATTAAAAAAATCCCCCCAAGCTTTAAAAAAATCCCTCTTCTTACCAACATATTTCAGGGAGTTAAAACATCATAGAAGGGGGAAGAAAAAAAAAAGTAATACCCAAGTGAAGACAGTAGGAAAAGAATTGTCACCTGAATTATTTGATACAATAATAGATGGCCAGGTTTTTGCACTTTTACCCGACAATGTATCAAACCATTAATGGAAATAAGAGATAAATAAGACTACATGTATGTTGGTGTAGAAGCACAAAGGCTGTCCTTGTTTGAATCTCTTGAGAATAAGGCAATTATATAGACAGAAAACAGAGTAAAATATATTTAACACCAATCATGGAAACATTTATCATTTCAGGGCAAAGCCCATAAAGCAGATAAAGCATCTGCTGCAACAATTTAGTGGACTGAGTATTAAGAGTGATATGGTAAACGGATTCAGGATGCACAGTAATGATCTGAAGAATAACTGAAGTAAAAAACCACTCTGCATCTTTTTGTTATGGAATTTCTCAAACAAAACTATAGGAAAACGTGAAACTAGTGAATTTCAGTTTCTTGAATTTGGTAGAATTTGGTTCAAATAATACAGAAGTTATATTGAATTTCGAGAAAGCAAATACCCTCCCATCTCTTAAGACATACTGAAATCCAGTAACAAGTAAAGATGTTATTAAGTGTAACGCAGAAGTCAAAATATATAACTTGTACAGTTAATAAAATACTGACATGATCATGGAGAAAAACAGAGTGTTGTAAGTCTGTTTTAATTACAGTGTCTGTTACACAGCCTCAAGAAACACTACTGTAAATAATTTTAGAGAGGAGTGGTGCACCTTGGAATACCAAAGGATGAAATGAAAAACTCTTAATCCATTAAATTAAGAAAACTGCTAAGTCAAATCTCATTTAATGAATTAACCTAAGTAAGCAGTGCACTGACAAAATAAACAGAAATACAAAACTGATGAGAAATCAGTCCTTGTAAATGCAATTTATTTTTTTATTACACTCTGATTAATCTAATGAACTTCCATATCAGGAACAGGAAGAATTGACACTCTGTAATTTCCGATCCCTAGACAGCAAATTCTAATTTCCATATTTAGCTCATATGGAGATAGTCTGAGTACTTCCAACACCCTGTACTAATTGGTGGACACGTATCCATAGATTTATACTTATTTGCATGTGAATCACACTGCCATAAACTTTCCATTAAGGGGTTACTAATGCTTTACGATGAAAAGGAAAAGCTATAAAATAAAGAAAACAAATTATTTTCTTGGCAGACGAGCAGGAAGATCAATTCCCTCCTTGGCAAGGTTGAAACAATCAGCCCTAGCTCATTTTCATCAAGAAAGAGAAAAATGAGAGGGATTCCCCTTTGGCAGCATCAGGAGGAAGTAACAGGTTTTCTCTTTCCTGACTGGAACACGAAAAAGTTCTTCTCTACTCTGCCCTGATGAAAATGCTAATGGCTACGCTGCCATGTTTCATAGTGCTACAGCTTCCAAGTTCAGTTCATCGCTTCAACTGCCTGCAAATGAGATATACTCTTTGCTCCTAGCAGTCTCTTACTCCAATCTCCCGTTCTGCCTCACCCACAAAACTGAGAAACTCAGCTAAGTCAGTATCTCTGTGTGATTTTTTTCTTTCAAGAAACAATTAGCAAATTATTTTTTCTTCAGAAAAACATCAACCCAGATAGTTGAATTAAACACCTTGATATACCTCACAACACTTAGGCTAGACTGGAATCAGACAGTTTGAACACTATTTCTATTCTATCCCCACCACTTTCACCCCCACCAAGAGTCAACTGCAAACTTGGACTTCATGGCCTATCAATTTCCATTCAAGTCAGCCTTATACCTGCGTGCTACACAGTGCGCAGACTTTCATGAAGGCATTTTCCGTACTATGTATACGTTGCATTTTTAAATATATGTACATAGTACAGGCACGTTCCTCTCTGCTCCCTATTAGAGATGGTGGACTGGAGAAAACTGCAAGGTTTGTTTGTGAAACAGTGTCCCTAGATGCACATCTTCTCAGAGGGAGGAAAGAAAATCTGCCTGTGCATAAGGTGGGTACACTGCTCCCACGCTCTAAGACCACCTGTAATGTAGAAAAGAAGCTACTGTGCAGTTTACTTTATCTTCATGATTTGGGCCTGCCTATCTTCTTTGTAGGCCTTTAGTTCTGCCTCTGGTGGTTACAGAACACCACTAGAGGACTTAACAGGACAAACTGCAGGCTGAAGGCCACACTAACACTTGTACTGTTATCTCATCTTCCATCTCTTTACTAATTCACATATTGCTCCTTCATAAGTGGTCTGGATTGAACTTGCTACAATATGGACAGCAGTATGTTTGAGCAGAGGGTATAATTTGAAATTAAATCTTTGTGCAATAGATGTCTCAGTCAGCAACTCTCTAGCTGGGACACTCCAGAAACCCTAATGCAATACTATTAATTATAAAACAGTTCATCCAAAAGAATTCAGCATGGGTTACAAAATGCTGGATTGTTATTTTAGAAAACAGGCGCCTACTGGTTCATAAAGGAATCCCTTTCAAGAAACAAAATGAATGATTGCTCAAGATAGTAAAATGGACAAATTCTAATTTTTTTGTTTTTTTTGGAACCATCCCAAAAATCATCTGAAAGGTCAAGTAATTGTAGTCAGACATCATAAACATTTAGCTATGTGGGCTACAGATTCGGATCATACAGTTTATATTCAGCAATGACTAGTTTTCTGCTTTCCATCTGTGTTATGCAATACAGGGCTTCAATAAAAAATGTAAGCCGATAGGAAGAAAAAAAAAAGGCTATTTTTTTAAAGTAAAAGCTGCGTATGCTGGCATTTGTTGCTCTGCATCACTTTGCTCAGAAGAGAGACTGATGTTCGGCTAAAGAGGGAGCATGTGAAAAACGATGCCAAAATGGCTGCAGTAACAACACTAGAAAGCCTGAAATGACCTATGAGAAAACATAACGAAGTATTCAGTGTGAAAAGCGGAAGTTTTAATAACCACCCCCCCTCCTCAAACAAAACCCAACACTCTGGGAAAAAAACAGTACCAAGTATTAATACACAGAAGCGTTGTGTTTAAGAAACAGACTACAGACCAAATTCTACTTCCCCCTGAACAGTACAAAGTCGACAGAGCCTGACTACAGTTGTGCAGTGAAGAATGACTATTGTAAGCTAGCTCCCTGCTTTTGTAAAGCTGGCAGAGCTGTTTTTGTGCCAGCTGCTGTGAGCTAGAGAGGAGTAATGAATTCTACTGTCAATCTTCTGCTGGCATAGGTTAAAGCCAGCTTGGGATCTGTTCCAACTCATGCCAAGGCCAGCAGTTCAGCCAGGAATTTGTATCCTTAATTCCCATCTCATGTATATCACATAACCATAACACAAACGTGAAAAGAAATTGCTTCCTAAATAAGACTAGAGAACCTTAAATAAACCACCCCACACTGTTCAACATTTGCAGAAAATGCAGAGGAGGAAATAATGCTTGAAATGTGCCAATTCTAGTATATTTTGTTTTGCTAGCTGAAGTAGTACTTTTGAAATGAGATTGTAATATGATGATAAAAAGAACCACACTAGAGCAGTGACTTTTTAAAGCAATTGGAGATATGTGAAAAGCATAAACCAGACTATAAGCTTTGCTAGTTTTATGTGAAGCTATTCACAAATGATAATGCAGAAGGAAATGCCCTAAGAAGAGGACATGAAAAATTAAGGATACCACAAACAGTATTTGATACTATCTGTAACATATATTTAAATACACATTTTGAATAATAAAATCAGACAAAATGGGTATCTAATAGATGCTTTTAATAACAGGAAAACAGGTAACTCAATATAGATGGAAAACTTAAAAAGATTTGGTTCCTTTATATTAATCTTTAAATTCCAAGGTGAGTTCCTACAAGTCTGTTGGTATATTCGTACATGCCAAAGCAAAAACCTTACTTATCTTCTTAAATCTATTACTGTGACTACTGTGACCTACTAATGTGATCTAATGCTTAGTTATTTAAAAACAATAGACTACAAAAGAAAATTCTCTTTGAGCACAGAACTCAGTCATCCAAGGAAATAACTCTCATTTCTGCCATCTGATCTTGAGACAGGGAAGTGCTCCAAAATTACTAACATCATCCAGCTTTCTGGGAAGCAACTGCATTGGATCAGTTAAAGCAAAGTAAGTGTTCACCACCATAAAGCAATGGCATTTAGCAGAAAAGAACCCCTGATACTAGTCTAGCAGATTTTCATCCCTGTGGTCCACAAGAATTAAGTGACAAACATGCCAGTATTCTCACGTGCAGCAGCCAATGTCACCACAGAGAGTAAGAAGCCCCTTGATATTGGAACTGGTACAAAAATGCTTTTGATATTTTTTGCTTTCTGAGTAACTGAAGCATGAACTGCATCAGCACTACCTATATAAAACCCAAAAGCTACAACTGATTCTATACCCATCCCTGTGCGGTGTGGCAGTTTTACAAAAGAAAAGCTACAGAATACAGTCTGATACTGCTCTGTACTACAGCTCCTTTAAGGATATAGTCTACTGGAAGCAGTGGGTTTTGCAAAGCTGTTAAATCCAACCAGATTATATTTTGCAAGCACCTAAATATTCTGTCAGTGCCTAATGATACCTTCAAATCCCAAACAGCCTTCTACAACAACAACAATGTTCATGTGCTATTCTGAATACATTAACAAGCAAACAAGATATCTATACATAGACCTAACAGTGATGTTTAAGAAAGCCCTGCTTTTTAATTCCATTCAAGTAAATGCATGTGATTAAAGACAGGAAACTATCTAAGCTAGATTCATGCAGCATATTATTGAACCCTCATCAAGACTTCTTTAATTTATTGTCTCTTAAAGTATCTACTGTAAACCAACTCTGTTGCAGCTATTTATATTCTAGAAACAGGATCATCTTAGAGTAATTAATGTTTTCATTAAATATTTGTAGTTAAAAAAACCCAACTCTGACCATTAACTTACTTATAACAAGTGTCAAGGGTCTGATGGATTTAGGAATTATATTTCTGATTTTTTGTTGTTTACTCTTTTGTTTGTTTTGGTTTGGTTTTGTTACACAAAGCCCAACAAGGAAAATAAGAAGGTATATTTCCCAAACCAGATGGTATAATTTTGTAGTTGGACCTTTCCCTAGTGGAAAAAGCAATACTCTTACCATATGAAGTCACTTTGAAGGCATCCCAAATAAGGGACTGAAGACAGTCAGGACACTAATTTATCCTGAAGAAAGAAAAGACTACTTTATAAAAGAATGTAGACTGTAAAAATCATCCAAGAGGCGGCAGTTAAACCTTTCTTGGAATAGTTACAGCTGAGGAGAGAATGGACACCAACCACCATCTAAATATTGCATAACAGGTGACAGAGGCAAGCACCACCAAACGGAAAACTATTAAAACCCATTCGAATGCAGATTTTTTCCAAACCGAGGTTTTAAAGTAGAGAGTTGTGTAACACTGGTTTTCTCAAACCTTCCTTTGTAAATTTCCTTAAAGAGTAAGTTCAGTTAATAAGAAGACTATCAAGTGGTGTAACTGCTACAGTCTTACACAGCACTAGGTGACAGGCAGGGAGGAGAGGACAGGAGGAGAGATCATGCTTTATGTGGAGTGCTACCAATTCATACTGAAAACAATTCTGACAAGCTGGTTTTATAGAAAACAAAAGTAAGAGCTTATCACACAGTTCTCTAGGAACAGTCACCACCAATTATAAAAGGCACTTAGGAAGAAGAAAGCAAGCACCATATTGTTTGGCGCTGTCCATCATGTCTGCACACCAGTGGATTTATCTAGTTGCTTTCCTAAGTTCTGTAGAACTCCTGTGAGGAAGCAGAAGCCTGTACTACATGACTAATTTATATTTCTGGAGAAAGAAAAAAAGAAAACCCAAAAAATTTAAAGCATTCTGCAAAGGCCCTTCAAACTAAAAAAGCCATTTGCTGTGAAACACAGAAAATAGCCAGCACAAAACCACAAACTCCTGTTTAATAAACAATTGCAGGAAATACTAAAATCCTTCTGTGACATACTTATCTTAAAACAGAAGACTAACATTTTATAACCTATAATAATCCTGCTTAGATGTTCTCTGAAACACCATTGCACTTCCTCAATAACATGTAATTGTAACTATGAAATGTATTTTTTTCAGAAGGTTCTGCTAAACCTAAAATCAACATCCTACTAAGCAACGTATATTTACAGCCTTTCTATTATCTAGTGTTTGTGGAGAAGGAATTTTTTTTGGTGGGCACAGGGGAAGTTTTGAATAACACAACATTCATACAGTTTGGATTTATTAGTGGACTACACCAATCCTACTCCTCCAGTCTGCCCACAGAAGGACGGAAGAGGATTTTGTCATACAAGAACATACAGCCCAAAACCATGCAGAATGAGGTAGTACAGTGGCACTCAAGGCTACACCAGCCAGTAGTTAACAGTTCCCCACTGTTAAAGAAATGTGGCTAAAGAAACATGACGGCACCGTCTGCACTCAGCTTTTGTTCCAGGCTGAAGATCACCAAGCAGCAAGCTGGTCCCATTTCAATCACAAGTACTTCTACTGTAATTGCAGGTATTGATTTATAGAACGAGAGCCATATATCTTGCATTAATTTAAGTGGGGGGGAAGCCAAAGGAGAAGAAATCAACTTACATTCTCTTTTATTTAACTGTAATGCATCTAGAGCACAAATTTAAATTCCCTCATAGAGTCTTTGTCATAACATCCACACTGGCATAACCGTGCTGAGAGCACCTGCTGGCAGAAACAGCTTGTGTCGACAGAAGATGCTTTTCTGCTGACATAGCAGTGCTATCATTTCAAACAAACTTTGTTCTTTCCTTTCAGAAGAGGAATTTTCTTTCAATATGCTGTTTCCTTGACCCGTCTGCACTGCCACAGCTGGGCTTGTTCCAACAACTCATATGAACAGATTCACATCATTTCCAAGTGAGGAACTACATTTTGTCCAGTCAAAACACTTTTTACTATTTTAACTTTCTACACTTCTTTTAAAAATTCAAACTTTACACTCACATTCAGGTGTGATAAATACCAACTACTGTGACTTTGATATGAACCAACAAAACTGATTCTGGGAATATAGATGGGACTCAAGGTTACTTACACTAATTGAATTTAACTTTCTGAAAAGAGGTCTCTCTCAACAAATTGGTGAAGTAAGGAAGGATCACACAGATTTCAGAAGAGGAAAATGGTTATGTTGCAGAAGAAACAGATGATCACAGAGACAAGCCCACTTGGATATTAAACCGGCTTCTTTCCCAAAGCTTCTATGTAACTCATACTGTACCTCAAAAGATTAAGACGTGGGCATTACTTGCTATTACAAAAGCAATTTTCCCTTCTTTTCTAAAAAACAGAAATACAAAACCCCAAGTGCTAAAATATCACAGAAAAACCCACCTGTACATGAATTCCTTTATTTTAAAATAGAAACAACTCTTCAAGATTGTTGCTTGAATACCACCTTCCCAATCTCATACTGCAAGAAGACATACAGCAGTAACAAGCTGAATGTATTTTCAGTTTTAGTTACTAGAGAAGGGGACAGATGCTGCTTATGCTCTGGGAACGTTCTCTGTTAACGGATTAGCTAGAGAGGTCTGCTATAATAATTTTTAAATGGGAAATTGTTTCTGACCTCATTTCCTAGAGTTGAACTCTAAAAGGGCTTCTTGGGTGCAACAGCACATAAAACATGCATGGCTAATGTGCCTGTGAACAGTCCCTCATGGAGCACAGAGAAATGCAGCAGAAAGACAGGAACTGACCATAATTTATCTATCAACAGGTGCTTTTGCAGTAAACTTTCCAGGGCAGTTCACAACACCAGCATTGCTAGATTTCTTCCTTACACACCCAGAATTTGGTTATTCTTGAACTAAATGGAAATCAGTCCAGATATCTGTATTTCAGAAATCTGTGTAAATGTCTGTTTAAGCCCTACTGGTGGAGTTGGAGAGCATCAGCAGGTCTTAGTTACCTGGACAATCTTCACTTAGGATTTCCAACCACATTCCTTTCCCAGGGATTCAGGAACAGAATAGGCTTGATTACTTCAGTTGCAAAGGACATACAACAATCATCTAGTCTAACTGCCTGACCAATTCAGGTCTGACCTGGCATTAAAATGTTATTAAGAGAATTGTTCAAATGCTTCTTAAACACTGATAGGCATGGGGCATTGACCACCTCTATAGAGAGCCTGTTCTGGTGTTTGACCATTCTCAGTACAGAAATGCTTCCTAATGTCCAGTGTAAACCTCCCTTGGAGCAGTTTTGAGCCATTTCCATATGTCCTGTCACTGGATACCAAGGAGAAGAGATTGGCACCTCCCTCCCCAATTCCCCTGCTCAGGAAGCTGTAGAAAGCAATGAGGCTGCCCCTCAGCCTCCTTTTCTCCAGACAAGCCCGAAGGCCTTAACTGAAAACACTGAATAAACCCAACAACCACCTTTTCTGACTGGTTGGTTATATTCTCCAGGATGTGCTTTGTCTTCTTGGCTGCCAGGGCACACTGCTAACTCCTACTGAGCGTGCTGTTGACCAGTACTCCTAGATCGCTTTCTGCAGGGCTGCTGTCCAGTCGCTCCTCTCCCAACCTGCACTTCTACCCAGCATTACTCTATCCCAGGTGCAGAATCCAGCTTTTTGACTTGTTAAATTTCATTCCATCAATTGTAGCCCAGTGCTATCTACCCAGAGCCCTCTGCAAGGCCTTTTGTTCCTCAAGAGTTAACAGCACCTCCCAGTTTGGTATTACCAGCAATCTTGCTAATGGTACATTCAACTCCTGCATCCAGATCACTGATAACTATGTCAAAGAGAACCAGCCCCAGAACTGGGCCCGAAGGAACATTTCTGGTGGCCTGTTACCAGCCAAATGTAGCCCCATTCACTATGACCCTTTGAGCTCTGCCTGTCAGGTTGCTCTTCCCAGCATACCACAAACCCATTCATCCCGTTGCTGGGCAACTTGTCCAGAAGGATGACAGTATCAAAAGGAAGGGAAGACAGTATTAAAAGCCTTACTGAAATCCAGAAAAAACTACATCCACCACCTCCCCTTCAACCACTAGATGAGTTTTAGCAAAACAGGACTTTTGCTTTATGAACCCACACTGACTGTGCCTGATGGCTCCATTATACTTTAAATGCCTTGCTGTACTCTGTATAATCTTTGCCATAATATTTCCAGGAACTGAGCTTAGACTAACAGGTCTGTAGTTCCTTGGGTCTTCCTTCACACCTTCTTGCCAACTGGAGTAACACTGGCTAGTTTACAGTGAGCAAGGATCTTCCCTGACTCCCAAGACCTTTAGCAGATGATCAAGAGGGATACTGCCTAGTTTCTTTGGGATGAATCCCATCAGGCCCCACGGACTTGTGAACATTCAGCTGATACAGCTGGTCCCTTACAATTTCAGTATCCACAAATGGAAAAAAACCACTGTTCCCACAGTCATAGTCCTCTGACCCAGGCAACTGGGCAGACGAAGCTTTACCAACATTATTAAAGACTGAGGCAAAAAATGCATTGAATGCCTCCACGTTTACTTCATTGCTATTAGTCAGATGACCATCTTCAAAAAGTATCAGTCTGCTGCTTTCTTTAGACCTCCTCTTGCTAGTAACATACTTTAAAAAGCCCTTCTTGTTAGCTGGAATAATAGTGGCCAGTTTGAACTCTAATTGAGTTTTGGCCTTTCATGTTTTCTCTTAGCATATAAGAGCCATAGCTCTGTAATCTTCAATTTCACTAAAACCCAACAGGTTTATAGCTGACAATTCTGATGGCAAATGTTAAAAGTATGTTTCAAGTAATGACTGCAAAGAGGGAAAAAAAAAAAAAAAAAGAAGAGTTTGGCCTTGAATTTCAAATGATGTTACGTTTTTGAATAGCACTGGGCAAAAATAGAGCACAAACAGGAAGCTCAGCTACAACTGAAATTCTTTAATATACCTTCTTTTTCCCCTTAGAAATAATATATTATGCTTTAGAGAAGCATGTTATTTACATTTGTTACATTTGAAGAAAAGAGTGCGCTTTCAGAACCCTAAGCGGGAATCACTAGTCAACCACAATAAGCTACGGTATTAAGCTGATACATAACCTTTTCAGTAGCACAAACAGGGTAGAGTGTTCAAAATGGCATTTACACCAAAATAAATTTATTTCTTTAAAGCTTAATTTTGAAGTTCAAGATTACTGTTCTGGAAACAAAGAAAACAATTCTGCTCAAGTCACAATCCCAGAGGCTTAAAAGCCCATACCCAAAATATGGTAACACAAAGAGTGATGTGTGAGCAACTTTGAAAAACATGAGTTACTTCGAATGCAGTGACTGGATGCTGGTAAACACAGAGCTTCTGCTGCAATGATTTAAAAAGGCAGCTCACCTCAACTATCACCTCAGCTCTCTTGCGGAGATTAAGACGTCCACAGAGGAACTTGCAGAAGGGAATGGTTGTCTCTGTTTCTACTGGTCAATACAGTGATTTCACATTTTAACACAAACCTATCTTTACTGCAGCTGTTACATTTGCATGGCTTGCTACTGAAGCAGCTTAGGTACAGGTACACTCACTGTTCCACCAGTATAGCTGAAATTTCCTACTCAGTAACTGCACGGAACTCTCGGCTTTGACATATTCTTACAAGACAAAGAAATAACAATTCTGTTGATTCTTTTTGTTTTTTTTTTTTTCAGATGGCTGGTAATTACTTACTGAACTTCAATCCATGAGTTTATGTGATCTCCATAAGAAAAAAAACCAAAAAAACCCAGCATATTATTTTGGTGGTTTTAATTAATAATAACACAAACTGAAGAATCATCTTACCTGACAGAGTTTTGTTTCCTGTTTTCTATTTTCATTAAAATTTGTACATCTGACTGAGGAGACATTGTATACATTTTTAATCTGAAAGAAGGAATACACAATAGAGATGAAGAATTCATGACAATGACTTTCTTCCTATTCTCTGTGAGAGATGGGCATCTTTTGCACGGCAACAGCCAAAAGAATGTATTTATTCATACAGACAGTAATTTGCCACATAGTAAGTATTTCCTATAAATGAGAGCCATAATGACTAGTATGTTTTTCTGATTACTCTGAATAAAAGGTTCACTGTCACCCCCACTGAGGTTAATTATGGCTACATTTTTACAATTACAGTTGCTTTATTTGATCTTTATGCCACAAGTCAGTTTCTTAATCTTTTCCCGGTTTAAAGTTGGTGGCTCTACTCCAGGGTTAGTTGGTTGGTTAGGATGGTTTTCATCACAGGAATTAAAGATGTACTCCTGACTGGGAACTCAGCTCTGCATGCTGAAAGAGCAGCTAGTTTAAGCCATTTATTCAGAATTGTTCCCTTCTTTTAATAAATGAACTTAAGCAGAAAAGTTGGCCAATACACACCTTTGACAAACTACAGGATCTGACTCCACTGGATCAATGTAAGGTTTAAGGATATCAGCGAGCGGTTTATCATCAGGTACCCTTTCATCAAAGATAAAAATCACATACGTAAGACACAGTTCATCACGTACACAAAAATCTGTTATCCAAAACAGCTGGACAAAGCTGTGTATTTGCACAGTACAGTGGCACAACTGAGTAGTTTTTGGAAGGACCACAAATGTCTTATCAATACAGCACAGATAATTGACAGCTTTATCTCAGTTTCAACACTGGGACTTCTCTGACATGTACAAGGCATAAACAGATGTGTATCTCTGGTTTCTAACCCTGCATCAGAAACATGTTGTTCCTACAGTCTTAGAAGCAGACAAGGGCATACTTCTCATCCTCCTTCAGGCTAGGAAAAAAGGAGAAACATTTGTCAAAAAGGGCTTGGTTTTTTGCCTTTGCAAAATGTGCCTGGGTTTTCCTACAACGCAAATCCATTTCATCTTATATGAAGATCAGTTCCAGTGTCCCAGGGAGGAGACAGGGCAAACCTTGCTCAACATATGCTGCTTAAGAACAGGATATGTCAGGTGTACAGGATATCACTATTGTGAACATAAAAGCTGCTCTTGTTTACATTGAGAAAAGGACTAGCAATCAACCATTCTGCCTGATCTGAAAAGCCTGATAGCTGTCAAAGAGGAAAGCACTACAAAACTTCTAGCATATTTTCAATTTAAATGCCTTTGTAATGAAGACTAAAAATAGTATTTGAATTTACTTTGTGTAGTAGAAACAGATTAAGAACTGATTAAAATATTTTGCAGTTTGACTTCAGCGGACTAATTTTTACCCTTTTAAAATGTATTCAGCATGACAGTGAGGAAATACAAGCTTCAAATGCCAGTAGAACTTTTTCTCCCTGAAAAGAAAAAGAAATGCATATTTTTAGTGTTAGTCAGTAACTACTGCTTGTTTTAACCGTGGTAAAGCTCAGTAACCTATACCCTATATAGTTACATGTTATCAACTGAGATTTTCTAGCATTTTTTCATTTAACTCACTATCTTCCACAATTTTTCCAAACAGGCCATGTTTATCTACTCTAAGTGACCAACCTTTATTGAGATAGAGCCTTTCTTTCTGATAGATTTTTAAATTAAGAGAGCCAGAGCAATGGGAGTACTGCACATCTTCCTCTCCCAAGATGAAAAGGACAGATCATGATACAGCACACAGAAACATGTATGTAGTCTTGAGCGTTGTCTCCAAAACAGGCACTTGAAAAAGAAATGTTCCAGAAATACTTCTAGCTATCTGCTACCTGTTAGGAATACTCTTTATCTGTCTGCAGAAATGGTCATCACACAGAATATTCTGATTTCACATGCAAGAGCAGTTTCCTGCAGGCACGCTGAGGCAGACTCAGCTCATCACTGCAGCTGTAAAAATTGGCTTAAGAGGGCTCTTTTCAGACTTTCACCCTCCCTCCCCCTTCCAAGCACATGGAAGGAAGTCTATGGAACAGTGTAGAGGAAGAGCTATGAATCAGGGATTTGAAGCATTGAAGTTAAAAAGATTGTTTCTTATCAAAATATTTCACTTTGGAAAAACAGAAGTGTTGATTCTTTTTTCAGTACACTAATACCAAAAATGCAGTTAACCACTCCATTTCTCTTCAAAGTAGTCTTGCATGAAGAGCAAGCAGAAAGAGGCAAGACAGATTAAGAACAGGGTAGGAGAAGGCAAGGAAAAAAGAAGCTTAGAATTGGCATAGCCTCCTTCACCATCATTGATGTCTGCCCAGTTAGAGAACTTGATGTCAACTGTAGATGCTATCAAAGCTGCTTCACAACAAGTTCTGATTAAAATTAGATATCCTGGCTCCAGATCTCACTGACTTCATTTTCCATTATGGCTCACTGGGGTAGTATTTCCTTCAAACACAACTGACATGTACTATGTTCATTTTTAAAATGAAATTGCTTAATTGAGTAAGTCATCTGCAGTTGAGCAACAGCTCAGAGCATGAAGTGTTCCATACTGCTCGGCTGCCATGGAACGCCACCCCACAGTTTTCTGGAATACTGTGGCACTGACTATAAAACTACCAAATGGCAGAGATCTGGATGAGGCACAAGTACATCACTGATGTCAGTAAAGGCATCATAGCCCATCCCTGCATTGCTTGGCTTCATGTCCTATTTTGGCTTCTTCAGAAGCATGGAAACCGATCAGAGGAAAAAAGAGCAGTCAGGCACCTCTTCCCCTGCAGAGATGTAGCTGCAAATTATGTTCAGAACTGCAGAGGCTGTGTTGCAACTGCTGCTCTTATAAAGCAAAATGATTGCCATCCTTGTCTCCCTTCCATTTCTCCTAAGATTTCAAATAATTATCTTATATAATTAACTGCAGTTTTCACAGAACTACAGGTGTATGATCTAAAAAATTTTCACAGCAACGACTGGAAGATTTCTATGTCTGATGCTACAAAGACAGCAGCAGCATACACAAGGCATCTGTTACCTCCAGCTAGCTCTCAGGACAACTGCAAAAACTCTCACTGTATTTCACAGGTAATGCAGTAGCTAGGAAGGTGTTCCAAGTACTGTGGGTGCAGGTAGTACAGCTGCCAGGAAAGGACAGTCACATCTACAAAAGGTTCTGGGACTCGGATGTAACTGTAAGTGCCTTGGCAGATTTTTAGTAGTGTCCAGTGTCTGTGTATTTCTTAAAACACTCATGAAATATCTTGTAAAGCTTAACTTCCTTACCTAGGTTTCCTCTGAACAGTAATTTTTGCCTAGATTGCAGTATGTGTGCATATATATGTAAAATTATATATACATTGACACAAAATTCCAAATCCATCACATGTTAAGATACCACTTTCAGTTCTGGCTCTGCAGAAGTACCTTACTGCCAGCATGTCAAAGACAGTGATACACTGATGATTTCATTGCTGTTTAGCAAATAATATTCTTACAATGTTTTTTAAAAAATAAGCACACAGGACATCTTACATCAAAGTGCAAATACTACAGTATTTCCTGTCTATGTTATTTTGATAAACAAGAGATAAAAAAGACATGAAGAAGTTTAATGAAGGATCAGTTATCCTTTAATTTGACAGCATACAGTACTCTCACCTATGGCAGTTAAGTTTAATTGAAATACTGGGCATTCAGTAGTTATACCTCTGCATAATAATGCCTTTCTCAATTTTCATAAGCAATGAAGATTCAGCCCAAGTAAGTGACTAGATTCTCTTGTGGGTTAAAAAATATTAACATTTACATTAAGATAACACACGGAGGTATGATTTCATTCCTCCCACCCCTCTCAAACTGTGCTCCCAGTGCCAAATTGACTTTGTTGCACTTCTAACAAGAGCACACAAAACAGGAAGTCTCTGTTTCCTTGAAACTTCATCAAGCTAATTCCTGGATTTGACGTATAAACAGCAAAACTGAAATATTTCTACTACAATGTTTCCTAGTTACAGTAAACAAGACAATCAATGAAGAACTGAAGTGTGCTTCCTTTGTAACACGTATGGCATTCTAACAAGAGGCCTCCCAACAGCAGGAGATGTTACTAACCGTGTGTTGTATTAATAAAACATGTTAGGCTTCAATTGAGAGTCTTGTGTAAATTAAAGGCCAAGTAACTCAAACTGTAGCAATCTTTAAAGAAAACTATGGTCCAATTGAATTTCTGCAAGTAAACAAAATTATAATTGAGTTCACTATGAGAATGAAGTATTTCAGGTACAGAAATTGGTCAGTACTCATCTTCACATAGAGATGTTATGAAGAGCTACTGCTTTACTGAAATGCGTGAACATCCTGCTCTCCGACTGCTTCCGAGTAGCACTCCTTTGCCTTGGCACTTACTCTGGTGGGTCCCAGGAAGCAAGTAGAACTATGTACTAAAGAACAACTATATTCAAGTTTAACAGCTGCAACAGTGCAATATGAGTCCCAAACCCAGCTCCCATAACTCCTTGGTAAACTTTCAAGATCAGCAGCACTTCAAAAAAATAATTTTCATTATCTCTGCTTAGCTGAGGGTTAGAGTTGCCATTGTAGGCCCTTCAGGTAAAACTCAAAGTAGCTTCCTGCAACACTAACGATCTCTTAACTGATGCTAATCCCAAATCTCCACACGATTCTCAGAATCAAATCAAGGAAGACAGATAATGGAAAGGATTCCTTCTTCTCCCACATACACTGGATGATCAGATGCTGTCAAACTGCAGGCATGCCTTTTACCAGCAGAAGTGGGGGGGGGAAGATCTGTAGCTCTCTGGCTCCCCTTGCCGGGGAAGAGAGGTAAGAAGGATTTTGTCTGGGAGGTGCTGTGAACTACGCTGGAAGGAAGCTGGGTGAAGATGCCTGTGACAGTGTAAGCAGAAGGGAAGGGCAGAGCGGGACAGCAGAGACTGCACAGCTGTAGGAGCTGCACTGTTCCATTTCAGCATCTCATCACTGTCACCATCTCCAGCCACAGAGTTGCAAGCTCCCTTCCCTCTTCCCTTTTGACCTGCTGAGTTTCCTGGTTGCTGCCCCAGCACTCATTCCAATTTGGTCACACTCTTCACAGCTTTCCCAAAGAATAAGCATTCTCTTAGACACCTTGTGAAATATCTATTTGCCAGTAAAAGATCTTCCTTTACCCTTCCTTTAAGTTTTTTCATCTACTTCTGCTAAACAACATAAAGTATGTGATATGCTTTGAAGTGTACTCTCAAAACTTAATTTACTCCCAACAGAAGCAATACTTCAGTATGCACCCAAAAAAGGCTTTCTAGAGAAAAAAAAACAAAAAAACCCCATGATATATGAAGGCAAGTTTTTGTCAGCAAATCATTGTACCATAACCAGGATGTTCCCAACAGCATCAAACTGCCCTGTATCTATGCTTTTCCTGTCTTTTGGCCCTTTTCTTAGCCACTAAACAGAATTCTCCCTAGGCTTTCTGGACTTGCTCTTGCTCTTAAAGACTACTCTTTACCCTGTACTTCTTAAGGGTATTTATGTTGTTTTATCCACAACATTAAGGAAATTCCCTAGGAAATTTAAACTCGGTTCTAACCCTGTGATACTTCAACAGTATGAGATTAGCAGAATATATCTGTAGAAGTTTAAGCATATTGCTAAAGTAAAGAAAGTCAGTGATATAACTAACATATGAGTAACATCTGGAAGGTTTGGGGCTACTACTCGGTGTATTCTGAAGAAAGAGTCTCAGTGATGTACAAATTTGAATGAAGAGAGGAGAAAGCATCACAGATTTGCTTTCTTTCCACCCTGGGTCTCCTCTAGCAGAACCAGTAATTATGTAACTTTGAAAGGTTAAACTTCTACATCTCCTTTATGCCTTATGTTCTGCTAAAAACTAAGATCTGCAAACCCAAGAAACTATGCTTTTGCCTCAGAAGAAATGACACAGGCAGGTCAGCTGAGTAGTTTTCCAGGTAGGTTGTTACTTTGTCATAGAGAGACACCTGGTGGTTAGTCAGTGGTCAGTCAGTGCCCAGACATGGGCCAGTGCCCTGCCAGACATCACAGAATGGTTTAGGTTGGAAGGGACCTCAAAGATCATCTAGTTCCAATCCCCTGCCATAGGCATGGTTTGTACCACTTAGAAAATAGAAGGAAAAATGCATCCTGAAAACAGAACTTGCCTCCAAAACCGAAATTATAACAAAAACAAGTGGAAGATCCATCAGGGGTATCTGGCACCTCTGAGTACTGTGAGAAGCTCAGAAAGCATTTATACTTGCTCCCAGTAGAGCATCAAGTTGAACTCTAGACCTGTTTCCTGTGAAGATACTTTAAAATACAAACCTGGATATCAGAGAAAATGCAGAGTGGATAAAGGAAAGAACACTTAAAGATCTTCTTAGCCTTTTTCCTGAATTCTTGTCTGTCTGCATTGTCTCTCTAAGCTATGCTGTATCAAGCACACATCATCCTAACACAGCATGCAACAGAGATAATCCTATTGGAAGCACCTCTTCAGACTTAAGTCAGCCTTTTCAGAGGGACTTTTTCAATCATTCTACAACAATCCTGTTATAAACCTTTGAAGAAGTGTTTCCTTTTTCTTGTTTTCAGCAACAAGATTCAATGTTAATTGAAATATGGAAAAACACAACAGTACTGGTTCTTCCTCCTGTTACTTAATATTTGTATTTTTCAAAATAAACCATGAATTCCACAAGCTGTTAAACTCACCTCAAAGAACCTAAACAATGAAAACATGGAGTGTGAAATGTTAAACCTAGATAGCTTTTGTAAGAAATCGCGCATTGAACAGATTTTAGAAGCAAGCATATTGTTATGAATCCAGATGTCATCTCTAGTGAAAGCAAAATACTGACTGCAACCAAATAAAGACTCACGTGTCATTGTAAGTGGTTGAATTTTCTCTTCTCTTTGTAAACCCAATAGGCAGTGTTCTCAGGTCAATATCACACTTCCGAGCTCTGTTTCTCAAGTAATATAGCTAGCAAAATAATTAAAAATGAAATTATTTGAATGGTACATTCAAAATGCAAAATCAAATAATGCAAGTAAAGCTCACAGGAATTACAAGAAAATTACAGGAAAGGCCACATTTAGTGATGTATTTTTTTTACTTTTTAGAAAAACATAATGAATGAAAAAGTTAATAAAGTAAGCCTAGAAACTATCTATGTATTTTCAGGTGAATTTTTCCTTACTAACCATTTTCCTTAATAAACAGTTTTTTATGATAGATAAGCAACATGTCAATGATCTCTTCACAGTAAAGTTCTTTACCATGAAAGCCACTGACCATCAATGTGGGTGTAATGCCACCCATGGATCTGATTTTTTGGGCTACAACCCCACTAGCAGAAAGGATGTGCATGGACCATCTCAGCCACTCTGACAAATTCTGATTTGAAGGTAGCACTGAGGTTACTGTCCTGTAAACATGCTTTCTACCACACCTTAAGAACCGCTACCTATGTAGCATCTCACCATCTTCAGTGCATATTTTCAAGACACCGTGGTGATAAGTGCACATAGAGCATGGCTTCAGCCTGAAAGCTTCTGAATTTACTGTCACCAACATGACCTGAGTTCAGTGCTGTATTTAAAGATATCCTCACAAGACTGGAAAACAACATGGTCCTGATACCTTTCTGTGATGTATCAACAAGTCGAAGTATTTTGCGGCAGATTTTTTTTTTTTCTTCATCTTGCAGTCTATCATCCTAAGATTTTCAGAAAATGCCATGTCTGTCACCTCATTAATGCTTTACTGGAATTAGGGGAGTTTCAAGAAAAATCCCCTCTCACCCTTAGAAGGCTGCACTTTATTGCATTGTTGCTTCAATTTATTCTTTGTAGAACTGCATGCATTTGGTGTAAGCATGTAATATTTTTTAGGCAATTAATAAATCCATTGTTTACCTGGGAATTTTGTACTTAAAAATTCAAAAAAGTTGTGGAGGTGAAAAAATTCAAGCTTTCTTAATACACATCTATCACCAAACAGCAAGAGTAGTCATGCTTTAATTTAAAAAATGTACATTGCTAGTAACTTGCTCTTCTAAGCAACTGGACATAGCCATCAATACTACTATTATATAAACCTGGCGACTTCTGATTTCTGACTTTAAAATTCTGGGTCATTCATACCCTCATAAGAGAGGTACCAATCAGCAATCTGGACTGGCACTGCACCAGCAGGCAGTCAACCCTATCTCTGACAGTCCAAGGTGCTAACAAAACTTACAAGTCTTTTTGTTGATGGGCTATGCACAATAGGATGTCGAGCAGCAGCATCAGCTGTCCTTCCTACATCTTCCAGGAAACGATAATCTAAAAGTTAAGAAAGAACAAGAAACAACATGGTGCTAACCCTGTAAAAACAATTAATTTTAAAAAGCACAAGGAATATTCTTACCACTCAGAAGGTTCAAGTCAGTAAATTCATTTACAGAGACAAATGCTGTTTTATCCCTGATTCCATTACAGCTCTGCAGAAGCTTATGCTTCTTTACACACAACAGACTGAAATGACAAAAAGAAAAACATTAATGTGTCACGTTCAGCACAAGCGGGTTAGAAAACTAGGACACTTTAATTCAGATAATAGATACCTGCACGAGTATTTCATGCATCTTGGACATCTGTACTTAGCTTCCTCTTTGCTACATGTTTCACATCTGAAAGAAGTATAAAGTAACTATTAATAAAGCAACATCTTTTGTGTCCTATTGGCTTGGGAAGGTGCCTGCTCAACAACCAGGCACACCACCATCAACTGACATTTTCAGAAAAAGTCATGTGAACTTTGAAAGAAGAATGAGAAAATACAGATACTCTGAATTAGTTAAGGTGGCAAACAAAACAAACTACGGTGTATATCTCCTTACCTATAAGTCTTACCTATATTAAAACACAATACAGATGCTTGAAAGAAAGCTAAAATCTTCACACTAATGACAAAGTTGGAAGCATAGCAAGGCTGTATCAGTTTATGCTGTGTGGCTGGGTTGTATCAGTACTTTTCTCCATTTACATCTCTGCACAATATGCATCATACCATGCTGGGTTATAATGCTCCCAGTTTTAGGCAGAAGGAAAATACATGTCCAGGATTCACATTTAAACCTGAACACCGCATCACATTTTAAAAATGAAATAGAAAAATCACGGCAATATCGTCAGTGAAATTTCTGGCTTTTACCAGGGCTTTTTTCCCAAAGTCAGGGAACCTCTCAAGCACAATGTGTAAGCTTTATGCATATAATTAATATCGGTAATTTTCCAAGAATGACACAAACCCACCACTTTAAACTACTAAACAGATAAGCCTCAAAATAGTTTCTTTCCTCCCCCACCTCTCGCCTGCTGCTAGCTGACAGTGCAGTAGTGAAGGCCAAGCTCAGCAGAGAGGCCCACCTCCCGATGAGAGTGTCTCTGTATACTGGCAGCGCAAAGTATTATAAGAACAGGGGAAAAAAGTCTTTCATACACTGCAAAACAGGAACAGGAATTACTTTTTTTTTTTTTTTTCTCTCTATTATCTCTGCAGTGCCCAATGCACACTGAGGCAACGTTAGAATGAAGTCTTCGCCAGGCTTCACCTGCGTGCAGACTCCACAGACGCTGCCCTGGGACAAAAGTTGCGCCATGCCCAGAACCAGTCCCCTCGCTCGTAAGAAAATGGAACGCCCCGTCCCGGAGCGGTAACGCCCATCGCAGAAAAAGCCTCTCCCTCCCCATCTGAGAAGAAACGAGGCGGCGCGGGAACTGAGGGCGGAAGGCACTCATGCACCGCACCACCTGCACGCGCGTTCCCTGGGGCCCTTGGCGCCCCCAGGAGGGAGTAGGGGCGCAGGCTCGGCCAGCAGCAGGCCTTGCCGGCATGAGGCCCCGAGCTGTCCCCGAGGCAGGCCTACGGTGGCGGTGCTGCGTAAGGAGAGGCCGGCGCAGCCTTTCTCGTAGGCGGCCCCGAATTACAGCCGGCCGTGAGGCTCGGCAGCCAGACTCGAGGGCGCGCACCCCGTCCTTGCGCCTACCTCTGCAGGGACATCTTCCGCCCGCCCGCTGATGGCCGAGGACTCTCGGAGGTGTTCTGCTCCGCCATGGCTGTGCGGCGCCGCCTCCCCACGCGCTGCCCGCTGGGCCTGGCCAGGGCGGGCCCGGCCGCGGCCTTTCCCGAGCGGCGGCGCCGCCTGGCGGCCCTCACATGGCAACGGTCTCAGGTGACGGAGGAGGGAAGAGGGCTCCACTCCAAGCCCCGCGGCTCTCAGCGGCACAGGGCACGCTGTAGCCTTCAGGCTTTGTCGCTCCGGCGCTGGCTGCTCCAAAGCCCTACTTACCAGAGTTTGTAATGGATTTTTAACAGTGGCAAATAACAATGAAAAGGAATAAAAGGAATCTGACAAAATACTTGTAATCTAGGTCAGGGTACCAAAGGGTAACGTGATCTAGTGTGAGGTGCTCCCTGCCTATAGCAGGGGATTGGAACTGGATGATCTTTGAAATCCCTTCCAACTCTGACAATTCAGTGATTCTGTGAAAGTAGATGACTACCTCAGAAACCATAAAAAAATAATTGAAGAGCACAGGTAGTTGTCAACATGATGGAACAAAATTGTACAAGATCTGTGAATGCTTTCAGGAAAAAGATGTCTGACTGCAAGAAACCTTCCAAAACACACACACTGTGCCATATACAAAAACAGACTGCCCAATGGGATGCATTCAGCCAAATGTTTCTGGCAACCACCAACTCAAGCAACACGGTACACTACTATCTGTCAGTGTTGTGCTGCACAAGTTCATTGCGGTGTCTGTGTGGGATGTGCCTCTGCTACGGAAATGCACATTTACACCTGTGCTGCCTTGTAATACTTTAAGCTCTTTACCTTTGGAAATTAAGTAATTTCTGTGACATGCATGTAATTTAAATCATAAATATAGGCTATGAAGAGTACCCAAAAATAGGATGAGACTAATAAAAATATATGTGAGGTGGAAAATGTTCTAAAGTATTACATTCTTAAAATAAATATCAATTTGCCACAACATCAACTGTACAGCCAAATTAGGAACCAGTGGTACTGTCAGTGTAATGATCTTGAAAATGCAAAAAGTGAGGCATTTTCTCTGTTATCATCACTCTGTAATCCTGCTTTGATGTTAGTTTAATGAAATTTTCTCAAAAGGAATACAACTGGTGCTTCAATATAAAATGTAATGTGTGACATGGGTTGAGTTGAATCTGCTGCTGATAATACTATACTGCCACCATGCCAGCTTCAAAATGAAAAGTGCTGGCTGGAACAAAGTATTATTGGGCTTGAAGTTCAGATTGTAATGCAAGAGGCTTCCTGTTCCCATTGCTGCTTCTGGTTTCTGGTTTTTGGGGTGTTGGGCTTTGTGGCTGGGTTGGGGCGTGGAGGAAGGTCACTGGCTTCTGCTGCTGCTTCTGCATTTTGCTGTGCTTCTCTGCAAATAGGCTAGGGTAATTGTGCGCTGTATTACTCCCAGTAAAACTCTTTAACCCAACTCTATCTCAACCCAGAGGGTTGGGTTTTTTTTTTTCTGCGTTACTTTCCCTCCTGTCTGTGCAGGGGCATTACCTTGTAAAGGTCAGCGCTGTCTCTCTTGCAGTATTCCATGGCACAAAGCTGTGTGTTTCCCCTTGGAAAAAGCAGCATTGCCACCTAGCAAGTATCCTTACAGAGGATTTAAAATACAAAACAAAACAGTAAAAGACAAATGGATAACTTGGAAGCTTATTTTATTATACTTTGGTAAGCATGTTTCCTGTGGATCAAGACAGTTTAACAAGTGTTTGAACACTCCAGTACTCCCCAGTACAGTCTGGTATTGCCTTTGGATTGATAAAAGGCATATAAAGAGTGCTTTTCCTAAAGGTAACATTGTCAAGCCTAAGATTNAAAAAGTGCTTTTCTAAAAGGGAAAATTTTGAAACCTAAAATTTTTGGTTTTTTTTTTTTTTTTTTTTTTTTTTTTTTTTTTAAAGAAGATTTAATAAGTTTGCAAAAGTGGAATTTCTAGGTTGATGAAATGCTGATTATAATTTAACAGCAGCCATTCAGAAGACATGCTGTAGTAGATATTTTTCACAAGTTACAAAATATATACACAATGTATCACCTTAAGATGCCTTTGGCATTAGAAATGTTAACTGAAATACAGAATCTAAACCTGAAAACTACTGTAGGTACCTCTTCTACAACAATTTTTACAATGGCTGTAAAGCTAACTGTTCTGACTATATATATGCATCATATACAATGTGCTGTCTCATATACCATTTCCACAACAGTACACAACAATATTTTAAACAAGAAATCCACATAAATAATGTTTTCATTGTAGGGAAGTATGTGAGCAACAATTTAAAACAAGTACCTTTACAACAGAAACACATCCTGATGTAACCAGCACATACAGTCTGAAAGAAAAAAGGACTCAAATACTCTCCATTAAGGCCATAAGCACCTTGTGTTATAAAAAGCACCAAGGCAAGATGGACAGGAAACACAGAAGAGGTAGTGTGCCATCTGTTAAGATGTATGTGTTCACAAAGGACTGTAGTAAAACAATGCTTAAAAAGACCTTTTGTACTGTGGCATAATTCACTTCTCATATATAAGCTATTGCACATTTAGGAGCATTAGCCAGTATTGCTCCTTAGTATTGTATGTATCCAGCTTTCCTTGGGATGGCTTTTCTGGAGTGCTGTTCAAGAGATTGCTAAGAACACCAGATGTCCTGAAAAATTCCATGTTCAGATACTCAGTTCTAGGAAATTATGCAGGAAAACACTAAAAAAATTTTGGTAAAATGAAAAATTGCTACAGTCTTTTTGTTCTTTCTTTTCTTTTTAAATGCCATTTCTCTTTAGGAGGAAGTCTTTTTCTTCCTGAGGTTCTTTACCCAATACTGTTTAAAATGATTCTTCAGTTTCCTAGTAATTTTACCTGTAATGCATTGTTACTTTTGGAATCAATCTATGCAGCAATTCCATGTTGATGCAAAAAATCCCAGAACAGAAGCCTTAAAGGAAGCACACTGAACCACTTTCTATGAAGTGCTGCTGTCCTGGTTTGAGATGAGGAAGTGCATTAACTTGTATGACTGGAAGCTGATTAGTGTCCTGAGTGTGAAAGAAGAACTGTGTCTTATGCCAGCTGCCATCTTCAATCTGCAACACAAGGAAGCAGAATATTAGATTCATATCAAAGATGAGCCTCAAAACACAAATTGTGCTTGTAAAGAAAAAAAGATAAGAAGCTCACAGAAACATTTCTTCTCCTATCAGCTCACAAAGAAACTGTGCTATTTAACAAATGCTATTTCCCCCATGCAATCCCATGGGCACTCCTGGCAAGACTTTAACTGTAAAAAAGCCCAGCCTGGAATCTGGAGCAGATGCAGACACAACACCTGTCACTTTGCAAGTAGTCCTGGGCTTATATAGACTCTAAGATCTCTTGCTGAGAGTCTCCAATTCTAAACACTAGGTCTCAGGTTATGAACTCTACAGATACTTGAATGACTCTGTAGGCCCTTAAAGAATAATCATGAGGAATGAGAACTGCATTTTTGCCATGAACTTTGTAGCTTATTCTAATCCTTCAAAATCTCAGTAAAAATGGCTACCTCTTTAAAAAACTATAAAATACTCTTTAAAAAACTATTAAATAACGTTATAGCATTGTCTGAAGCTGAGAGTGTTTTGATGTTTGCAAGCACTCCATTTTTGGAAACCATCAAGTATAGTGGACAACACTGAAAAGCGAAGTCCTTGAAGAAGAGGCAGTGTGCAAGATTCTGCACAACATCTGTATAATACATAGTTTCCCACAGAGAAACATACCTTGTAGAATGTTACAGAACAATGGCACTTCTCAATAACCATCTCTATGTGTCTTACTTTTTCTCAGGGATTAAACCAGTTCCAAACAGACTGGGGAGTGGGGAGAAGGAGCTTCAATGGCCATACCTTATCTGCCTGACACAGTCTACAGCTCTCATTAGCATGTGCTAATAAAGGTCAGAAGTGTAACAGCTTCGAAGTGACCCAATAAAAGCACTTTCTGTCTTGTGATAAAAAAGTCTTACTTGACACCCTTGTATCAACCAGCCTCACTAGCCTCCTATCTTCTGTTATTGTAAATGAAAGTAGAGCTATAAAATGCTGAAACTGTAGGATGCTTGGCTTCTATGTTTCATAGTCTTCTTCCAAGACACTGACTAGATGGATTACATTTTCATGAATGGAGTAAATCAAATAAGCATTAGAAAATTAAACAGCTCTTAGAATTTTTCGTAAATACGAATACAATTTAATATTTTAATTACCCATGGAGTCCATTTCCAGTCAATTTTATGTTATTAAATAACCACACAATTGACCCAGTTAACAAATTTACAGATAGCTAATTGTCCAAAAGTAATTTTCAGCCTGTTTGAACCCAAGCTTTTGTGTCAGATAACTTCAACAGAACTCTTACTAAAACCTGTTCCTAAAATTTCCTGGAAGGCCTCCTTATTTCTGTTCTGATCTCTTTCCAGTGTCTCAGTTGTCTTGAAACATATGACACAGTGTAAACAGCAAGTATAGATACCCTGTATCACTGCAATGCCTTTTACATTTAGATAGATGTTGAATTCAGTGTTAAATTGCAGAATAGTGCAAGAAAAAAGATTAAAGCGATGTGAATCCAAATGATTATTTGCAGAAAGTTAGTAATATCTAAACAGAAACTCCATCATGGTTTTAATAATGCCAGCACTAAAAGGTATTTACCATGCATTCATCCATAAGCACTTTTGGTTCAAGTAGCGTATTTGCTTTAAATATTTGACCATTCCATCCTTTGAAGCTAACAGGTGTTTTCTGGCCATCTGCATTATTTAATCTCCACATTGGTGTGTTCAGACAATGAACTGTGATGCTGTGGGTTGCTTCTGAGCTCAGTAAATGAAGGAAGTTCATCTGCACTTTTCCAACGCCGAATTCCAGCTAAATTCCAAGATAAATGCATCGTTAGACTTAGAGCTGGATTATGCTGAATGGCCAGAGCAAAGCAAAGTAATATGCACATACATGCGTGGTGTCCAGGCATGGGAACATGTATGCTTATGCATTGAGATAAATGCCAAAGAGCATGATCTGTGTTTTTCAGGAGAGCTGCTAGGTTTTATTACAGTGATTACTATAAACAGGAGCTTTCCTAGCATATTGTCAGTTTAAATATAAACATTTGCTAATCCTTACAACATTGTTGTAACAACTGGGCAGTAAACACTTTTTAAATAAGGAAACTGAAACAAATGGTTTTATGATTCGAACAAAGATTTTAGCAGCAGCAGTATTTTAACTGCAGCCATATCATTCTACTATTTAGTCTTCCTAGGCCACAAGTTCTGGTAATACACATTAAAAATAAAAATATTTGCAAGCATACTTTGATTTGAGGAAGAAAATAGAGTTATTCATTATTCAAAAAGAATTTCTTTGAGACTAGATCATATTCAGGGGTCTTCCAAATGTAGGAGTATTTCTTTTGTTATTTCTTTTAAGATATTTTGTTTTTCAACAACTACAGTGTATATGTGAAATTCCACAAATAAAACATTTATAGTTCCAAGGGTTTAAGGACTACATATAAAGTGTGGCATAGACAGAAAGAAAATCAGTCTCTGCCTAACAGCATTTAGAAGTAGCTAAGTGTTGAAAAGTAGCCATAATCTTTCTCCTTCCCGTTGCATATGACCTCAGCATCTCTCAACTTAGCTACCCTGAGTGATGAGCTACTAGTGTAGCTTAGAAGTATTTCAGGCTTATTTTTATGTCTTGTATAGAAGCAAAACAAAATAATTCCATTAGCATGGAAGGTGAGTAAATTAAGAAAAGGAGAGTTATGTTAACATGTATTATCTCCAGAAAGTCTGTAACTTCAGTAACAGAATACATAACATGTCCTTCCACAAGGATGCACATGAACATGTGCCCCCAGAATCTTAATGAGTTAAGTAAATAAGCATTCATTTGTTCAGAGTTCTGAGTACAGATACAGTGTCTCTGGAAGCAGTGCGTACCTTTGTCACAGACAATGGTGTTAAACATGTCTGACCACCTGCAGTGAAGTTGCAGAAAACTTCAATGGCATCAGAAGGACATCCAATGTTTGGGTCAATCCAGTATTTTCCTATTAATATATAATCCCAGATGGAAAATAAAACAAAAATATATTTATCATTAAAACGTTGCTGAAATATTGATACTTTTTGGTAAGTATTAGATATATTGTCACATTAGCTTCACTAAGAAATGAAAGAAAAGGAACACAGAAGTCTTTTCACTATTATAATTCTACTAACAGATATTGAGCAAAACTATCATCACCAGTCAATTCTGATTACATGTACAATGACTTCTGAGTACTGTCATAGTGTCAAAAACATTTTGTTTTTCTACAGCTAAATAGTGACAAACAAAGTGCTGTGTCCAGTCTGCTTTTTCTGTATTAAAGCCTAACTTTGTTTCTTTTTGGCTTGGCTTTATATAGAAAATACATTCAGGAATGTAAAATATGAATCTAAATTTCCTTGCTCTCATAGCATCTTGAAGATCCTTTTAATCTTCACTACCATTCACTCACCATTGTGAATCTAATAAAAGAAATAGGACACATGCAAATTATATCAGGATTTAGCTTCTCTTAATTAATGGTTAAAGATGAGTGAGCTTGTGATCTACAATTTATCTGGGCGTGTGAAGTGGATGACTGTATTGGTGACCTCCGTGGCCCTAAAGGACTGAGACTTAGGTAGCAGACCACAGTTCTAATAAAGGTTACGCTCATCTCTAATGGAGTCAAAGAATCGGTGGATCCTCATCTGTGCTACAGAACAGTGATTGTAGCTTCTAACATCATTTCCTCCTTGTTAATGCTAATATTTGGTAATAGGCATATTTACAGGATTCATTTTATTAGGCACTCAGAAAGTGAATTATGTCACGGTATTGACATTACAGGTTTAAATATTTATTTTTTATTTGAAATATTGATTCAGGATCTTCTGGGATACAACTGTCACTTCTCATTAGGAATCCAGAATCTGGTCCACACAAATGATAGCAAGATCAGCTGTGTCTATTCACAAAATTGGATTAAATTTCTAATTTTCTGGACACCATTAAAAAAAACAGTTATATATATCTATATATAAAATATTGTCTCTAATATCTATATAATATTAGATAGCTACCTACTTAATCTTTAAAAATCAAAAATGTTATCTTAAATAAAGGTAATATGAAGATAGCTGTGTCAGGCATACTGCAACAGCATACAATAGAATTTTGATGAAAGTAACATTTGGAAGTAACACATTTCCCAGCCTAACTGTGTTCAAACTTTAATGGAAGTGGACACTCACCATCCGACACTTTACGTTCACAGTTAAGCAAATCCCTGCAGATGCGTGCTGGGTTATCCCGTGTGCCGAGAGGGTTTTTGATGCTGTGCAGTAAATTGCTAAGGTAGTGCAGCGTTTTGAATATCTCTGTGCTGTGATCTAGTAAAGTGTCTTCAGTATTCTGGTATTTCTGCCGAGGGCCATTAGCAAATGTGTTACCACAAAGAAGTATCACAGCAACAGTACATAACAATAAAAGTCAAATGGCCGTTGAACACCCAGATGGACGCAAAATGTTTGTAGTGCATGCAATCAGCCGTATGAGACAGGGTAAGAATAACATATTCCAATAAACAAATTAGTACCTTTTATTATCATTATCAGAGCAGTGAAGTTACAGGAAGGTAAAGATCATGCAAACACATCATTATGACATGTTGACAGAAACAAAAAAAAAGGGGAAGAAAAAAAAGTAAGTGCATTTTGGAAGTATTTTAGCAGTTTCAGATCTTGAACAGTGAAATCTACTCTCAGGCTTAACGTAGAAAATATATGCAAATGTAGTAAATGTATTTGACTTCACCCATGTAAGTAATTTTCTTGCAGACAGTGAGACCACAAACTTGAATATATACTTTTTGGATCAAGGCCTAAATGCCACCATCATTATCTGTGGCTAAGGATATGCAGTCTGCTTTGTATGGCAGTCAGTAAATTTTCATTACTGTCAGTCAGGACAAAAAGGTAGAAAGGATGCTGTTTTTCTTCTTTTCAATTGCATCCTATAAATCCTAACACGTTTAATGATATTCTAACACATTTAATGATATTCTACAGAAATTACTTGCTGTCCATAATTAATTCTAAATTAAGCCTTTTAAGAAGTGCTGTTCTGTCCTCAAAAAAAAAGAATTGTAATTGCATAGCCTGTATGACAATGCAAGTACACTGAAATATATTACCTCCATCTGCAGTGCAGCATTTGACTCAATTAAAGCCTGAACAGCAGCATTGATGTCCACTCGTTTCTGGGGAAAAAAAAAATAATTTGGAATACAAAAAGATTAACATGAATATTCTAAAATGTATGTGGTAAATTACTCGAGCACTACAGCAATATACATGATAGCTTCATTTTGTCATTTTAGAAAGTAATTAATTGTAAACACTTAGTTTTAAAATAAGATCCTGCCTTTTATTTCCAAAGAATGCAAGGATGTATACAGAAAAAGGATATTCAATTTTTATTAGTACCCCTATACAAAATTTAATTATGATACTCTTGGAACCTGTAAAAAAGATAAAATAACAGTTGTTCCAAACTCATGTTCCAGCTTATTTCTCCCAGTCATTTAATTTACATATTTAAGAAAATCAGTCCAGATAAGTGTGAAAAGGTGTTATTCCTTTGCAGAGAAGCACACACAAATATCTCAATCATCTGTGAGAAACTAACAGATCAAGGCAGTCTTCATGATGCATAAAGAAACACCAAGAGTAGCCTCTGAAGCAACCCTGTTTCTTGTGTATCTTCACTCTCTGCACTTTGTGTGATACACATATATACCAGACCCAGACAACAGGTTTGTTTATTTTTAAAGAATCAAATCACACACACAAGCATCTAGTTCTTGTAATGTCTCCTCAGATTACATATGTCATTATAGATTTAAGGCACTTCAGTACTGAGTCTGTCCTAACTGGCACAATCCCATTACAAACTAAATCTCTGTGTGTGCATATGTTAGAACTAGAACAAAATTTCCCATTGCTATATTTCAAAAGTGTTCAAATACAGGACAGGAGAAAAACCTTCTGGAGTGTGATAGAGTTAACCCATCTCAGAAGTCCAGAAGGTTCAAAAAAATACATTGCTGTAGTGATGGGAGTTGTAGAAAAATGGATTTGCATTTCATGTGCAGTGATGAACAAGCAATGCATTTGAAGAGGATCCTGCTATTTTCACTTTCAAAAAAGAACTGCATCGTGGGTTAGGGTTGTTACAGAACTTACTGTTAGTCCTGGTGGTCCAGGTGGTCCCTGGAAAATGGGAGAAACCAGATATTAGGTGTTTCACATGTTTATATAATGCAATCACAACAACAACAAAAAAAAAAAACAAAAAAAAAACCAAAACAGGCCTGAAAACTCTGCACTTACACGTGGTCCTGGCTGGCCTTGAGGTCCCTGAGGCCCCTAGAAGAAAGAGAGATAAAATGTAACAGATGACCATCTCTGCTTTTACATTTATGTATTTTCCAAATCCCAGAAGGCCACAATTTATCCTGGTTTGGGTAAATCTATAGATTACTGGCCACTGTTGTTAAAATATCATACCCTGTTAACATGTGTTAGAATTGCTGGGTTGCCTAGTTTCTTGTTTATCTAATTTCGATCTGAAGGGAACATGAGAAATCATACAAAGTATTAATATATAACACACCACACATTTATGCCAGCATTATGTGCATGTTGCCAATACAAGTACTACAAGGAATTAAGGACTCTAAAAGCATTTAAAATAATGTTACGGGGACTTGTAAAAAAATTACTTATCTGCTTTACCCCATGAGTATCTGCTAGGCATATATTAGCTCCTTTTATCAAGTTCAATTTTCAGGAAGAACATGTTATATTCATTGTTTAACAGTGATATTACAAGCTTCCTTCATATGTAAGAAGTTCTGTCCCTATTATCATAAGTCGCACAATTTTACTGTGTAAAATGATGCAGGAGGGAGGAGACAAGGAGAAGGAACAACTGCTCTTTCCTAGCTTCCTATGCCTATAGTACATGGAGTCTTAAAATCTAAGTTTCAGGCTTTCTTTAGGGCTGGATGTGGACCTTCCCCAAAACAGTAACCTCATCTGAATGATTCTTTCTTTGAGCCACTATTCCCATTAAGATGGAATGATTGTGAATATTTATTAATATACAGCGATACTTATGTCTTAGATTCTCTTCTTCAGTCTCTACAATACTCAAAGCCTCTAGGAGCTGCTGTAACATAAACAATAGAAAGAATAACGACAAGGAAAAGAAAAGGTAGTAGTGCCTCAATATAAGTGAAAGGGAAAAAGAAATGAAAGGCATAGGCCAGATCTACATCATGTATTAGTAAAACCTTTTAACATAACTGAGTCAATTTAAGCAAAGCATTGTTTAACCAGTGCTGCTTGTACCAATTATGCAAGCACAATAAATTGTTCCAGCAAAAGCCCTCTTAGTGTATGTCTAGTACTATGTGTCAAAAGAGAAATAGTCTTATCTGACATAGTCATGCTGACAAATACTGTGAAACTGATCTAGTCAAAGAGGTATTAATTTGTAAACCACTCAATATACTAATAAGAATTCCTGCTGTGAGATTTCACAGCAAGAGTCTTTGTGTGTCACTGTGCTACAGTGTCTGAACTTGGGGTTGTGATGGTTTGGGAGTTACCCGTCCCTCACACTTTGTAAAATGACCCAGACTAGACCTCAGCCAGCTGGAAGTTAAGAGATGAAGCTATATTTACAGCGTAGCACAATATACAAGCAGATATATACACTATTTACAGGAATATTTACAGGAATATACAAGGTAAAGGTAAAACAGAAACACAACAAGCTTCAAGTTGCCACCAGCAAGGACACCTGGAAATGGTTAAAGAAAGGCAAGACTCAACACATTGACAGCGCAAGGATATATTTGTTTATCTTGATTCAGGACTTGATTATGCAAATACCAAGTCAAGGCAAGGCACAAGGTCTTAAGCAGTTTGTACCTAGTAACCACTGCTCTCTGATGAATAGATGTCCTTGTTCTGAGTGCTGAGATTTAGGCATTCCAGTGGATTTTTCAGATGACCGAGTGCTTCAGTTAATGCTCTGTATCCTTGGCATGTATCACAATTTTAAGACTCAAGAAGTCTTGGGACAAGAACAGTTAAATTTTGTAGTGGTTTCTGAGATAGAATTGAATATTTTAAAAATCAAAATCTGCATTGTCTAAGTGAATTTAAGGTATTTTGCAAAAGAGGAATGTGATTTGTCTTGATTCACTGTCTCCTTGCCAATAAAACCCATATGAAGAAAAGAAAAAGAAAAAAAAATAAGGTAAATATTGAATGCTATTTCTTAACTGTAGTGAACTACTTTTGAGGATATTACATTTCTCAAATGCATTAAAACTTCAGAGGACTATATCAACTATCTTTAAAAGCCCTTACAATATAATGAAACTCCATAGAGTGTGTTGAAAATCCTGTAGAGATGTTATAAACGTTTTCTTTCTGTTGCAGAGCAGCAAAATAAGATTAAATTACACTTTTCATAGATTAGATTAATTGCTAAATATTTTGCTGGAATGTACAGAGTTACCTTTACAAATCTACTTAATTTACCCTTTGATCATGTTAGCATTTCAGTGAGAAAGGTATAATTCTAGTTCATAATACTGAAAACAGAGAATAAAACAGTTACAGTGTACTCTAATTCTTTAATCACCCAAATGGATTGCTAGTGCAGAAGTTCAAAGGTCAAAACCCCAATCTTTTTCCTATACTGTAAGGCTATGATTTTACATGCAGTACACATATGTTTAACTTTGAAAATGTGAGAAATCCCAAGAACTTCCATCTTTTCCACGACTTACGAAAATTTCCAAGAAACAGAAAGTGTTTAACAGAATTATTAATGTTAAGCTTTCCCTGCTCACTGATGTCAGTATGATGTTATATCACCATATCTCAGAATGGGTAAAGCAATATAATATAATATAACAAAATATAATAAAATATAATGTAGTAGCTGCCATTAATCACTGTAAATCTCAGCTAAAAGATAATAGAGAATTACAGATAATGCTTTGTCATCATCTCCTTTTTTTTTTTTTTCTTCACCTTGAGGATAGTCAGACACTGGAACGCATTCCCCAAGGAAATGATCCAGTCTCTGTCCCTGGAACTTTACAAGACTCAGCTGAGTAAGACCCTGAGCAACATGGTTTCATTTCAGAGCTGACTTCTTTAAACAGGAGGTTGCTCTAGAAATATCTCAAGGTCACTTACACCATGAGTTATCCTATGTCTCTACATTACAATCCATTATTTGACATGCTATGAGGCTGGTGAGAGGCCTCGAGCACAAGCCCTATGAGGAGAAGCTGAGGGAGCTGGGATTGTTTAGCCTGGTGAAGAGGAGGCTCAGGGAGACCTTATTGCTGCCTACAACTACCTGAAGGGTGGTTGTGGCCAGGAGGAGGTTGCTTTCTTCTCTCAGGCAACCAGCACCAGAACAAGAGGACACAGTCTCAAGCTGTGCCAGGGGAAGTTTAGGCTCGAGGTGAGGAGAAAGTTCTTCACTGAGAGAGTCATTCCCCACTGGAATGGGCTGCCCAGGGAGGTGGTGGAGTCGCCGTCCCTGGAGGTGTTCAAGGCACGTTTGGATGTGGCACTTGGTGCCATGGTCTAGTCTCGAGGTCTGTGGTAATGGGTTGGACTTGATGATCTTTGAGGTCTCTTCCAACCTTGCTTATACTGTGATACTGTGATAATGATGATGATGATAACCCAACAACAGTAACAATAATAAAAAAAACCTAAGAAAATTAAATAGACTTTGAGAAGTATTAGAATTCTGAAACAATATTCCAAAACGTATTCTTTGTTGTTCTAAATGTTTCAATCACAGTGATATGACTATTTTGAAATGAATGGTAACTTTGACTAATTTTTTTTCAACAAACTCTATTTCTGACTCTATCATTTTTTTCTCCAGAAATAGCCTGAACTTTGGTTCACCACTGAGCTCAACAAGGAGACATGATCTTACATTCCATGTTTTCCACAAGATAAAAGGACGTTTCTTCCTCATAACAAACACTGTGTCCCTGACAGACTAAAAACTGTAACTAAAACCTGGACTGTTACAATAAAGTTAAAATCTTTGTGATTCTAGGAAGCGTGCCAATATAAATTTTAAAGGTATAAATTTAAACTCAGAATAGACAGATGAAAATAAATTTCCATCATTGAAAGTAGCTGGAAATAAATCCTTTTCTTGGCTATGTAATATAAGCTAATGCCACTGTGTATTATTTAACATTAAACATTCTTCTCTTAAGACAATCTTAGGAGACTAAATCATCTTGATGAATTCAAGAACTTACTAGGAATTAACTTATTAAACCTGAGCACAAATAACAGAAATGGGTGTTTCTTGTTCACCATTTTGGATGTTTGTTAAGTGTCAGCATTTTCACCTCTATGCTGTCATAACAATTCTTATGAACAAACAGTAGAAAAGGACTCTATTAAGTCTATTAAATTAAGACTGCTGTTAAACATCTCAAATTAAGAAGCTCATTTCCTTCTTATTCTGAGACAACAACTGACTCAAGAGCATTAGAATCAGAGGACAGTTCCCCAAGACGGAGTAAGCTCAGAATCAAGCCTTAATTCCTGAAGCAATTTTGAATATTCCTCAAAACTTTTATAAGGCAGTTAGGTTGAAATTGTACACTGGTGTCTGCTAAAAGCACAATACAGTAAGACAAGAGAAAATAAATGATTTTAAGTGATATGGAATGAAAGGCAGGGTAAGAGCAAGAGAAGCAAGAACACATTGGCTAATTACTGGAAAAGGAACTAATTATAAACCTGACGTACCAAGTAATTGTCATGGAAGATACATGTCCTGGCTTGCCCAGGCATGATCCCATCGCTCCCTTCCCTCAGCTGGAGGGGTAGGGGTGTGTGTGTGTGGGGGGGGAAGCAGAGTGCAGAGAGAAGACAAGACTTGCAAAGACTTGTACTTCCCAAATAAAGAAAAGCAAGCTCCTGACTTCACCTAATATGGTCAGGTTTTGCAAAGTACCATTCTGACTGGCAATTCTCTGTGGTCCAAGGGGCCATCACATTTCAGGCAATCAATACAATGGCTTTTGCCACATGGTTTCTTTTTGCTTTGCCTGCAAAGACCTTCAAGACACTGACAGAATTCCCTTTGAGTTTTGGGTACTGTCTGATACTATTTTGTGAGTAAATATTCAAAGCCTCTAAGAAATCCTGAAACTAGATTCTATTGTGCCTTTCTGCCTTAGTGGCAGAAAGGAGCCTTTCGCATCCTCTGGTGGGCAAGAGGTATAATTGAAACTAAGAACCTCTTTCCAGCTTAATGTTTGTATTTGCTAGTTTTCTGAGAGTCTTCTAGTTTGCCTGTTCCCTGTGTAAGTACCTAAACCAAGCATTTCAAACATTGTAAATAATTTTTTGGGTGAGATTTAATGTTAATAAACAGTTTTCATAGTCATTAACAATCTTCACCTGGATATAAACATTAATACAGATTATTAATTTTGTATAATTCATAACAGTAATGTCATAGGTATCAACTATCACTGCATTTATATTTGCTGTAAAGAGGATCATTTAATGGCTTTTCACATAGCTATTATTAATTGGAGATTTTATTAGGTTTTACAATTTTTAAATCAAATCTTAACATTTATTAATGTACAGAAACTAATGTAACATTCTTACACAAAAATGAAAGACAGCAACTCCATAACTTAGCAATGCTGCCTACTGCTACTACAGCTGGCATAGCAGGCATGGACACCCATGCTTGGCTTTAGGCTGCTCTTGAACTTCTGCCTCTCTAGAGAAGACAATGCAGAGGTATGAAGTTGGGTATGCCTGCTGTACTACGAGGCACTGACAATGAATGTAACGAAGGATTTTTCTCTGCTATCAACTTTCTTGGCCAGCACTCTCCAGGTGCACAACACGACTGTCTGACATTCAGACATGCTTAATGCAAGAGTGCAGTCAGAGTAACTTGGGAATAGGTTTTGCACAGTCAAAAAATTAAAAGCAATGAAGCTGTTTCATCTTACCATTTCACCTCTTGTGCCCTTTTCACCTCTCAGTCCCTTTAAGAAAGAAAAGCTGTTAATCCAGTGTGCTTTCTAGCCACCTAGGACTGAAATAAGCAGATTAATATCCGTGAGAGTCACACAGCTCTCATGAGAAGTCCAGTCTCATCTGTGAAAGTATTTACAAGTTTGGGGCTTTAATTTTCAAGTTCTATTAGAAAGTTAAATTGTTTGAAAACTTGTTGTAATTCCTATATGTGAAAAGCTGATGTTTACTCTGGATTGTAAGTATGGTTTTCTCAGGGATTGTAACTGTCAGTGTTCTCCCTGTCAATCAGCTGTATTTTCTGTTTTGATCCACTATAATACATCAGTGCTTCACCATCTTAAGAGTAGAGAACTAAACCTTGTACTTGCCACCATTTGTTATATAGCTGGGTTTATTACCCATTAGCTCTCCTCTCACAGACAGATTAGACATTGTTTTTCTTTTTCCATGGCATTTTTGTCTAATTTAGCACTTGGAAACTGTGTCTCTGGGGGTGGTAACAATTCTTTAATTCTACAATTCTGCAGTTCTCTTCTCTGGAAGAATTTTGCATCTTGATAGCTGCTTTTCATACCACAAAGAAGTAACCTTCAACTGTAATGGCTTCTTAATGACAATTGCAAATCATTACATTCAATATGAAATCTATTAAAGCCTTCATACAAGATGCAACTGTAAAGTTTTCCTCCTGAGTTGAGGAAAAGAGTGGATTGAAAAGAGTTTAGCAAGGCTTAAATGACTGTGTTTTCCCCAATAAGTGGAAAGAATAGTCTAATTATAGAAGGAACATTTCCCTTCTCCTTTTTCACTTGTAAATACCTATATTTATTACTTCTATTGTATATTCTTATTATTTTTTATAATTATTATTTAAATTTGTAGACGTTCTCGTTCACCCCAAGTCTTTTTGATCAGGCAGAGGAGCTTGGGTGGTACAAAGAGCTTCTAAAACTACCTTGCATGGCTGGTTAGTCTGCAGACATAAGCCACAGAGGTTCTCTTAAAGAACACTGCTCTGTCTCTGGCACAGGGAGTGCAACAAGGGATGGAAAGAACTATAATGTCAGAGCTCCACCACTGGAGAGAACACAGAGCACGCTGAAGGTTGTAAGAAAGGCCAAGAAGAGTTAAGTTGTAATAGAAACCTCTCCAGCACCTGGAGTGCCTTGTGGGCACTCACGGCATGTCTAAAGGGGCATTCTGGACAGTTCAGCCCAATGGACACATGGAAAATAAACTTCATTGAAACTAGCATAGATAGTTTAGATATGTCTCAGACCTATGGCTGAGAACGTAACTATAACCTGGATATTCTATGTGCTTGTGTACACCTCAACTCACCCACTACCCTTATAGGCATGCCTTCTGTATACTGCACTTAGAAGATCATTGAGATGATTTTTTTTTTTGGTCATAGATTTTTGTCCTTTTTTCTTGTTTGTATTACAGGTCCTGGAGTCACATATGTAAGCCTACCAGCATAGTATAACATGAAGACGTTCCTACTAGTTGCTATTTGCAAACAAACAAAAAGAGACATTCATGTGTTGCAAACCAGATTATTAAAAATAAGGCTAAATGAAATAACCAAATTGTGCAAAAGAGTAAGAAAACTTACGATCCTGCCATTTGGACCTGTTATGCCTTCTTTGCCAACAGGGCCCATATATCCCTATAAACAAACAAATAATTTATTAGTTGACCATGTTTTCAAAATGAAGAAAATCTTTATGACATGTCCTTGTTTAAAGAATCTAAGCACACAGCCCTGGCAAATATCCAACAAGCATGGTGATATTCTCTTCCTGATCGTTGAGTGCACACTGCTACAAAATCAGCAAGGTAATTATCTTAATAATTAGTAGGTGTGCTTGGAAAGCTCACACACATTATTTTATGTGGAAGATGATGCACTAAAACCAGTGGAAATTTAAGTACTCTGATTACCCATGACCACAAATTTGTGGAGATATAGTTCAAGATGTAGTTGATTGTATTACTGCCCACAAGTGCTTTTATAAGGCTGTCAGTAAGTGCAGCTAAAATGTTACTTCTCTGTTTAATTTCATTTAGAACAAACTGCTCATTTCCATTGTTCATCTTGTACAGGAATGTTTAGAAAAAAGGAAGTAGTTATTACAACAGGCCCCTAAAGCTCTGGCTCTGCATCTGATTAACTGATTAAACAGAGATACACAACCAGCAGTGTTGCCAGTAAGAGGAAAGAGAATGTTCAAACCCAATAGACAAAGATATGACAGCAGTAAGGATACTTGTGTAGATGGAATTATATAAGGAGAGCCACACGTTGTCAACAGCACTTGCTTTATCCTTCAAAATTAACAGCATGGCTCTGCTTTTGTGCCTGTACCCATGCTGCAACCAGAGCACCGTTGCAGTACAAGCAAAGGGTTTCTAGTGGAGTCATAATCAGAGAGAAGGGTTTGGTTACAGTGTTCCAGTCTTGTTAATAAGAAAAAAAAAGACGATTCTCTAAATTATAGATGTGCCACTTGCAAGCCATACTTCATGGAGTGAAACACTTACAGCTTGGCCACTTGGACCTTTTGGGCCCAGAATTCCAACTATGCCAATGTCCCCCGCAGGGCCCTGAAAATGGAAAGGAACAGTTTCATCATACAAGGACATTAGATATCCACTTGTTTCACTTTTTAGCAATCAGTGAAAGTAAGATAATTTCTAAGAGCAGTAATGAATATGAAGCTCACTGACCCAGAATGTTTGTCCTTGGACATGGAGTACCAGGGGACCTTATAGTAGCCTTCCAATATCTGAAGGGGGCCTACAGGAAGGCTGGGGAAGGACTATTTACAAGGTCTTGTAATGACAAGACATGGGGCAATGAGTTTAAACTGGCAGAAGGGAGATTTAGACTGGATGTTAGGAGGAAGTTCTTTACAGTGAGGTTGGTGAGACACTGGAACAGGTTGCCCAGGGAGGTTATGGCTGCTCCCTCCCTGGAGGTGTTCAAGGTTGGATGAGGCCTTGAGTGACCTGTACTAGTGGGAGGTGTCCCTGCCTATGGCAGGGGGTTGGAACTAGATGATCCTTGAGGTCCCTTCCAACCTTACTATTCTATGATTCTATGAGTACACAGTTCTGCCTACAATGTTCCAGTGGTTCAGGTGGAGTTTGAACAAATTATTGTTAAAGTTAATTAATTCTATGCTTTCCTGATGTTCTTGCTCTGTAAATGGCTTAAGATCTAACAGAAAAGAATGAGCACATACTTTTGGACCTGGGACTCCTTGAATCCCCATTAAACCTTGATGTCCATCTTCTCCCTGTAATAGGAGCAGGAGTCTGTGCTATTATTTCATGCTGGTAACTCTTGGCACTACTTGTTTTGCATCAACAGCTGTGATTACATACAGGTTGTCCTTTCACTCCAGTGTCTCCTGCTGGTCCTTGGTCACCTTGCGATCCTGGAAGGCCTCTTTTGCCTCGCTTTCCTGGATGACCCATAAGTCCTTTCTCACCCTATCAATAGGAAGATAATATATCCTTTATTACAATTATAGCAGTTATAAATGTGAAGATGGGTTTCTTGGCAGAAATGTGGAACATGCCTTCTCTCTAAGAAATAGACCTACTCCATTAATTTTATTTCCATCAGTAATGTTTTCAATAATCACGCATTTACTAACAGGAAAATACGATTTGAGTGTTTCTTGACTTGGAAACTTACAAAACCCATACATGCTGGATCACTTCCACTATGGTATCTCCCAACAAACACTGAAAGCACAAAATTAAGTACAAGATAGGCAGGTTTGAAGCACATTTAAAAACTAATCCTCTGAGCAAAGTGTAGTGTAGTTGTGGAACTCCTTGCTGTTACACTATAAGTTTACATTGATTCAACTGGAAACAAGAGAATTTCATGGAAGAGAAGACTTCTGAGGACTATCAAACACATGAAAACCATGCCTAGCTCAGGTTACTGAGCTGCAATTAAGGCTGTGCATAGAAACCTTCCATGCTTGCTTTGTGCTTATGCCCTTTCCTAGGTGTTACCTTTCTGCTCTAACAAAGACTTTTGACCTTCCTTGGTATGCCCAAACCTAACACTTCATTTGCACTAGGAAGTAACAGTTTTTCCTCACCCTCATTTATTCCCTGTAGTTTTGAGATTCAAACTCTTCTGAGCAGGAACTACCTCCTACGGTTCATTGTCTAGACACAGCAGTAAAATTCAGACTGTGAGCACTGGCAGTAAATACTACAAATAGTGAACACAGCTTAAAGAAAAATATTTTCATGAGAAGATAACAAAGACAGTATTTCCCTCTCCCAATTTTCAAGTAACTTAAGGTTTTAAAAAACTGCTTACCAATAAAATCTCATACAGCCCTATGAATCATGAGTTTGGATTAAAAATTCTATTCTAAATGGAAAACAATTATCTGTAATGTGTCTAATTAATATGAGGATATGCTGATGTCAGGTGCATATATGGAACTGCCTGGAAACCTCAGATTTCTTTACTTCTGAAAGGGCTGAACAATAGCAGTTTAAGTCCTTTGATAAATGGATACCCCAGACAAGTTTGGGGACTTGTTAGCACCCAAACTTGGGACTTAGGGTTGAAATCCCAGTACTTCTCTGCTAGTAGACTGCTTAGATGTTCAAATAATCTAGTAGTTACAGAATTTTAAGAAGAAAAGTGAGGGAACACTTGGCCCTAAAGCTTTGCCTAAAAAAGTGTTTTGAGTGGCTTCTAGATTGGGAATTAAATCCAGGTGGATGGGACCTCAGTTTTCAAAAATGAGGTCAGCACAACTTACAGTCCTACCCTTGAAATAAGTTTTAACGTCAGTTACTCACACAATTAACAGGAGCATGGTGGTTCCACAATCACTACAGCATGAAGACTAAGCAATATCAGTAATACTGTACTTAAACAAGATCATAGCTGAGTACCTTCAGTCCAGGTTCTCCCATGGGCCCTGGCATGCCTGGCAATCCCTTGGGACCTCGTGCTCCAGGATAACCTGCCAGACCTTGCAAGCCTGAGTTTCCTTTATTACCCTTAACAAATTGAAAACAATTGATTACAAGCAGAACAGACAAATGTGTTTTTTCATTTTCTGCTAAAACAGGAGCATAACATAAAGTCAAAGCCACTTAATGCTTTCTTTATATATATGGATATGCATTGACAGCACTCAAAATATATGAAAAGACAATGATTGCAAGTATCATCTGGATTTCTGCTGATATTATAAAAGCAAACCCCTGTCATCAATAAAGCTGCATCGATTTGGACTGAGGCTTCTGAAGACTCAAGTTACTATAAAATGTTTAACAGGTCATTGACTGTCAACAAAGCAAATACTAACCATGTCACAGCCCACTGCAGTTGTTCTGTTCAGTACTCATCTTAAATCTTGTTCTTCCTACCCTAAATATATGTTGATGTCATTTGTGTAGGATCACCTACCTAGACCTTAAAGACTTCTGAGAGCATTCAGTCTATTTTCAGTGGTGCCCAATTATAGGAAAAAGAACAACAGGTACAAGCTAGAATGCAGGAGGTTCTGCCACAACATAAGAAGGCACTTCTTGACAGTGAGTTCGATGGAGCACTGGAGCGGGCTGCCCAGAGAGGTTGTGGAGTCTCCTTCTCTGGAGACTTTCAAAACTTGCCTGGATGTGTTCCTGTGTGGCCTGTCCTAGGTGATCCTGCTTTGACAGGGGGGTTGAACTCAATCTCTGGAGGTCCCTTCAGACCCCTAACATTCTGTGATTATGCTAACATTGCATCCTGGCCAGAACATCAGGAGCAAAAGAGAAACGAAACCGAAGAATTGTTCTAATTGCCAAGATGCTCAAGGAACTGAGAATGGTTCCTTTTGTTTAAATACCCTAATCCTAGAAAATTTGTAATGCAGAATGACATAAAGAGAGGTAACGTGGAAAACAACTTACCTTAGGGCCAGGCTTTCCTGACAGCCCAGATTTGCCAGGGTTCCCTGGAATGCCTTCTGGTCCAGGGTACCCAAGTGCTCCTTTCTGCCCTGCTGGCCCTAGTTTTCCCTTGAAACAAATTCAAATGAAATACAGCATTGTCATTTCTCTTTATCCTCACCATCACAGAACTAGATTTTAGTCACAGGATTTCCTAAAGCCTACATAACAACATATCCAGTGATACAAATGAATACTTGAAAATGGAGCGCTAAGTTAGGATGCTTCATTTAAAATACTCTTCTCTTAACCCTAGACTTGCTGTATTGTGAGATCTGAGAAAATTCAGCTGAAATCATTGGGCTGACCCTTCTGTGTGCCAAGTCTGAAAGATCTGAGAGACTTACACTGAAGCAAGGGAACCTAACAGAGTAATCTATTTATTCCTGTGAAAAACCCACCTTTATATCTTTTCAGCCTTTATGTCACTAGATACTCTATATTGTACATCCACAAATATGTGCTGTTCAGATTTGAACATTTCCAAAATATATGCAGTCTTCTAATAAGGCAGGTTTGTGCTAACTCATTACATTTGCATGAAAAAGCTTCATGTCACATCCACCATGGATACAGAGATTTTTTTGTTTACAGTTCTTTTCTTTTAGACTGACATACACAATCTTAAGGGGTTTGGAGTTCTGCAGTTATCTCTCTATGAATGCATTTCTCAGAAAGTTAAAATATGCTAACCACAACACGTTTTACTTGAAAAACTATAGTTAACAGCCATATAGAATATAAAAAATGTGCCATCTTAACCTTATTTCTAGCTTCTGCCTGCTGAAGTATCTTGCACTTGGGATGTACTTTGAGACTTGCTATCTTCCCCTCCTCAGTTCTCCAAATGTCTTGCCTTTCCCTTTTTTCCTTTGTCTGTTGAATGATACACTCTCTGCAGTCCTCCAGAGGAAAGAGCCAAGTATTTACATAAGACACACAGCTCTTGTCTTCAAAAGGCCCTTCTTGTGCTCTGCCCAGCAGGCCCAAGTTCTGCAAAGCAGCTGCATTTTTCTGGTTACTGACAATGTTTTGATGTGAGGTAGTAAAAGTTATTTACAATATGTGCTTGTGTGGCATTATTTATTAGGGGACCAAAATAGCCTTGATTCGTTTTGTTCTTTATTATGTTTACAGAACGCCTACTGCTTTCTTCTCTTTCTTCTCCCTCAGGGAGAAAGGGATGGATGCATGTTATCTTATCTACAGCAACTCAAGAGAGAACATGAAAAATTTCAGCTCAGGGCAAGTCAGAGAAAGTAGTAAACCTCAAGGAATCTGCCAGCCATATCTACTATGGACACATGAATCCAGCTTCTGTAGGCTGCAGCTGTCCAACAAACTGATGGGGGCAGAGAGTGAACAGTAGTACAGCTCCATGCAAGGTAATTGTGGTAACTTGCACTTTGACTACAAGCCACATGTGAAAGTGATCTAATTAAGTAATTCTACAAGTGGGAAGGAGCTTGTCGTTGTATTAGTTACACTTCACTTCCCTGTGTTGAGTAACAAAACAATTCAGTATAATTTAACATGGTTTCAAGAAACAGTCTTACTTTTGCAGGGGTTCTTTTAAATTTCCTGGATAAGAAGCAGGTTCTTTAGAGTGAACATGAGACTTTATGGTATCACTGGCATGACTCAATTTTTGGTTTATTAGTTATTATTTTATTAGTTTTATAACCTGAATATAGACTTCTGTTACTTACAGGAATTCCAGGTTTGCCTGCCTGACCCGTTGCTCCTTTCTTCCCTGTGGGTCCCTAAAAGTTACAAATACTTGTGAACTGACAGGTGTCTTAAACTCAATCCCCTAAGAAAAGATGAGAATTGTTCTCCTCTAGTACACATGCACAATGCCTAGCTTTGGACCACAGCAGAAAGTTTTTCAAGTGAACACATTTTTGGTAGAATTGTATGTATTTTTCCACATCCTGAATTGCTATAGTGTTGTTTCCAGAACTTTTTCAACAACAAAAGGCACAAAGTTTTTCACTGTGAATCTGGCAATTTCTCCTCTATCAGCCACACCTTATAAGTAAGCACACTTTTACATTACAGCACTTCCTGTACCCTGTAGAAACTGAAGTAAAGAAAAGAAGGCCACTGAGCATGGAAGGAAATACTAGAAAATAACAGTGTCACACATGGAAACATTCTTTTTAACTAATAAGTACACAAAAGGAAAATTTTTTTTTTTTTGGTCTTGACTGATCTAGTAATCTGCAGTCATAGAAAACTGAAGCAATATTGATAGCAGATAACTTTCTTTTAAGTGGTTTAGCAACATAGAAAGCCAAGTACCAAGGAAGAAAAGCTCAGAATGGGTCAAAAGCATCTCCGAGAAGTTTTGTTTATAGGATATTCATCACAAAATATAAAGATCTATGGAATTAATTTTATCCTGCCACTAAAAGATACAATCACTTGGACACCAGGGACAAGAGTACAGCTTTTTAGCATAGAACAAGTTGAAAAAGGTTTCCAAGATTTTCAGGATTCATTATTTTAAACACTGTTCTTAAAGTACAAATGACAATAAACTACTATGCTGCAATGTTACATAACATGCAATCAAGTGAAAAGCTAAGGTCATTGTTAGTGTAAATAGCTTATAAGTAATATAAAGATGATAAAAATCAAAGCTTTGTTCTATACCTTAATTTAATGCCTTTTCTCTAAGAAAGGCATAAAAAAGTCCACTAATCAGAACTGGAACACGTATATTCAGAGAGCTTTATCCTATTGTCATTAAGATTTCTGAATGCATGTAAAGTAAACTCAGATGATAAAGCACTGCAGTTTATGGTGGGATCAGCTTTGTAACGCTTCCTATAGCAGCACCAGTCATTCTACCAGAGTTAAGACTCTGAGTATTTCCACTATCAACATTTTTGTGTGAGTCTTTAGCTTCTTACGTGCTGCTGGACATTGGTTCTGCATTTGCAAATGGTATTTTTAATTTGAAGAGTATTTGCAGTATCAAAAAAAAAAAAAAAAAAAAAAAGAAGCTCTTGAACAGAAAGGCAGAGATATAACTGATTTTATCCTGTGCTGTGGGTAGTTTTTCAAAGGCAATACATCAGTGCATGGTTAGAGTACATGCTGACAGTGTTTTCACATCAAGTTTTCTTTTTGTTGCTGCCCATTCCTAATTTACTGCAGATTCTTGTATTTACCTAGAAAATTCTAATACCACTATGGAAATTCCCAGATGAAATATCTCGTTTAAATTGCAATGCTAATTGGTAATTGTCAGAAATCTTTTAGCCTGAATCTTTTGAAATCTGAAAAGCCAGTGAGATTCACCCCATGGAAGAATATAAAATACAGTTTACAACACACCACCAAGATGAAGTATTCTTTCTACAGGAAAAGACTTAATCTTTTCTCTTTATTGTGACCTGCCATTATGCCTCTACTATTCTGTAGCAAATTCCTGATTTCTAGGTCTCTGAAAACTCAGTGCAGCACAGTACCAGGTGACTTTATTTTGAGATCGGAGCAATAAATTCCTGGGTGTTTTTCAGAGCCATTTCGCCACAAGGAAGTCCATTTAAGGATATAATTTAATATAATTCAAATATTTCCAAAAGTGCCTCTCAAAATGCTTTATATCATTCCAAAGTAAAACCACTTATCTATCAAATAACACGTGTACCCCAGATCATTGTGCAGTTTTAGATTCTGTACTTTTGTTTTCCCTGCCAGTATGAAAAGTAAACCCCAACACTGAGTTTTAGCCTTGTAAAACTGTTCTATAAGCCAGTGAACAGTGAAATACACAACTCCCAATTAAGTCAGTTTTGCTTTACTTTTTTTTCTACTTACTTCTGAACCTCTTTCTCCTTTTGGTCCTTGCTCACCCAATTCACCTGGCTCTCCCTTTAGAAAGAACATATATTAACTAAATAAAATGAATCATTTAGATGCAGATGAAAATGCATTTTCAATATCCAGTAGAGAAATCTCACTTGTTTGAAACACTTACTGGAGGCCCCTGTTGTCCAATAGGTCCTCTAAGCCCTGGAAGACCTTTATGACCCTAGGAAGAGAAAGTATATTAATAGAAATATGAGTAATTCAGAATGTCATGCTCAGTGAGCTATAGATTTTCCTGTAAAGCCCATCTTGGGAGGTGCTGGATGGCCCCAGCTTCACTGATGTGACCTAGATAATGTATGCTCATTCCTAAAATCAGATTGTAGGGAATTTTCTTTAAATTCTTTACTCCAAATTCATGTGAGAACTACATATTGTTTAAACATTTCTACATTTCTGATGGTGCAGATCATATTCAATTCTTTGACTAATGTCTCCTGTATTATCTGTGTAAGGTAAACAGAACATGCTGTCAAGGAAAGTTTATTTTGTGTTTTAGCAAAATGCATCAGCCATTAGCCTGAGTGCCATCCAGTTTGTGCTGAAAGACTGAATACAACTAATTATTATTATGTTGACAAAGAAATAGTGCTTAAATCTCAGAGAAATAATATTTCAGCATCACAGAACTGTTTAGGCCGAAAGGAGATCATGTAATACAATCCCTGCTCCTCATTCAGGGTGAAGCAGAAAGGTTTGTCTGGGACCATGTCCAGTCAGATTTTGAGTAGTTTCAAAGATGAAGACTCCACAACCTCTCTGAGCAGCCTGTTTTGGTGCTCAGTCACCTTCACAGTAAAAAGGCATTTTCTTGTATTCAGAAGGAATTTGATGTGTTGTAATGTTGCCCTTTGCCTCTTGTCCTGTCACTAGACACTACTGAGACAAGTCTTGCTTCTTCATCTTCATTCCGTCCTCTTAGGTATTTATAGACAATAAGATCACTCAAATATTCACTTCTCCAGCACAAGTCCCAGCTCTCTTCTCCTCATACGAAAGATCCTTTCATGAGTTCTAAATGCTCATCAGAGAGGCATTAGCTAGTGCATCTCTGCACACTTGTGAGAGAAGATGACCTTTCTGCTGCATCCCTCTGTATATATGCACAACATGCCACGTTCAAAGGAAAAGAACAGTAAGCAAGATATATTACCTTGTAACCCTCATCACCAGGTTCTCCTCTATTTCCACGTTCACCACTAGGACCCTGGAGAGAAAATGAAAGAGTGAAATTTAATACCTGAACTGAAAAAAAAGATGCAGTGAAGTACTGAAAACAAACTGGGATTTCTCTCAAAGAAGACTAACCAATGAGATGGAACTGAGGATTACAAATATTGAAGCTAGATTGTTTAAAGGAATTAACATGCTTTTTGTTCCTAAGCAAAACACATTGTCGTCAGACAGCAACAGCAAGTGTCTGAACACTAGAAGCTAGAAGATANATACTGTGATACTGTGATATCTTACATGGGCATAAACAAAATGGGAGTATTGACCTCAGCAGGACTTCTCCAGGTTTATACCCAAATTTATGCATCTGAACTAAAAATCTCCATGAATAAAGAAAGAGACTTTGTTTACAAGACATGCAAGGAAAACTTTCATTGTTTCTGTAAGGCATCACATTTCTTTTCTGAAATGACTGGCTGTACTCTGTTCAAATTTGATGTCTGCACTAATAAAACTGCAATTTCGATCCCTCAGCATGCCTCACACATGAGAGCTGCACAGGAAGAAAGGGAATAGAAAGTTTTTTCTGAGTCATGATTCATCCTGCTGCATTTGGACACCTCACTAGCACTATTTTAGAGAAAGATCCTTACTCCAGTTCCATAAGATATGAGATTTTTCCCCATAATTTTAATTCTCATTGCATCAAATGGTCCAAATGTCAGTCAAAGGAAAAATTATGGGATAGGGAATCAAGACCATAAAAATGATGAAGATTTTCCAAAATACATCCAGTCAATCATTAGATACAATAATAAGAGACTGCCATTTTCTTATCTGTCTTAAGGCACATCATGAAAAATTGGCCAGGCATCATTAACTGCAGTGTATCTTTACAGTTTACAAACTAATAGATTATCCACTTCTAGAGCACATCCACTAACAGATAATACTATGCAACTGCCTGTATACTCTCCAATGTTTCAGCAGCCTCATGGCCCATTGCCTAGAGGGAATCCGCAAGGTGGAAAGGCCCTGCTTACCACATTTGAGCACTCAGCTTTACAGAGACAGTCTGTCTACAACTGAATTGGCTGGAGTTTCTTATCTCATGCATTACCATAATTAAGAATCTAATCCAGACTCTGCCTTCAGCTACATTTAGGGTTTTACAGGAGATGAAGTATAAATAGTAAGGTTTAATAGTGCAGAGAAGTAGTCTGTACAAGCACTACTTCTGGTGCAATGAAAGTCTGAACATGAAACACTGTTTAATAAGATTTTGAGAAGGAATTATTTTTATTTGACACATTCATAATTGCTGCAAAGAGATATCCAACGTATGAATTAAATTAAAAAAAAAAAAAAAGGTTACAAAATGCAGCTCTCTCTAAATCAGCTAAATTATGATAATGAAATAAGTAAAAATGCATTTCTGGTTAGTAAAGCAATTAGGTATAATTCAAGATAAACAGAAAGGGTAAAATTCTGTTCCAAAATGTGCTGACCTAAACACAGACTAATGGCATTAGTGTAATTTAACACAGGGCACATAGACTTAAGCAGCAAAGAGCACGTGACTGCATTTTTCAGAGAGGGATTACTGATTAAAGGACTGTCATTCCACATTTTTGTGCAAGTACTGACTACTGAGACAATGATTTAAACTATCAGAAAGAATTTGCATTTTCTCCTGTCTTGAGAGGCACTAACATAATTTTTTTGAGAAAGAAAGACCTACTGGTTCACCTATGGGCCCAGGTGGTCCAAGGACTGTATTGTCTTCTCCTGGGTAACCCTAAAACAATGATAAGCATAAAAAAATATTAACGTGGAGATTCAACCTTGTCTACAATGCAGACATGTTCAAATGCTAATAAACACCCAGAAAGGACATTATGATAGATGCTAAAAGTGAAAATAGAAGGAGGAAGTTCTTTACAGTGGTGGTGAGACACTGGAACAGGTTGCCTAGGGAGGTTGTGGCTGCTCCCTCCCTGGAGATGTTCAAGGCCAAGTTGGATGAGGCCTTGAGTGACCTGTACTAGTGGGAGGTGTCCCTGCCTATGGCAGGGGGTTGGAACTAGATGATCCTTGAGGTCCCTTCCAACCTTACCATTTTATGATTCTATGAAAATGATGCTTCTGGTTTTAATACATTTAAAATGGCAACTTCGTTTTAATATACACCTAAATGTCCCAAAGACATTTAGGACAAAACCAAAGCTAAGTAGTTTCTCTCTTTTCAAAGACATATCTATATTTATATACATATATGTATATATGTGTGTATATATATATACTTGAAAAAGGTCCATATGATAATTTCTTTGTTTAATTAAAGAAAAAGGATAAACAGAATATTTAACAAGAGGATAAAAGAAAACTTCTTCCACTGTTTTGAGAAACATATTAAATGTAGACAAACAAGTGCACGGAAGACTCCAACACTATGCCTGAATTACATTAAATTTCAAATACGAAACAACTGCCATCCAAACCAACAGACACAAAGTTATCTTTTCCAGATGCTACTTAGCAATATTTCATAGAATTTTTGTGGTTAGAAAAGACCTTTAAGATCATCAAGTCCAACCATTATCTACCAAGTCTGGTGCTAAACCATGTCCCTTAAGACCACATCTATGTGCCTTTTGAACACCTCAATGGATGGGGATTCGGCCACCTTTCTTGGGAGCCTATTCCAGTGTCTGGTAATTCTTTCAGTGAAGAAGTTTCTTCTAGTATCTGCACTAAGCTTTCTCTAATGCAACCTGAGACCACTTCCCCTTGACCTGATGCCAAGAGGCTCACATTTTAAATACGAGTAAGGGTTTCCAGATACACATCAAAGTGCTTTTCAGTAGTGACCAAGCAAGCTAGACACCAAACAATTGCATTTTCAGTTATTGTTTCCTAAAATGTTAACAGAGCCTACTTAAAACATCAACTACTAATTGTCTATTAGCAATATTCATTGCAACACCAGCACCAATATAAGAATGCATTTCTCTGTCAGGTGCAATTCCAAACTAATCTTCATGAAGGAAATCCCTGTGCCTGCTTGAGACCACACAAACTTCAGTCAGCATACAAACCTATTTGGAGGATTTGAGGCTTAAAAGAATTAGTGAACTTGACACTGAAATAGCAGCGCTGAGGTAACATGCTGCCTCTAACCTTTTATATTTAGCATGGACCTTTGTCCATATTAGATGGACTTCCAGCAAAATCTGTGAGTGCACTCACAGGCTTAAAGCTAGGTAAATACTTAGCTTGTTTTACACTGAGTATTACTGTCAGCAGTGCTCACTAAGGCAGCGGTGCTCTCTGATACAATAGAATGTGTTTCTTACAGTGGGTACCTTGTGTTTTAAAATGTGATACATTTCAGCAGTATAATTAGGAACTTTGTCCCATAATGATCAATTTCCCTGGTTTGGAATTTCTTTCCATATTCTCTCCAATACTGATAAATATTGCAACCAGTGGTTTTGTTGCATGTGGTAGAAAACAGCATGCAGTAACATTTCCTCGCTTTTTAATTGCTCAGACTGTAACAGTACAGTACGTCTTCCTACCTTTTCTCCTTTGGGTCCTGGGAGCCCTGAGGGCCCTGGAGGACCCTGGTGACCCTAGAGAAGAAACAAAACAAAACTTAGTTCCAAAACAAATATCCAAAGAACTAATTGATTCCAAACTTTCTTTTAGTTGCTTGTTACTATTATTTTTTTTTTAGCTGCTTGCTAATAATGCTAAATAGTGATGTAGCTGAAAATTAATTGGCCCAGGCAGAAAATGTATTATGTGCACAAAAAGCTTCATATACAGCGGACAACCAAACATTCTGGCAGAGTTTGAGGCAGGTGAGGGGGGCTGGGCTGGTTCTCACTTCGGGGCTAGGGCAACTCATGGCAATTTCTGTTCAGAAAAAAAGATATGGCAGTCTGGTCCATAAGAGCAGGACTCAATCCATCTATGATGATGATCACAATTACTTTTCAGTAAAAGCCACAATATCTTGATGTCCTTACCTAGGCTCATTCAAGCAGTTTCTGTTTACTGATATACAGTTCTGCCTGGCCAGACAGTAAGCAAAGGTAATGGTGTTTGCCAAACTCTGTTTATAATAAATAGCTGTAGCAGTTTAATATAAACTTTATTCACAGAGAGATACATTGGCCAAAAGAGGTTTGCAAACCTATGGCAAAAAGCAACTGCTAGTAATCATTGCATAAGGCTAACATTATCACATGTCATATAAACGTATGTGAGTATCTGAGACTCTTAAAGATATTTGTGTGTTCTAGATGCAGATATCCATATCTGAAATTATTTGGACTACTACAGACTCACTTAGGGATGTGTTTGTACATTAATGTAATAAAAAACTCACCCCATATCCTGGAATTCCTGACTCTCCTTCAGGTCCCATCCCTCCTAGGTGTCCCTGTTAAATGTGATATATCAGTGATAGCAAAATGAATTCCATTGTAAAATGTTACAACAACATCACTTAGAAAAATCTTAAATATTGAGATTTGAGAAGCACAATTTTCTTGTTAGATCCAACTACCTCTGGTAAAGAATGCTGGGCTTTTCCCTGTTCTTTGGAAATTTCAGTTCTAACATAATAATCCCTGTGCATAATTAAGATAAAAATGATCTGAGCTGTCAGAGGTGTGGAGGAAGTCTGTTTGTGAAGGCTAAGTATGCCAACAGAAGTTGAAGATAGTCCTCACTTTAAGAAGTTGAGGTCCTCTCTTGAAAATATTGGCAATTGGATAGTTACTTTACTGCTGTACTACACATATTCAGGGACACAGTGCTGCCTTCAGTGGCAATATTATAGGGTCCTAGAGCAGTGCAGAGTTGGGCACATTGCCTCACTAGTGTGGAGGCTGCACATGACTGTGCAACCTTTGAGGGCTCGTGGTGAAAGAAGCTCAAAAATAATGGGAATACACCTAATTCAGTAAACATTGGATCCAGTTCCCGTTCAAAAGAGGTTGCAGTCCTTGTCTGAAAGCATTTGTTTTGGCCACGCCTAAAGACTTGTTTTAAGTAATAGCAAACATCATGATTTCTCCTCTTAGAACTGAAAAGTTTTAAAAAATGGGCACAGCAGTGAGGCTCTACATGGGTATATGTGGATTGTGGGGCATGAGTACTCCATGGCATGCTCTGCCATCCTGCTCTTCTGATTTGAGAACCTGAGCAGAGCATGAGATAACTCCTTCCAGGTCCATGACACAGGTTTCTGTCTGGAGAGGTGCACAGGTCATATTCTGATGCGTAAATGCTAGAGCTGTGACTCACAGAATCACAGAATCAGTCAGGGCTGGAAGGGACCACAAGGATCATCTAGTTCCAACCCCCCTGCCATGGGCAGAGACACCCTACCCTAGATCAGGCTGGCCAGAGCCTCATCCAGCCTGGCTTTAAACACCTCCAGGAATGGGGCCTCAACCTCCTCCCTGGGCAACCCATTCCAGGCTCTCACCCCTCTCATGCTGAAGAGCTTCCTCCTCCCGTCCAATCTGAATCTCCCCACCTCCAGCTTTGCTCCATTCCCCCTACTCCTGTCACTACCTGATAGCCTAAACCTTACCATTGTAAGGTTGGAAGGAGACCTCAAGGATCATCTAGTTCCAACCCCCTGCCACAGGCAGGGACACCTCCCACTAGTCCAGGTTACTCAAGGCCTCATCCAGCCTGGCCTTGAACACCTCCAGGGAGGGAGCAGCCACAACCTCCCTGGGCAACCTGTTCCAGTGTCTCACCACCCTCACTGTAAAGAACTTCCTCCTAACATCTAGTCTAAATCTTCCCTCTGCCAGTTTAAACCCATTGCCCCTTGTCCTGTCATTGCAAGATCTTATAACTAGTCCCTCCCCAGCCTTCCTGTAGGCCCCTTCCCATGGAGAGCTGCGATTTTGCTAAACCAGAAATATATGAGCTCTTAAATAAGCATGTTTTGTACAAACCAAGGGACCTCGAGTTCCTCTTGCACCTTTGGGACCAATTTCTCCAGGCTGGCCAGTCTCTCCAGCAGGTCCAATTTCCCCAGGAGGTCCAAGCTGCCCCTTTTCACCCTGTTAGTGTTATTGTATTAAAAATAATAAGAGACTAGAACTGTTTCAAAATACAGTTTATGCTTAACCAGAGTAACAGCATTATTTAATAGGAGTATTACATTTGCATATGACATATACTGTAGTACTTAGAGTGTCTGAACCCAGAATTCTGCAATGAAAATGCCCTTTCTACTAAAGCCTATTAGTTTGTTTTGTTTTAGCCAGAATTAATAGCAGCAGAAACTGTTCTGAGTTACAAAATCACATTCTGATACAAATGTTAGTTTCCTAAGGTCCTAAATGTTACTGATCGTGGAATGATGACAATTCTAATTGCTGTGGCTGGCAAGAAAAAAAATTGGCTTGAAGCATGACAAAAACCAGGAATAGACTTGGTTCAACGGAATAATTTTGTAATGTAAATTCGAGTTTCAAATACAAGGAAGAGAATTTGGAATATGAAAAATGCTACCTTCTTTCCTAAACGGCCTCTCTGACCTGGATTTCCCGGTGTTCCTTCAGGGCCCTGTACATTTATTAGAGTGAAAAATAAACAAATAAGAGAAGCTTGGAAACATTTAAACTGTGCTCCAAATTGGATAACTAAGTAAGCTTTGTAATGCAGAGAAGTGGGGGGGGGGAGGGAAAAAAAATCTCATTAGTGGTGGCTGTGAGCAAGTTAGTAGGACTATTTGAAGTTACAGCAGAAACAAGTGGGCAAGCATCAGGGATAACTTATCCAAAGACCAGTGAAAGTGCACTGAAAATAGTGAGGGGAAACCAATAAATCTTGTCTACATAGAAAATATTACTTTAGAAATAAAACTGCTTCAAGACAGTCATGGGATTTAGAGAAATACAATACATAAGCAGAAGTAAACTAAGAAAACCTTAAGGCTGTCAAGTGTCAAGAGCAGGACTCTGACAACTTGCAGAGCAGAGATTTCAGTTAAGTGGTGGTGCCTAACATTGCCTGCCTCTCAGTGACTCGGGTGTGCTGCTGCACATGAAGGGTACTTTGAAGCAACAGCCCTGCTCCCCTCTATGTCATTTAAAAAACTGACCCTCCCCAAGGGCTGCTCACCTGTTTCAATTTACCCCAAAATTTTCTGAGTTAAAGGAGGTAATTTAGCCTCAGTTTTGGATAAAGGAAGATATATTTGGATTTTTGGGTCATTGTGGTGATAAGCCAGGGTAAATCTAGTTGAAGCTGATTTGTGAAGCTTATTTGTTGCTTTGTAAACTTTAAAGGAAAATGTAGTATTATTCTCACTTCCAATAAAACCCTCAGACAATTGATTATAGGACTAATTTCCATGTTTGGACCAAGATGTTATGATTTGTCCACATCCCTAGAACGAGGTCAAACTAAAACGTGATCACTCCCAGACGTCAGGGAGTATGAGTGGGGAGGAAGGCAGCTCTGCAGTCGCCTTTGGAATGTGTGGAACAGAAATGTGGAAAATCCCCCACTAACCACATCCTCCCAAACATTGGATTGCCAGACCCTCTTGTCTCACTGAGGCACAGCAGCACTGCTGATGTTGTTTACTGTGTACAAGTATAATTACATACAATGTAGATATGCCAAGGCTGAGCTGTTTGATGATAATTTCAGTGTATGAAACTTCCGTGCTTTTCCAGAATTGCCAATCCAAAACAGAGAGATGGAAAAAAAGTCAGGGTGATATTGTCATGCCAGGAACAAAAATTGCTCTGTATCACATCAAGTGTTTTTTCCTTTGCTAGGAGAGTAGTTCACTGTGAAGATCACAGAACTAAAGATGGCAGATTGTAACGCTAATGCTTAGAGGACAGAGGGGACAGTGCTCACAGCCACTGACAGCTGGCCCTCCAACTAATGTTTACTCAAACTGCATCATCGCAGAAGGGCTAAAGAGAAGGCAGCCAGAGGACTGCAAATGAGAATGTGATGATTTTTGGTACAAGAACCTGATGTCTGAGTTGAGACTACACACTTGCTTTGGAAAATATTAGTTCACATTAAGAAGTTGCATAAAATTTCAGCAAAATAAATTTTATAGATGGACTTTAGCTGCTGGGAGTGATGCCAGAACAAAGATGTGAACTGATCTAACAGTGTTGACTACATGTGCTAATGCTCGTCTACTATTTGTCTATGCCTGCTGTCATTTCTCTCCATCTGCAATCTCTGTTTCAGTTGTATATGTCAACTGGTACTTTCACGATATGTTTATATCGTTCCTTCCTGAGGCACCAAAATGAAGTTAGTCAAAGAATAAATGTCTTTTAAGGATGAAAAGGAATCATGACATTCTTTCTTCTCTCTCCTTACTTTTTATAATATATGCCTCATCACAGTGAGAAGGTCCACCAAAGACATGATATGACAGCGCAGCACAGAATTATCATTTGAAGCAGCGCTGCCTGAGACCATAGACTCTCATACCTGGAAGTCGATTCCAGTGCAAGATGGACAACATTCATAATATTGTCCTTAACAATGCATTGGCAACAGTGTAGAAGACCATTGTTAAGAGAGGCTATGCAACTAATCAGGAATCATCAGCAGGAGTAATTTGGATTATCTGATATCTATCACGTAATACTGGTTTTAAGTCACTTTTGACCTGGTTTGTATTCCTTAGAAGAGAAGGTTGTGCAATCCACACTGATGCTTAAGAAATCTTGTGCAGTTGATGTTTGTGCTGCAGTAATTTTGTAACTGGAAACATTCTAAATGTTTCTAGAAACAGTTTTAGATCTTCCCTTTTGTGGCTAATCAAGTTAAGCATGTATGTGGTAAGAACATTTGCACAAACTCTTCCATTTCAGTCATATCTTGTGTGCTCTAAGCTGCATCATCATTTACAAGCTGCTCCTTTGCCCCAAGGAACTTTTCATCTAAACTGAAAAATAGTTAGCCCTGGAATAGCAAAGTCAAGAATAAGGAAAGTAACATAAAGTAATAAAAGATCTTACAGCACAACTTCTGGTAATATATGCATCTAGTCAATTTGGGTGCTCTTAAAATTTAAAGAATTATCTAATACTTTGAGATTCCTCAGTCTCCAGATGAAGGTGAGGATAGAGACTAATGACAGGTGGTTCTCTGGAAAGACAGTTATGAAAGGAGAGATTCTAGATTGTCTAGATTACAAGTGGTGATAAATCGCCATTCGCCAAGAAGTCCCAGACTGAAGATAGGAAGAACATTTGTCTCCTCTCTCTACCAACTCTGAAAAGCTAAATCACATGGAAAAGGGAGGCAAGATAATTTAACAATGTCATCTGTAACTGCAATGGAAAAAATAAAAAAAAGAAAAATAAAACAAGAAAACAAATTTTCAAATAAAATAAATTACAAAAAGCAAATGGACCAAAACTCCTCTTAAATGTGAAAACACTTACAGGAATGCCCATTATGCCAGGCTCACCAGGAGGTCCAGCAATTCCTGGTAACCCCTTCTCTCCTTTTTCACCACCTTCTCCAAAGAGTCCCTGGTCTCCAGGATCTCCCTAAAATGAAGCAAAAATAGATTAAAAAAAAAAAAAAAAAAAAAGGTTAGTCAAGCTGTTGCTACAGATTTATTTATTCCCAGGAAAGGTGAATCCTCAATCATCAAATCTGACAAAAAGCACAATAAAACTGATGTAAATCTTACCAGTCATATTCAGACTAGGCACCATGTTAGGGGAAAACCCTTTCAATCTTATTTATACACTATTACAGCCAGATTTTGCCTCATCCATCAACGACTACCTGAGAGTGTACTCTGTGACATCTCCTGTCTTGGAATCTGCCACAGTCCCTGGCACAGCATTGATTCAATGCTCTCTCTATCAGGACAGTCATCACAGAAATAAGCTCTCCAGCTTGCATTTCTCTGTCAAGCCACCCAACTTCACAGCCCTTGTGGAACAGTTCATGCCTAAACTCACAGGAAAGCCTACAATGTACAGAGCCTTCTATGTTAAAACTAAGTGCACTCAGCTAGGTTCTGCTGACCTAGTGAAACAAGAGAAAAAAAGAGATTTGTATCCTAAGCTAATAGGCTGCTTTACATCTGCTACGAAAACTGAACGTACCTTTGAACCATCTTTTCCTTGAACACCATCTTCTCCTGGAGGTCCTGGTTCACCCTTACAGAGGAAGAGTTTGAAAAAAAAGTTATTGCCTAAATTTCTCAGCATAGGAAGCCTTGAAAGAAGTCAGACTGAGGCTTAGTGCCTTTTTGGACAACTTCTATCCTGTTGTTATTTTATTTTCTTAATTTATCATTTATCTTAATTTTTCACTGATTCACAGTGATAGTCACAGCTCTGTGAATCTCAAACACAGGAAAACATTAATGATCACCATTAGAAAAATGAGGCAATACCATGTCCATATAACACTGGAGATTTGAACAGTGGCACCGAGATGTTTTGGTTTCAGAATAGTAAACATGTAGTTACAGTAACCTCAAAAATACACCTATTCTATCTTGAAGCTTCCATGTTTATGCAGATACCTGCTATATTGGTACACAGTGAAAAATAATAATTCACCAACAGTATTGGCAACTTGGCATTTTAGAGTATTCATCTTTCATAGGTAAAGACACTAGCAGCTTGCAACTTTTGATGTAGATAGTAAAAACTGTGTAGTGCGCCTCGCTGAAGATTTTGTTAAGACTTAAGTCTGAAAAAGACACGGTTTATACTCTTTTAAGAGCAGCCTGGATAAAATCCTTTCTAGCACTTTAAAAGTTCTTATCAGCCTTCGAAGTAGGCAACTGTTTTGGTCAGATAAGGGGCATTAGAAAGCACAGGAAGAAGGGGCACAATTGCATGGTAAAATGAAGTGCCAAATGATCCATCCACAGCACCAGATGTGAATCAGGTGCTTTAAATGGTGGTACCCTTTAGATGGTCAACATCCTGCTCTGCTGAGACTCTACTGTTCCCATTATCTCACCTGAACTGGGAATCTGTACACAGAATTATTGCATGCTATCATCTTAACAGCCGGGCTGGACACCTCTTGGATTTATTTTCATGCTCAAACCACTTGTTCCTGTCTCTCAGTGACATGAGACACTTAAAAATATTTCAACGCTATAATCAATACTCTTTTTAACTTGCCACAAATCACTTTCCCCCCCCCAAAAAAAAAAAGTATCAGAAAACAGTTTCCTATTTCATTCTTCCAACAAACCAAGATTTCTTAACCTACATTCATAACATCTTTTCCTTTGGGAAGAAGATTTGTATCCATAGCTTACCCTTACACCTTGGATGCCTGGTTCTCCAGCCTTCCCACCAAGTCCAGTGTCTCCCTAAAATATCACAACAAAAAGAAATCACTGGATTTTAATGACAGTATTCCTAACGTTGGTGGGGTTTACAGATAATGTAATACTGATAATACCAATATTCCTTGCTGTATCTCTACATACTTGTCTAGTGAATCAGATCATTCTTATTTACTTTGCTTTTATGGGATTTGAAAATTTAGACAACACAAGAAAATCATTCCAACATTTACCTTTGTGCCCGGTTCTCCTTGCAGGCCAGGTTCTCCTTCAGGGCCAGGAGGTCCCTGCATGGTACAAGTGCTATTGTTACACATGATCACCAATAACAATTTTGCAACACCAAATAATATAGCCAAAAAATGAAGCAGAAAAATGGCATGACATAGGGAATGATGCGTGTCTGAAAAATCAGATTAAAACACAGTTCTTTGTTCTTACTAGAGCCAAGCAGAAGAAAAGAAAGGAGAGTATAGGAGGAGCTCAGGAACCATGCTATGGGTCAGGAATGTATTGAAGACTCAGCAGTAACACTAAGCCTGTATCTTCCATCATAAATTACTAGCAGGTTGAGCAATCATCTATCTTTTGTAAACTTGATGGTTTAGGCTTGGAGCCAAGTAGATACAGCCTTTGAAGAACAAAGGCCTTTTTAGAGTCTTCAGCCCTTAAAGAGTTAATGGTACCAGACTGCTTCTTGTAAAGTCTGCATTTAAACCTTTTCTAAATAGGCAGTCAGAAGACTGGATTTTGGATGAGCATGGAAGTACATCTCTTTGAATAAAACAAATCTCTTCTGTTCTAAGTGAGCTCATCCCTCAGCTACTTCACTGGAAATGTGGCTAATACATTCTGTCATATTTCTTTCGAAGAGATATTAAAAACAAAGTGAAAATACAGAAGCAAAAGAAGACTGCCTGCAGCTGCTTGTTTTCATCTACCATTTGTGAAGACGTATGATTAATGCTGTTCTACTGTTTGTAAAAAGAAAAAAAAAAAGAAAAGAGTAATTTGCACATTTTACATGCAGATACCACAAATGTAAGCTCAAAGACAGAGCTTACAACAGAAAGTTACTTGAAACTTTTTTTTTTTTAGTAGTATTAGTAGCTTTAAGTAGGAGACCCTCTCAGCAGCTCACAGTATTGAAGTCAGCTGTTGTAAATACCTTTCCCAAGCTTATTCAGTTGCTCAGCTGTTTGTAATTGCTATTCAAAAGGTTAAAATCTCACCTCAAACCCCATTTCTCCAATAGGGCCAGCATCTCCTGGTTGTCCTCTTGGACCCTGGTATTAAACAGAATTTTGTATGCATCATTCAATTAATGTTAAATTGCACTGTATAGTCTTGACACTGCATAGTCTCCTCAGAATTCTCCCAACTGGTATAAAGAAGTGTATTTCATTGTCTTCACTCCTAAATGCAGCAGTGTATGTACATGATGGCATGCAGTACTGAAGACCTTGCTGCCAACCTTGCCACACTGAAATAACAGATCTCAAATAATAGCACAGATGTCTTTTCTCTTAGACCAAAAGTAAATTATTATCTAAACTAAGCTCTCCTCTTGATTAACTGAGACTTTGTTTAATTAAGGTTTGTTAGACTGTCTGGTTTGCTTTGTGGAAAAGCCTACAGTCTGGTGTGGAATTAACTGAAAACAACTACTGTATGCTTCACTATGGATTTAGCAATGTTTATACAGGACAACCACTGAAGTGTAATGGACTGGAGCCTTTTTGGTAATATTAGCAATTATACTATGTGCATTTTCTTATAAGCCCTACCATAAGTAATACATTTACTGTGGTAACATATAGGGATCTTCCTAAGCAGCACAGATTAGATTGTCCATCTTTGCTCACAGAGAGGGATTTGTGAACTGGGTTAGAGGTTGCCTATAACATCTTACAGCTGATTCCATAGCATTTATGTATGTCAGGACAAATTAACCTTCTGGATGTACCCAGTCTTTGAACTTTCATAAAGTTCATATCCATTTACCTCTTTAGGACTCATCTGTGTTTAAGCACATTCTAAACTCAAAACATTTTGTTGATATATTATTCTGCTGTAAAAGAAAGATGCTGCTACCCATATTTATGATAGAAGCCTTTTAGGCAAATATTTTTTTTTTTCCCCCTCCTTACTCCCCCCCCACTTCCTCTTAGAGATTATGCATATGGTTTTGCTCTTCCTGATGACTTGGCAGCAATAATGCAAGTAATATTCTTCCCTTGGAACAACAATGTAAACAGTGTAATATGAGGATTTCACCAGATGCATATATTTCACCCTATAGCTTTGTGTAAGTGTGAACAACAGAAACTGCAGTTAATTCTTGTTGAGAACTGACTTGGTTCTAAGCTAGGTTCACTGGTTTTCGTTTGCAGCAACTCCATGACATTCCACTAGGTAAGTGTCACAAAGCTTGGTTCTGTAGTCAAGCATTTCTTTGCTAAGTTTGTTGCACTGGTAATGTATTTTTCCCCCAAGACTTCCAGGTAATTTCAGATGCCAAAAATTTACAGCAATACAGGGACTCCCTTTTAACCATTAACAACAGGTGATTTGCCAAGAAGGATTTTACTGAAATATCTAACAAGTAGGTAGTGTCGTTTAGATCAAGCCTGTTATTAAAAATAGTTGTAATTGATTGTTTTTCTGCTTTAGCAATAACTAAAGTTTTGCTGAACTGTACAGAACTAGTGACAAGGTCAGAGAAACTGTTTCAGCAGCTGATTTTTACGTAGTGACTAGCCAACAGACGATGAAATCAAGCTGATTGGCTGTGCAGTTAAAAAATGAGCCACACATTTAATTTCGTAACATCTTGTGTCATTCTCATTCATCACTTCTTTCTGACTCCACAGACTACTTTCCAAACACACTTTACTCTCCCAGCACTTGTAAGAAAAGGTACCCTGTTCCTTCCAGGATAAGTTTTTCTTACTTCTACACTGTACACACAGGTTCCATGATGATGATCATAACGGAAATGTAAGTTGCTCAAGAGTAGACCACTTAGATTAGATAAGGCTGAAGTCACTATATATATATATATATATAGAGAGAGAGAGAGAGAACCATAGAATCATAGAATGGTAAGGTTGGAAGGAACCTCAAGGATCATCTAGTTCCAACCCCCTGCCATAGGCAGGGACACCTCCCACTAGTACAGGTTGCTCAAGGCCTCATCCAACATGGCCTTGAACACTTCCAGGGAGGGAGCATCCACAACCTCCCTGGGCAACCTGTTCCAGTGCCTCAATATATATATATATATCCCCAATATATATGCCTCAATATATATATTTCTTATATATATGAAAATTCAGACTTGACCAGAAAGTGACAAGAATTTTAAGTATAAACCTTGCGCTGTAAGGCTCTCAGATGTCACAACATGAAGATTAGATAAAATAAAGAGACAAAGTGACAGGAATACAATAACTGTAAGAAAATAACTGTAAGAAATATTTTGCCACTCCTACAGCTGGCAACTCCAGTTAAGTAGGCAATTATATCCAAAAGAAAAGTTAAAAAAAAAAAACAAATCCCAAAACAAACCAAACAAACAAAACCCCCCCCCCCCAAAAAAAAAACAAAACCAAAAACAAAACAAAAAAAAAACCCCAAAACCCAAAAGCCCAAAAGGTATTTTTCTAGCCCACAAAATGTGCAATGGCTCTCTGCAAGCATGCCAGCCTATGGTTTAGTAGAAGTGATATGTAATAGCAATAGAAATAATAGTAACTAGTAGAAATAATAGACTTTTAATCAACAGTTCATACAAGATTTAAATTAACTATATGTCATTTCATGTGCAAAATAACTTTTCAGAAGCAATGAAAACAGAGTTTTGGACAAGTTTATTAGACTTCTGCACTATAAACTGGCAGCTTTCTCTGAAGCTTCCCTAGGACAGCATACACTCTTTGACTGTATTTATGTAATCTGATTTACTCCCAGTAATAGTCACGCAATACTATTCCTGTCATGGCTACATCTTGCAGCACTTTGTGATTCTGCATGATCTTCTGTTGCAATATTAGCCACATGAAAGTAAGCATGGCTTTGATCTGTTCAGCAGAGGAAATGTCGGAGGTTTATTTTAACAGTCTCTTTTTTGTTGTTGAAAATCTAACTTGCCAAATGATGTAGTCCCTGAGTTTTTGCATAACTATCCTAAAATCTGCTTGAAAAAACATACTCTTAGTATCTGTATTGGCAAATACATTTACACAACCCATAATGCAGATGACTACCTCAATGCAGTGTAAAGTCACTGGTAGTGGGTTGGACTTGATGATCTTTGAGGTCTCTTCCAACCTTGCTATACTGTGATACTGTGATAATATCGCGGTCCACATTCTGTCATGATCTTTTATGTTGAGCACCTCACAGAATCACAGAATGTTAGGGGTTGGACAGGACCTTCAGAGATCATCGAGTACAACCCTGCTGCCAAAGCAGGACTACCTAGGTCAGGCTGCACAGGAGTGCACCCAGGCTTTTTTTTCAAGTCTGCAGTGAAGAAGACTGTACAACCTCTCTGGGAAGCCTGTTCCACTGCTCCATCATCCTCGCCATAAAGAAGTGTCTCCCCATGTTGAGCTGTGTATTGGGTTTGGGCCAAACCACCACAAGGTGGAACCTTCTGTGTTCTTACTACAGTGCCTTCTAACATGATTAACATGTTTCCTTATAAGTTACACCAAGCAAGGGAGGAAGACTCCAGCCCTACAGTTTTGGAACAATTACTCCACATTTCCTATCTAACCACAGTTGGCAATACTGAAGCTTGGTAAAACAGTGCCTGATTTACCAGGCAATTCAGTATAATATGTGGAAAATATTTTGAGCCTGTATAAGGATCAACTTACTGGCTCTCCCATTGGTCCTCTGTCTCCTGTGGTTCCAGGAGGCCCAAGTACACCCTGGAAAAGTAAAATAAAATAAAAAATCAGTGGAAACAAGCTGCCTCATATTCTGTGAAAAACCACTTCCTCTTGTATTTCTGCTCACTCAATAACTTGCTCAGAAAGAGCCAAGAAATACATGCAGCCTTTTCTACTGGTTGACATGCACTGCCACATCACTACCTTCTGTAGCAGGTGAGGAAGCCCTGAAAAAAAAATTCTTCCTCAGTTTCTTTTACATAGATATGGATCTTAATTAATCTCTATTTGCCAGTTCCTCATCATTCTCGTTGGACTTCTGCACTGTTTTGTGCATGCAAAATAGGCTAAATACAATGGCTTGTGTCCTATGCTACAAACTGTATTTAAGATGACCAGTAAGGGCCACAGCTCACTTTCTGCTCAATGTGGCTCAGAGCGTATCTGTCTCAGAATCCTAGAAACTCTAATTGTATCTTGTACTATCTGTACCAGTATCTTGGACTTTGCAATAAATGCAATCATTCCCATAATGTCAACCTAATTAGGTTCTGCTTCATTAATTTCTGTATATATAAATACATTTAAAAGCCCTAATGAATGAAGAGGAAATGAAAATTGATCGTGTCAAAGGTAAGAGGCAACAAACTCCTACCTCTGAGCAGGAGGAGCAAAAGAAGTGCAATGGCAATCAACATTTTGAGTCTCAATTTCAGCATAAATTCACCATCACTAATGCTTTGTTTCTGCTTTTCTGCTTCCTTCCTTACTGAACATCCAATATAATTTGTGTTTTTAAAACAAAGGCTCAAATTGCATGTTAGATTTCCATTGGAAGAAGTCCTGAAAGGAGAAATGTTCTCCTGTACATGGTAGAGAGACATTTAATACATTTTTCTACATTTATCTCAACACTGAAAGTACACATCTAGTCTAAAATCTATCAAAAATTATTTTCCTCTGTCACAATGACCTTCTCCCTTGAAATTACAATAAAATGAAAAAAATGAAAGCATCTTCTAGGACAGCCCCTACTAACTACAATGGCCATTTCTTCTTCTGCAATTTGCTATCATAGTGTATCCTGTGGACCACCATCCATGAAAACACTTACTCTTGTCACTGACTGTCGTGGTAGGCCTAAACAGGCCAAATTAGGCTTGTGAATGTCCTGGCTCACCCAGGCATGTTTTTTCTGCTCTCCCTCCTTCTGTTTTGGGGAGAGCAACTGTGGGAAAAGGGACAAAGGACCTGGCGCCACTAAGTCTGGGGTCTGGGATCAGTCCAGCAACTGCGGTAAACAGGGTGCACAGGGTTGCCTTATGCAAGGCCTGTGATCTGCCCAAAAAAGGGTAAAGCAAGCCTGTGGCTTCACCCAGTATGGCCGAATCTTGGCTAACTGCCATTTGATTGGCTATCTCGTGTCCAGAGGCCCATTGATCTTCGGGCTGTATTGGATAAAAGGAGCAGGGAACACAGGGTGCGTGCCTTTCGCCATTACAAGGTGTGTCTGCTTGCATCCTGCCTGCTGCCTCC